>LR749799.1:1334025-1408196 GCA_902729485.2 Mus minutoides | reverse complement strand
TTTTTTTTTTTTTTTTTTTTTTTTTTTTTTGGTTTTTTCGAGAGAGGGTTTCTCTGTATAGCCCTCGCTGTCCTGGAACTCACTTTGTAGACCAGGCTGGCCTCGAACTCAGAAATCCGCCTGCCTCTGCCTCCCAAGTGCTGGGATTAAAGGCGTGCGCCACCACGCCCGGCCCATCTAGACTCTTAATCCCCTCACTGAATATAGAAGATAATCCTCTAAATCACACACTCATAAGTTATGAGTGGTTCAATTGCAGGTTAGCCAAGCCTAGAAGCCAACAGAAAATAGGTAATTCCAGCGTTCAAAAGCCTAAGACCCATCAGTAGCTAGTTAAGACTGCTGTAGCTGGTAGACTACTACAGAAAATGGGTACACAATTACAGACTTTTAACAAAGGCCCTAATTAGGAACAGCTCTTGAGAGCCTACTCTGCCTCGGTACATCAAACTGCTTCTAAAGCCCTCGAAGATCAATTAATGTCCACCCTTGATCTGTAAAAGCCATCAAGACAATGTGCACACCAACCACGGGGAGCAGGAGTTCCTGGAAGCAACTAGGAGAGACCCTCTCACCGATAATTTATGATTCAAAAATAATTAGATCACACAAGCCTCCAGTGGCCCTCTAGGATGAGTGCCCTGGCATCGGTAGCCAGTTATGAGTTGCTAAAAGGAGCTGACAATATTATATTTGAGCAACCAATCACCATATTTTTGTACAATATTATGTCTTAAATCCCACTGGGGCAAGAGAACAGATACTGGTTGACTGCTAGGAGGTTAGGCAAATATTCCCAACATACAATTTGATAACCCCAACATAACTCTTTAGACAGCAATGGCTTTAAATCCCCCTCCACTCTGATGCTTGCAAGCTCCAAGTCTCTGACCCCCCACTCCAGAATTGTGTGCAAGTATTTAATGTTGTTTCCCCTCCCCCCATCCCTACACCCACAGCAAATCAGACCTGACAAACCATCTGGAAATGGCTTTCCAGACCTCAGAAGACAAATACGAGCTATGCAATAATGACCCAATCTTCCACACAGATGATACTAGATATATTTGCTCAAGAGACCAAATCAATAACTCTAAACTCTGGAGCCTTTGAAATAGAAATAAGTTATCATTTATACTGACTCAAAATATCATTTCTGATGATCCATACTATGGAGCCACATGAAGAAAGAGAGGGCTTCAATCTCTAAATAATTAAGGCATTAAAATAGGAGGTATGTAAACTCTTAGAGGCTGTCCTTATGCATGAAGAGGTGGCTATGACACTTTGCTCCAGACATCATAAACAAAACCACAATAACAGATAAGCCAGTATGCTGGCCTCAGGTAAGACATAGTTGATCTCCTGATACTTGGAATTAACTCTTCTCTATCCTGAATATTGAGAAGTTAGACCTAAGAGGGGGATTTTAAAGAATAGGACCCTTCCCTTCAATGGGAAGTAAATTCTCATGGAACTGTCTGGGTACCCCAAAACCTTGTGTTTCCAATAGCTAACCATATTCATTAACTCTCTCACTGTAGGTAAAGTATATTAACTGATTTGTTAAATCATACTATAGAAAGCCAGACAATAAAGAGATGACTGGGAATCACAGGCAGAAGCTTTAAACGCAGCAGCTTTTTTTTTTTTTTTTTATTAAAACCCAAAGTATCGTTCTCCAATTCGATCAGACCACCCAAATTCAAAAGGAAATCAACCATCAGCTGGCAGAGGGGTCGTTTGCTCTACCCCTTTAGACGTTGTGGAGAGGCAGGAAGCTCTTCAAACGCTGGACTCCAGCAGATTTAATTTCTCCCTCATGTTTGGCATCAGTGAGCAGAGGGAGTTAGCAGGCTGGAGCTACTTACTGCAAGCAGCAGGCACCCTCTAATGTTACAGTTCTTGTGCCTTGGGCCCTAGGCTAGGGCTTGTATTACAAGCTGTTGGTCTGGGTTTTGAAACCGTTGGCTCTGGAAACATAAGTGCTCCCTGGAACTCTTCCAGTGACAAATGCCTATGGTTTCTCTTCCATGGCTCCTTATGACTTTTTACCCTTGCATGGTCTCAATTCTCTGTCTTCTCTTCCCAATTCTTTACTTCTGTTGGCCTTCTTCTCCCTGGGCTGGCTGCTTTGAAACAGTGGCTCTGTTTCTTCAGCTGTCAGGCATCTGGCCAGATGACAGCTTCCATAGTCAGGACTCTGCAGGGCGCTTGCCAGGATTGATTGGGTGCAGCGTGAGTGCCACCACCAGAAGTCTGTCTCTCTTCTGCCACAAGCCATCTGTCTCTGTTGCTACTTTCCCCGTGTCACCAGCTCAACCCACACCACTGAAAACAGACAAGAAATGGTCTCTAGAGAGAAGCCTGTCATTGGGTAACACATGAGTATCTCCCAACTGACTCACTGAGCTAGCCTAAGCAGACTAACTGTAGCTTAGGAAGGGGTGCCTGGATCAACAGACTCATTTCCTGTGGTTGTCAACCTTCCTGGTGCTGCAGACCTTTAACACAGTTCCTCGTGTTGGGGTGACCTCCCCCTCCAACCATAAAATGATTTCATTCCTACTGCATAACTGTAATTTTTGCTACTGTTATGAATCATAATGTAAATATCTGACATATAGAGTATCTAATGTGGGACCCTTCAAAGGGGTCACAACCCACAGGTTGAGAACCATTGGCAATCACAGTATTGTCTCTTAGGACCAGTCACTGAAGCTTGTTGTGTTTTGAACCAATTGAGGCCTTGATTCTTAATGCCAACCACAGTCATCAAGACTTGCGTTTGGACCAATCACAGTCTTAGCACCACTCAGAACATCTCTGTTAGACCACGGGATGTGCTCTCCCTCTGGTCGAAATGAAAATGGTTGCAGGGTCCTCCAAAGTTCATTGAGTACAAAATGTTTCTGTTGGTACTGTGCTTTCAAGAGCTGGATTAATCAGCAAGGTTTTCTTGTCTTTTAGTGTGTGTGTGTGTGTGTGTGTGTGTGTGTGTGTGTGTGTGCGCACGCACTCATGTGTGCATATGTGGGTACATCCCCTGATCCATCAATATCCATCTTCTTCCTTTGAGAGAGAGTCTTTCTCATGGAACCTGGAGCTAGGCTGTATGAGAAATGTAAATGAGATATACTGCCTTTTCTATCAAAAAAAATGGTAAAAAAAATAAGATAAGGCAAGCACCATTTTAAAAGAAAATGTCTTTGATGGCTATTCTTTGTTGTCAACTTGTCTACACCCAGAACCAACTAGAACCCCAAAATGGAGGGACACACCTGTGAGGGATTTTTGCCTTACTAGAAGTGGGAAGATCCACTTCAAATTCAGATCTTTAAAGTGAGAAGGCACACCTCTTATCTGGACCACACCTTCTGTCCAAAGCCTATATAAAGACAGGGAAGAAGGAAGCTTTTTCCTTTTGCCTGTAAGCTCTCTCCTCAGCTACCAAGTCCATTCACTGGCCTGAGAGCCTGCTTCTTCTGGATTTGGGGGAATTCTGAAAACCATTTGAGATATCTAGTTTCATGGAATGAACAACTACTGGATACCCAGATCTTCTGTTCGGAGGCAGCCATCTTTGGATTAGCTGGACCATAGCCTGTAAGTCATTCTAGTAAATCTCCTTTCTACATATAGAGAGGTTCTTTTTAGGTTCTGTTACTCTAGGGAGCCCTGAGTAATACAACGTCATCTATCAAAAATCTTTCCTGAGACAGCATTTTCCTGAAGTCAGTACGAGTGCCCAAGGATGCACTCCGTACTGCTTATCAACTGCGTCATTTTAAACTAGTCAACTGGGTAAGAAGGTGAGGGGAAGCCTCACAAGTCAGAGGGAGGAATCAGCTGCTTGCTTGACTGACTGATTGCTTACTTAATTTGACACAACTACTCAACCTTCTGTAGAAGTATAACTTTTTGCCTTGGTGAAATTCTATGCTGGTTGGTGTTTGTCAACTTGTCACAAATTCTCAAGTGATAGAAAGACATCAATTGAGATAATGCCCACATGAGATTGGCCTATAGGCAAGCCTGTGGTGCATTTTCTTGATTAGTGATTGATGTGGAAGAACCCAGTCTATTGTGGGTGGGGTTCTGCATATCAGATGTTTACATTGATTCGTAACAGTAGCAAAGTTATGAGTAGTAACAAAAAATAATTTTGTGGTGAGGGTTACCACAACATGAGAAACTGTATTAAAGGGTCACAGCATTAGGAAAGTTGAGAACCTCTGTCGCAGACTCATTTCTTATATCTTTGTAACTAATGTGGGGTCCCTCTCTCCATGACTGAACGTCTTGGAGACTGACTCCCACCCTGTGAAATACAACCACTGCTTTGTTGTAGTCGTTTGAATGTAAAGACAGTCCTCTGCTCTGGAACTAATGGAAACCTCACATCAAAAGCAGATCCGCAGCACAAAAAGGCTCAAAGCAAGCAACAAAGAAACCTGTAACTCTGGGCATGAACCGAGGTAGCATAATTGGATTTTAAAATCCTTCTGATCATTGGGTATTTGTATAAGAATGTACAGTGGTTTGACTATGCTTGGCCCAGGGAATGGCCCTATTAAAGGGTGTGGAGTGGGGGTGGCCCTGTTGGAGTGGGTGTAGCCACGTTGGAGGAAGTGTGTCTCTGTGAGGATGGGCATTGAGATCCTCAAAGCTGCCTGAAGCCAGTCTGCTCCTGGCTTTCTTTGGATGAAGATATAGAACTTTCAGCTCCTCCAGTGCCTGCCTGGATGCTGCCATGCCTCCCGCCATGATAATAATGGACTGAACCTATGAACCTGTAAGTCAACCCAATTAAATGTCCTTTATAAGTGTTGCCTTGGTCATGGTATCTCTTCACAGCAGTAAAACCCTAAGACAGAATGTGACTGAGGGTAGTTTGGCAGGACATTAAGTTGATAGCTCTTTTGTTAACAGCAGCCAGAGCATCAAAGGAGTATCTAATAGCTAATTAAAGAGTCAACTGGGGCTGGAGAGATGGCTCAGTGGTTAAGAGCACCAACTACTCCAAAGGTCCCATAATGAGATCTGACTCCCTCTTCTGGAGTGTCTGAAGACAGCTACAGTGTACTTACATATAAAAAATAAATTAATTAAAAAAAAGAGTCAACTGCCCACACCTAGTGACTTTACCCATTTACAGAAAAATAAATATCAGGGGTGTTTACAATATAAACTTAAAGAACTTATTATTAACATTATATTATAATTGTATTTAATTATGTATTTAACAAACATAATTAAATTATTAACTAATTTTTAACAAATTTCAACAGTGCTTTAGCAATGCTTAACACCCACTCAGTTCTCCAAGGGAAAGGTGGGTTCCCCTTATCTACCCCAGTCCATGCGTGGTCATAGAACTAGCAAGCATGAGAACCTGAGTCCAGATACTGAACATCCTGACAGCAGCGATGCACCAGTAACTGCAGAACAGATGGAGATGAAAGCCAGTCTCTCCAATGGGTGAGCGACAGACTCTCCAATGGGTGGCAGGCTTCAGATCAAAAACTAAGGCAGAGAGTGATAGAGAATGATACTCCGTGTTGACCCCCAGCCTCCAGATAGGAACATATAGGTAGGGGTCTGTGCTTATATACATACATGCATGCACACACACACACACACACTCACACACACACACACACACACACACATCATCATCATCATCGTCGTCATCATCATCATCCTCGTCATCACCATTAGATGGCCTTATGCATTTTGACTGGAGTACATGTGCTACTACTGTGAGGCAGAATGTTGTGTTTATATTCTGTCTTCGTCAGGGTTTCTATTCCTGCATAAAACATCATGACCAAGAAGCAAGTTGGGGAGGAAAGGGTTTATTCAGCTTACACTTCCACATTGCTGTTCATCACCTAAGGAAGTCAGGACTGGAACTCAAGCAGGTCGGGAAGCAGGAGCTGATGCAGAGGCCATGGAAGGATGTTACTTACTGGCTTGCTTCCCCTGGCTTGCTCAGCTTGCTTTCTTATAGAACCCAAGACTACCAGCCCAGGGATGGCACCACCCACAATGGGCCATCCCCTCTTGATCACTAATTGAGAAGATGCCTTACAGCTAGATCTCATGGAGACATTTCCTCAAGGGAGGCTCCTTTCTCTGTGATAACTCCAGCTTGTGTCAAGTTGACACACAAAACCAGCCAGTACATATTCCTAATTTATTTTTTCAGAAAACATAACAAAAACTACAAAGACATGGGCAGACAAACCCCCTCTCCCAGACTCCTGAGGTTCAGCTTCAAAGGTCAGAAATATCACTCAGCTGATCTGATCCCAGGGGATGACTTCTGATACCTCAAGACTAGACCCTATATTTTAAAATACATTTTAAATAAATAAAATTTTAACATATTTATATATTTATAGTGTGTACGTGTGTCACAGTGCACTTGTGGAAATCAGAGGACAACTGTCAGGCATTGGCTCTTTCCTTTATCCAAGTGGATTCTGGGACTCAAATTCAGATCACCAGACTTGGTGGCAAGTACCAGCTGCTGAGCCATGTCCCAGGCCCTAGACTTGGATTTCTTATGTGACTATAGCTCAACTCTAAAAACAACTCAAAGTTCCAGAAAAGCCAAAGTGCATCTTGGGAATCACTGTAGGATAAATTATTGCGTGTTTGAACTTCAGCTAGGTACTTCATAATCATCTCTCTCTCTCTCTTCTGTGGAGAGGAATATGCAAATCAGAATTGCTAACAGAGATCAAGAGGGAGGAAAAAGAAAGTGAAAATATAGAAAAATACCATCCAACTGGCACAAGGTATAATTAAAGTATTTTCAAGTTCTTTCTTCATATACAACTCAACTTTGCCCGCTGACAGTTTTAAAGGACTCATTTCTGAATCCTACCACATCGAGGCCTATTATATTCTCCTGGAAGAGAGTTTATATTAAACTCGCTGTACTTTTAAACAAATTTATCTTCCTCCTACGATACACTTCTTTAACTTTCCCATATTTAAAAACTACAATCTTTTCCTTTGTTCTTCCTTTGAGCCTGTTACTGTCACGTGTGCTTTTGAAACATTTTGCATCCTCTCCCTTCCTAGCTCTCCCGATGTAGCATGGTCAACTTCTTCACTGCATCCTGCCTGCACCATCCTGTTACCTAGGAGGCTGCCTTATCCAAGAAGCAATTTCTCCTACTTAAGTATGTTTGTTTTCCAGTTAATTGTCCTGTTAGCACACTCCCATCGTGGTTATATAGTGGTTGTAGTATCTGATACATTGATTTTTAAGTAAATTATGTTTAAATAATTGGTAACATACTCAAGTGACCCTAGCCCTAGTGGTTGGGAGGCTGAGATAGAAGGACTGTAGGTTCAAAGCCATCCTGGGATACCTGATGAATTGAAATTCAGTCTAGCAAGACCTGTCCATCTCAAAATAAGTGTAAAGGCCAGGGATGTGGTAGTGACACGTCTAACACAAGGTTATAGTGTTAGACATCCCTTAAAAAAGAAGAATACTTAAGAAAAAGGAAACTTTAAACTTATAAAAACTACCTCAAACACATGCTTTGTCTCAAAAAATATGATTTAAGGTGGATAGAAGTAGACAGTCCCTTACCTAAAATGTTTGAGACTAGATGAGTTTCAAGTTTCAACTTTTATATTTTGTTTTACTCCAAAAAGAAACGTAATCTTGGAGTATTTTCCTAGACATCAGTAGCTGAACACCTCTAAGGTTCTTGGTATCCATCCATCCAATTGGCAATTATTTCTTCAGTGCTTTTTAGTTTTATGTCCAGTTGACACAAGCTACAGTCATCCGATAGGAGGGAACCCTCCCAAAGAGCAGGCTGTCGGCAAGCCTATGGAGCATTTCTTATAATTAGTGATTGATGGGGAGGGTCTAGGCTACTGTGGGTGGTGCCATCCCTGGGTAAGTGGTCCTGGGTTCTATAAAGATAGCAAGCTGAAGAAACCAAGCACCCCTCAATGGCCTCAACATCAGCTCCTGCCTCTAGATCCCTGCCATGTTTGAGTTCCTGCCCTGTCTTCCTTAGATGATCAACTGTGATATGGAAGTGTAACCAGAATAGACACTTTCCTCCCCACGTTGCTTTTGTTCATGGTGTTTCATCACAGCAATGGTAACCCTAACTAAGGCGTGTACTTACTGTACTGTAGTAGGCAATACTGCAATACTTAAAGTCATCTAATTGGGGGATACTTTCATTCCAGTTGGGACTTGGGAGTATGTGGTCAGTACTGGTACTATGGGATATTTCATAGCAGTTGAGGAATGTCTGTTCTGTGCAGAGGATAAGCAGAGTAAAAGACTGGAAGAAAGGCCTTCCGGTCTGCAGCAATAGCTGCGGCAAGGGGTGAGACAAGCCAGGATGACATCACTAGCAATAGTTGGATGTGAGAGTCAATATAGAGCTTTGAAAAGCAAAGGAGTCCTAGCTATGGAGTATAAAGGAGCACTCCCAAGCAACTCGGGGCTTTCACTTGAGTGGCCATGCGCATTTGGCCTTGGCTGATCATCTAGAGTACAAACCTCTAGGCAGGTCCACGAGGGAGCGTTTCCAGAGAGGATTCACTAGAGAAAGGGAACACCTTGGGCACCTCCCAGGGGGCTGCCGGGGTGGGGGTGGGGGAGGCAGATAGAAAGAGGTCCAAGAAAAGAAACAATGTAAGCCTCTCTGACTTCATTTATTCTTTTTGAGTAGGGATGTCCGTCACAGATGCCACTAGCCTCTGTTCACATCACAACCCACAGCTTCTCTGTACCAGTGACTCACCGGGGGTATCTTCCAGGCCCGCTCACCGGACAGAAACTAGTGCGGCAGTAGAGTGAAGGAAGCAGCTACCAGCTTCATGGTTCTACTTAAAAACAGCCACTGTTGGACTGCCCAGCCCATGCTGCTGTGTAAACTAATCTAGCACACACACACACACACACACACGTGCGCGCGCACACACTCACACTCACATGCAAACACATACACACATCTATAAACATGTACACAAACACACACCATACAACTATACACAACATAAACATACACAAATGTACGCACACAAGCATACAAATACAAACATACACACAAACACACCGCCTATTGATTATGCTCCTCTGGAGAATTAACTAATACAGATTTTTTTTTGGTAAGATGGGTCCTTAAGGAATAGAATCGTAACATAAATGTTTCCAATACGCCCAGTAGGGTTTTTGGGTTTGGGGTTTTGTTGTTGTTGTTGTTTTGTTTTGTTTTCTTTTAGAGCCAACTCTAATTTGACTATGCCTACAGTTACCAAAAGTTTCTCTTGATAACAGAGGGGCATTGTCTACGGGGAGCACTCTTTAATGAGTTTCATAAGATGAGGGAGCTCCTGAGTCACCACCCGTGACAGGCAAAGGATCTAATGATTCTATATTTAAAAGCTTTTAGATATTTCTGGAAAGCTAAGAGATATGGCTGGTTATTGGTAGCATTGCTGGATAAAATAACAAAGGGGGAAAAAAGTGAGCCCAGAGATATGATCTTCTCCAGCCACGGGGCTAAAATTGTCAAAACTTAAGAACAAGGACCCAAGCCGGGCGTGGTGGCGCACGCCTTTAATCCCAGCACTCGGGAGGCAGAGGCAGGCGGATTTCTGAGTTCGAGGCCAGCCTGGTCTACAGAGTGAGTTCCAGGACAGCCAAGGCTACACAGAGAAACCCTGTCTCGAAAAAAAACAAAAGAACAAAAAAACAAACAAACAAAAAAAAAGGACCCATCACTCGGTTAACTTATGCAAGTTTATGTCTCACTCTTGAGGAGTGTTTGTAGTTAAAGTGAGGGCACAGGAAAACATTGGGGTCCTGTGACTTGGACCCCCTAAGGAAGGCTTCTATCCCTCTGAGCCCCACTGAAGAATGTCCTATCACTCCCATAGACAGAGGCATTTATCCTTGACGTGGCCATACCCACGTCAACAACTTCCATCCAGGGACTCACTCAGAGGTTCCTTTCATCCCTATACAACCCTAGCTGCCGCTGGTACTTCAAATGCCAGCAGATTGGAGGGTCACATGTCCCAAGTGGAAGATCAGTCCTCTACTGTCTGGATCCCCCTCAAAACTAGAAGATTTGAAGCCACTTGGCATATGGCCAGAGTAATACACCCAAGTGAGAAATGTTCTGCCTCCAAGATCCAAATAAGCCTCTTTATAAGTCTTTTCCTTCTTTCTTGGTGATAGAAAAGGCAGAGTCCTCTCTGTGAAAGGGGTTGTTGTGCCTGCCATCTCCCTGGACCCTCGACTGAGCCCACAGGATGCTCTGGAAGGACCTTGGGAAACCAGCACACAAAGCCTGTCTCAGTTTGTTTTGTTTTGTTTTGTTTTATTTTTCTCCCTGTGTCGCATCCACAAGTCTCAAGTGTGTAGCTCCTGGGAAGCTATGTGGCTGTTTTCACCAAGGATGACTTCCCAGAGACTGACACCCATAAGAGAGGCCCCTCCACCCAAGGGTGGGAGGACTCTCTGTGGCATCACTGCGAGGGGAGGCCAGGTGTGGGCACTGTAGCTATTTCTAATCCACCAGAGGAAAGGGAGCTTTGACTGCTTGAAAAGCAGGCTGATTGTCAGGGGCGGAACCCAGCTCAGAGCTGTCAGGGAAGCTCCTGGCAGGGGGTGGAGACAGGGGGCTTGGACTGACAGGCCTGTGATTTTGAAAGAAATGTCTTTAAGAGAGTGACTTAAAGTAGGAGAGAAATATTATTATTAGGTAATGCCTGTCAGGTTATAATGTTTTTGATGTGTTCTTGGTATTTCATAATCATTTTGACTTTAGATGGTAAGCCCTTCCTGGTCCTGGGCCATGAACTATGCCCCTCGGGTCTCACCCCAGCCTTGGACATGCAATGGGCATCAGGAGGTGTTTGCCGCAGCCTGACCCTTGGTCTCTGTAGTAGAAAGTAAACAATCCTCTAGCAGTTCGTGATGAACACAAAGGTGGGCAAACATTTCCACGTGCACCCTTTCAAACCCACCCAGCACCCACCCAGCACCCACCCAGCACCCGCCCAGCATCGGGCATAAAGCTGACCCCTGGGGGAACAACAGAGCAGAAATTCAGCCTCTGGAGGGGTAAAATGGATGTAGGGTCCACCTTCAGAGTTAGTTCTTGCTCTTCATCCTATGGGACCACATTCTCTCTAGACCTCCTCTGTCACCTCAGCCAGCTCAGCCCGTAGGCTCAGCATAACCCCCTGATTCTGGTTCAGAAATGCTGTCTGGAGCCAGTTCTCCCTTGTCTGTGCTGGCTGCAGGCTCTTCAATCTCTGCCTAGATTTCAATACCTACAAACAGTCACTAACTGGCCAACCACACTCCCTCCCTTTGCCAGACCTAACCAGGCCTTCTCTCTACTAGAGCTTCCCAGTTCACTCTCTGAGTAGCATCCACTTACACCCGAGTCCAACTTCTATGTAGGCCAAAGGCCCTGTGCTGAAGGCTTTTGAGCCAGGATGCCCCCAGTTCTTTGTCTGATAAACGTCAGAGAGGTGGAGAGATTTCTCTTTTTAGTTTTGGGTCCGACCCAAGGCTTCACACACGCTCAGCCCACACTCTACATTCATGTCACACTCCCAGCCCCTGGACAGGGATTCTTAAACAGAGAACAGCTCTTCAACAATCTTCTCCCTGACCATTCAGCAATCTCAGTTTAAGCCGCAAATCTTTACACACACACATACATACATACACACACACCTCACATACACAAAACACATACACACAAAACACACATACATCACACCCATACACAACACACACACACCACATACAACACACACACACAACATATACAAAACACATGACACACACACAACATATGTACAACACACACAATACACACACAACACATATCACACACACACACAATACACACAACATACACACCACACATACACTGTGCACACATCACACATACACAACACACACACTCTACACATATACCACATACAACACACACACAACACACACATAACACACACCAACATACACCACACACATAACATACACAACACACACACCACATACAACACACACACCAACATACAACACACACATAACACACACCAACACACAACACACAACATACAACACATATATAACACATACACAACATGCAAATAACACACACCCTACTCATACACCACATACAACATACAACACACAACACACACAACACATATACCACACACATAACCCACACCAACACACAACACATACACCACACACATAACACACACCAACACACAACACACATACCTTCCCCATGCTCATGCACCCAGGCTAGCTCAGACCAGAATCCTTCTCAAAAAAACCTCCTCCACCCTCCATTTTACCCCCTCCTTTGGAACTTTATGCTGGAATATTTATTTGAACAGGAAAAGGGCCATTAAACCGGAAACCGGAACCTGTGACAGCAAGAGATGAAATCCGCACAAGAGTTTTATTCCCCAGGGGCATTTGAGTCACTCCTGATATTCTGAAAGCCAAGAATGAGTGGCCACCAAGGACATTTTTGTTTTCAACAGCTTTTTCCCTTTCACATCTATCCTCCTTAAAACAGCTCATCCATTTGCACAGAAGAGCCCTCGGGAGCCTTGCCTGCCCCGGAGACTGTTGCTGGCAGCACTTACTGCCTGCTTGAGCCAAGCGCACCAATGGTGACATGCTCACTCTGGAGCAAGGGAACTGCAAGTTCCAACTTCTCTTCCTTTTCTGAGAAGTGGGTATGGCTTCTGCTTCATGAGCTTGGGGGATCAGCTGCCTGTTACAACCCCAGGCTACTCTGTGATGCCTAAAGGAACCCAGACCCCAGCCCAACACTAAACTCAGCCCCATCACATCAGGAAGTATCTTACAAATATTTTCGCAAGATCATTAATTCCGAACTGACATAACAATAGTACACCCATAGAACTGCCCAATCTTTTTAAAAGGAATAAACCTTCCCTTAAAATCTGAAACATTGAACCTGTGTAGGGGCAGGGGGATAAACATGAGAAACTACCACACCCACTCCAGTGAGCTCTGCGTGACAGGCCTAAAGGCTTGGACACAGTCCCGAGGCAAAGAGTTTCACGGAAACTTAGCCTCCTGGAACCTTGGCATTGCCATAGCACAAATGCTCCAAATTTGTCCCTGTAATAGTGTGAAGGGTCTTGCATGCCTTCTTGCAGTATTTTACTGGATAAGAGTTTGAAATCTCAGGGCAAACTTAGCAAAGTATACTTAGAATCTTCATTATAGTCAGGTATGGCAGACTAAATTGCATATTAGAAGAAAGTTGGTGAGTTCTTCTGACAAATGGAGATTCCCTACAGACACTTAAAAGAACAGCCAAGTTACTCCCAAATACAAGAATTTACCTTGGCCTAGGAAAATGGAGGGTTGTGGTTTAAGGAAGAACTACAGTATTGCATTATTCATGAAAAGGTCTGCTAGAGCAGAACCCCCTGGTGCAAGCTTTCACAAGGCTCCAAGGAATAGCATAAATTGTGACTAGGGTGTAAAATCCTCACCTGGCCCCTGTCATTAGCTGAGTCTAGGAAGGGCTGATCTTATATCAACTGTAAACATTGCCTGGTTCCTGCCAGTCTTTTGAATGCATTTCTCTGTTTTGTGTCAGATAACTTCAATGTACCTTGGCTGTTGTGTCACCTAACTTCTTTGTTTTCTTCTGTAATATCTAAGTCTGATGCTCACTTTGACAAATGACATTCAAATACAACACTCCCTTGTGTCCGTATCTGTTTGTAACTTTTCGCCGACTCCCTGCCCACCTGTACCAAGACTCTGATTCTCCCGCAGGTGAAAGGACCGACTGAGTCCAGTCCCTAACAGGAAAGGAACTTGAACTTATCGGTGTAGTGGAGAACTTTCTGGAGAGTGCCAAGAGAAAAGGACATAGTCCCAAGAATCAACAAATATGGATGCATGGAATTAAAAAGTTTCTGCACACCAGTTATCAGCAGGGTGAATAGTTTCTTGAATTAAAAAAAAAAAAACTTTGCCATCTATGCTTCAGACAACGGGTTAATATCTAGGATATATGAAGAAGAAAAAAAAATTTAAAGAAGACCACAATGAAATGAACAGACAGTTCTCAAAAGAAGAAATGCAAATAGCCAATATGTTTTAAGACATTCAATATCCTTAGCCATGAGGGATATTCAGATTAAAACTACTTAGAGATTCCATCTCACCCCAGTCGGGATGGGTAAGATCAAGAAATCAAATGACGGTTAGTCTATGGAGAGAGAGGAATTCTTACCAGGTCCTGGTGGGAGTGTAACTATCATACACTGACTATGTGATGATTCACACACACACACACACACACACACACACACACAAAATTAAAAGTAGAACTATTATATATATAGTACCCAAAGGATTCTACATCCTATCACAGAGACACTTGCACATGTAGAAAAACTATCTTATGTCTGAATGGATGTAGCACCTGTCAATAATAAATCTGACAGCCTAAGGCTTAGGCAGGGAATAGGAGGTGGGACATCCGGGAGGAGAAAAATTCTAGGATAGAGCCAGGTGGGAGATTGGCCCTGGAGATCTGAGAAGACAGAATGGAGTGAGGTGTTGAGAAAAGGGGATGAGGGGAGAAGCCACACGTGAAATCAAAACAGAATGGAGGTAAAAGAGGAGGAAGAAGGGGAGGGAGAGAAACAGCAAGAGTAAATTTTGTTTGAAAAATGCCATGATGAAACCAAATTCTTTGAAATTAAATTTTCTTTGAAATTAAATTTTCAAAAAATAAACTAGAGGGCTGGAGAGATGGCTCAGCTGTTAAGAGCCCTGAAGGCTCTTCCAGAGATGCTGAGTTCAAATCCCAGCAACCACATGGTGGCTCACAACCATCTATAATGGGATCTGAGTCCTCTTCTGGTGTGTCTGAAGACAGCTACAGTGTACTCCTATACATTAAATAAACAAATCTTTAAAAATAAGTAAATAAATAAACAAACAAACAAACAAACAAACTAGAGACCTAGAACCAGATGTGGGGGTTCTTGCCCATAATCCCAGCAATCAAGAACTAAAGACTGGACAGTCCTGAGTTGAAGGGCAGCCTAGGTAGCAAAGGAGAACTTCATCTTTTAAAATCAAGCCCTGGGGTGTACCCCAGTGTTAGAGGGGTCCCTACCATGTCCAGGTCCCTACTTTGATCCCCCATACAAAGAGGGTGACAATGGCAGGCAGATACTGACATCGTGTGACTGGGAAAAGATAAGGGTTTGCTGAGTTCACTCAGAAATGGAACCCAGGACTCTGAATCAAAAAGAAAGAGATAAACAGCCCTGCAGCAAATAGACTGTAACTGTGCCGGCTAGTTTTCTGTCACCTTGACACAAGCTAAAGTCATCTGAGAGGAAGGGGGGGAGGGGGCGAAGAACCTTCCTAAGATCCAGCAAGCAGCAAGCCTATAGGGCACTTTCTTACTTAGTGATTGATGGGTGAGGGCCCTGCTCATTGTGGGTGGGGCCACCCTGGGCGGGTGGTCCTGGGTTCTATAAGAAAACAGGCTGAGGGCTGGAGAGATGGCTCAGTGGTTAAGAGCACTGACTGCTCTTCCCAAGGTCCTGAGTTCAAATCCCAGCAACCACATGGTGGTTCACAACCATCCGTAATGAGATCTGACGCCCTCTCCTGGTGTGTCTAAAAGACAGCTACAGTGTACTTTCATATAATAATAAATAAATCTTTGGGCAGGAGTGAGCAGAGGTCCTGAGTTCAATTCCCAGCAACTACATGATGGCGCACAACCATCTGTACAACTGCAGTGTACTCATATACATAAAATAAATAAACAAATCTTTAAAAAGAAAAAAGAGCCGGGCGTGGTGGCGCACGCCTTTAATCCCAGCACTTGGGAGGCAGAGGCAGGCGGATTTCTGAGTTCGAGGCCAGCCTGGTCTACAAAGTGAGTTCCAGGACAGCCAGGGCTAGACAGAGAAACCCTGTCTCGAAAAACCAAAAAAAAAAAAAAAAGAAGAAAAGAAAAAAGAAAGAAAAGAAAGCAGGCTGAACAAACCAGTAAGCAGCACCCCTCCATGGCCTCTGCCTTAGCTCCTCCCTCCAGGTTCCTGCCCTGTGTGAGTGCCTGTCCTGACTTTCTTCTGTGATGGACATCACTATGGAAGTGTAAGCCTCAAGTTGCTTTGATCATGGTGTTTCATCAGAGCAATAGTAACCCTTACTAAGACAAGCTGGTACCAGGGAGTGGGATATCGCTATGACAGACCTGAGACCATGTTGTTCTGGGGAAGAACTTTGAAACTTCATACAAGTAAAGCCACTGAGTGGTCAGTATCTGGTGAGCTGTTCTGTGGGAGCTTGGAAGATAAGGCAGACTGTTGAGAGCAGTGCGGATGTTGGAGGCCTGGCTTTCCAAGTTTCAGAGGGAAATGTACAGACTGTAGGAGCCATTTGCTCTTTGGAATGAGATTCCGTGGTTCTGGTTACTGGGACTGAAGAATCAGCTGCTTAGAAGACACCAGAACTGGGCTGAAGAGATGGCTCAGTGGTTAAGAGCACTGACTGCTCTTCTGGAGGTTCTAAGTTCAAATCCCAACAACCACATGGTAGCTCACAACCATCTGTAATGAGATCAGATGCCCTCTTCTGGTGTGTCTGAAGACAGCTACAGTGTACGCACATATAATAAATAAATAAATCTAAAAAAAAAAAACCCTGCTTTTTGAATTTTTGTTTAACAACAACAACAACAACAAAAAGTCACCCAGGTGGTACTGGTTTTGAAGGCATGAAGGGGTCATGGAGAGCAGCTGACATTGGGCACTGTGAGAGGCCAGGAGAGGCCATTGGTGAGGTGCGGCCTCAGCAGCAGTTGGAAGGCCCTGGACTGAGGGGTCATGGAGAGAAGTTGAGGTTTGGCACCATGAAGAGAGCCTATGAGAGACTATTGGTAAAAGTGCAGCCCATTTGCAACAAAGGACCCCCACCAGTATTTTGGAGATGCCAATACCATGGAACGACCATCAAGAACAGCAGCAGCAGTGGAGTGGAGCCAGCTGGAGCCTAGAAGACAATCTGTGTGTGCTGCAGAAGGCAGAGCTGGAGAAGTGGTCCAAGCTCCTCGGGAAAGCCCAGAAAATTGTGAGTGGATTCCTGATATTAGATATTGAGTCATTTACACTTTGAAAGTTTGTTTTGCTTTGATTGTGACTATCTGGGCCCCAGTCCTTCCCTCTAGAAGCGAGAAAGCATTCAATTTATTTTTGCTTTTATGGAAGGTCACAGTCGAGAGACTTTACATTTTGAAAAGGCTTTGGATTTTAAAAGAGATAGTTATTTCAAAGAGACTGAATTGTCTGAATTCTTCAAGATTGATTTTTTAAAAGTTATTTATCTTGTTTTATATGAGACCATGGGGATGACCAAGAAAGGAAAGGTTGGCTTTTAGCAGTGACTTATGTATCAAGTTGACAAGGGGTCAGTTGGACTGGCTAATTTTATGTCAGCTTGACACAAGTTAAAGTCATCTGATGGCAGGGAGCCTCAGTTGAGAAAATGCCTCCATAAAAATCCGGCTGGAGGTAAGCCTGTTGGGCATTTTCTAAACTAGCCATTAATGTGTGAAGCTAGCCCGTTGCGTGTGGTGCCATCCTGGGGCTGGTGGCCCTGGGTTCTATAAGAGCAGGCTGAGCCAGCCACAGGGAGCATGCAGTCACACGGTAAGCAGCACTCCAGGGCCTTTGAACTCAGGACCTTCGGAAGAGCAGTCAATGCTCTTAACTGCTGAGCTATCATCTCTCCAGCCCAGCAAAAATGCTTTCTATCTGAATTATCATAAAAATGTTTAAGTAAAAAAAAAAAAGAAAGGAAGGAAGGAAGGAAGGAAGGAAGGAAGAAGAAAGAAAGAAAGAAAGAAAGAAAGAAAGAAAGAAAGAAAGAAAGAAAGAAAGAAAGAAAGAAAGAAAAGGAGTGAAGGGGCCACAGTAGTTTCAGAATGCAACGATCATTCACGGTTCATGTCAGACATTCAGTCTTGGCTCAGGTGTAACAAAATGGGAAACGGATCACTATCATACAAAAGGTTCAATACAGCTCGCTGTGTGCTCCTGTTCCAAGCCCACTCCAAGTCCCTAATGCTTCCAGCTCAATTTCTTCCCAGCCTGTTGGGCTTGATGATGGAGTAGCACATAGGTCTTCTCTTTGACCCAGTCTGTCCCACGACTTGTGTGTCTGTGCATCGGTGCGGTCAACAAGACAGCTGAGATCTGCCAATAAAATCAATAAATCTGGTCAATAAATTCAAACAACTGACTGATATCAGGTGCCACGGAAGGGGTGATGGGATTTGTTCTCTTCAGATGTTCTTCATACATTTTACAAACACCTTCCACGCCCTCACAGACTCCTAGTCAGCGTAAGTCCTGACTGCTGGCCTCTCGGTAAGCTGTACCAGCAAAATGGTGTGAGACATCGCTCGCCAAGTGCTTTGCTGTAGCCGCCATTAACTCCTGCCTTCCAGGTTCCTGCTGTATTTGAGTTCCGGTCCTGACTTCTACTATGGTGAACATCACTATGGAAGTGTAAGCCAAATAAACCCTTTCCTCTTACTTGGGTCATGGTGTTCATCACAGCAATAGTAACACTCTCAGATGGTAGCAATGAGCTCTGAGAAGAAGACCAGAGCCATCAGGGGATATGCTGCATGGTGCCCACTTAGATAGCAAGCAGTGGACAGAAAAGGTTTCTTTTCAGTGTCAGAGTGTGCTAGGAAAGTGTCTCACACCCCAGGACAAGGACGGCCTTTAGTTTCCTTTGGTTTGGTCAATGCCAGTTCTCAGGTGGTGGGGCAGAATGGTGGGCATTTGAAGCAGAGAGACAAACTCTATATAAATGCCCAAGAGACTAAATTGAACTTGATGTCTCAAGAAGTACAATTGTCCAGCCTAAAGGTGATGTCCTTGGCCTAGGGGTAGTCAGCAAATTGAGAAACTTCTATAAGGCTATAGGTTCTCTGGGTGTGAAATGTTTCTAAGTCCCAGCTAGAGGCGGGTTTTGGACAGTAACTCTATCCATCTTTTCCCTGGGATTAGCCCTTAGCTCCCCACATACAGCACTAGGTGTTAGGTTTTGGATGGGGTGGGTGGTTCAAGGGGAGAGTGGCATGGATTACTAGAGGCTAATAAATTAGCGTCATTAACAGCATGAGCAGACAGACAGACAGACAGCCATCGGCATTGCTGGGGCTCCAAAGAGAGATAGCATGACTGAGTCCCTGAAGAGAATCAGATGATGAGGAAGATTCACAGCCCGGCTGTCTGAGAAGACACGGGGCATGGGGTGGAGAGCACAGTATGGTACCCCTCAGAGTGGTGGCACTAGCAAGGGGGCTAGCCTGGGAATCACAACGTCCCAGTGGGCTGTCTATTGGTATCTGCAGCAGAAGTGCCCTGTGCTCCTAATGCCCAGCTTCTGTCTCAGAGGGGTGGGGAGGCCATGGGAGGAAATCTGATTCCACCTCTTGTGGGCCCACACTGGTCTCTTCCTTCATGAATTTTTATCCTGTCTCTTGCAAATGTCATATGTGAAATGTATTTTTATCTTCCCTTGGAGCCCATGACAAAAAAAGATGTGTCCCCTGCTGTGTGTGGTCAGAGCTCTGACTTTGTGTGTGTGTGTTTCTTGCTGGAATGTTCTAAGGAAGCCGGAGGTGATTCAGTGAGAATACACTACACTTCCAGCCGTGGGTTTGACTTCCTATGCACAACACCTTCCTGTCGAATCGCAGGGACCATGTTCTTGGTAGTTGGATCCCGGGTACCTGTTTAATTCTGGAAAGTGCCATCCACAGCACATCTCTGTAAGACTCCCATTCTTAAACATTGGTCAGCTGGGTTTTTAGCAGCTGAGAGGAAAAGCAGAAGCCAGGCCCTGTTTCCTTTCTCCCTCTCCTAGTCCTCTGAATCCTCCTGAGGATTAGGCTGGAGGAAACACACACTACTTCCTAGTTCAAGCCAGGTGCCCACTAATGGAAGATTCCAGAGCATTTTGCTCCCAGCTGCTCTGTGTTTTAAAGTGGTCATTGCTTCAGCCACCTCGAATCTTAATACTGTTTCTTCTCAGACTAGAGATACTCAATGCTGAGGGGCCCACTGTCTTAGTTAGTTAGGGTTTCCATTGCTGTGAGGAGACATCATGGCCAAGGCAAGTCTTATAAAGGCCATTTAATTGGGGCTGGCTTACAGGTTCAGAGGTTCAGTCCATTATCATCAAGGTGGGAGCATGGCAGCATCTAGGCAGGCATGATGTGGGAGGAGGTGAGAGTTCTACATCTTCATCTTAATCTGAGGGCTACTAGCAGAATACTGGCTTCCAGGAAGCTAGGATGAGGGTCTTAAAGCCCACATCCACAGTGACACACCCACTCCAACAAGGCCACACCCACTCCAATAAGGCCACACCCACTCCAATAAGGCCATACCTTCAAATAGTGCCACTCTCTAGGCTAAGCATATACAAACAAAACCATCACACCCACCAAGCCCATGGTGCATCTGAGTTGGCCCAAAGTCTCCCTCTGCTCTCTCTTTGGTGGGTGTTGGACTGAGAAAGCTCTCACAAGATCACCTGTGCCTACGGTGAGGCCAGTAAGGGAACCAGAATTTCATGTGGAGATTTGATGCACTGAGCACGGCTCCAGGGATGGATGTAACTGGGGCTGAGAGGGAATAAACACACAGGTGCCTAGAAAAACTGGGAGCAAGTAGAGTGGGCCCTGTGAGGGAGAGGATGCAGCACCCCAGCGGCTCAATGTATGTGCTGTATACAGTCAATCAGAAAGACATGCTTACTGTATAGTACTGTATAGTACTGGCCGGTTTTGTGTCAACTTGACGCAAGCTAGAGTCATCAGAGAGGAAGGAGCCTCGGTTGAGGAAATGCCTCCATGAGATCTAATCACAAGACATTTTCTCAATTGGTGATCAATAGGGGAGGGCTTAGCCCATTGTGGGTGGTGATGCTGGGATCTATAAGAAAGCAAGCTGAGCAAGCTAGGGGAGCGAGCCAGTAAGCAGCACCCCTCCATGGCCTCTGCCTCGGCTCCTGCCTCCAGGTTCCTGCCCTGCTTGAGCGTTCCAGTCCTGATCTTAATGACTAGCAATGTGGAAGAGTAAGCCAAATCAACCTTTTCCTCCCCAGCTTGATTTTTGGTCAAGGTGTTTCATCACAGCAACAGACACCCTAAGACATGTATATGGTAAACAAGGAGACAGGGTTAGTATGTATAGCTGGACAAGGAAAACAGGCTTATTGCATACAAATAAGCAAGGCAGGGTTTATGTTGTACGGTTGAATCAAGGAGGGAGGTTTAGCTGTTCTGGGGATGCGGGGAGGAGTCTTCAAGCCGTAAACATCTGGAGAGAGAAAGCAATGATGGACAGTCTCTGTGCACACAGTCTGAGGCTTTGTCATCCCTGCGAGGCTCACTAGGCCACTAGGGGGCGACCTTACCATTTCCTCAGAGCTGGAGCTTTATCCACGGTGTGACTGTTCCCGTGACAACAGTGTCACCAGCATCCGTTCACTCAGGATTTCACTCGATCAGGGTAACTTCCATTCCCCACAGAGACTGATACGCAGAATAATTTTGTCTGCTTGGTACCCTTTAGAAGTATTAGAGAAAGCTACGGTTTAAGATGCAGGTCCGATCTGAGGCCATCTGACTTGAGATGGAGACGGCAGCTGTGTGGACTCTGCCTATTGGTGACCTACCCAGAAAGATGCGATCGCCTTAATCAAGAGCAAGTAGATGTGCTTGTAGGTTTCGTTCTCTGTTTTAAGACAGTTTCACTATGTAGTCCAGGAGAGCCTCAAACTTGGTACCAGCCCAGGCTGGCCTCCTTGGAATCCTGCTATCTCGGCCTCCCGAGTCCTGAGATTACAAACATGTACAGCTCAGCTCAGTTTTGCTTTTTGAGACAAAATTTTGCCTATGTAGCACAGGTTGGCCTAGAACTCACTATGTAGCCCAAGCTGACTTTGAACTCATAAAACTCGCAAGTACTGATCTCTATGATTCGCACTAATGATCTGTTCGCACTAATGATGTCATCAAAGCATCTATCAGTCATTAGTTCCCTACTAAGCCTGTATGATTTGGGGCAACGTAAGGAACCTAATGATTTAGTTATTTGAGGCAAGCTGTTATTTCCACAGGCAGGCCCAGCCTCGAGAACTGTGGGTACCTAGTGTCTCCCTGCTCCAGGATTATAAACCCAAATACAAAATCCACGTCTTGCCTTGCCTGTCACATCCCTTGCTGGCTTCCTAAGGCCCATCGCTGGCCTGCTGAACATTAAGCAAACCCTTGCTGACCGCCCACTGAGTGCAGACCCCGTGCTCCCTTTAAATCAGTGGCCCAAAATCTGTGGGTCGTGCGTGACCGTCTTGGGGCCAGACAACCCTTTTAAGGGAGTTGCCTAAGACCATCGGAAACACAGAAATTTACATTAAGATTCTTAACATTCATAAAATTACAGTTATGAAGTAACAACAAAATAATTTTATGCTGGGGGGAGGTCAGCATAACATGAGGAACTGTACTAAAGGGTTGCAGCATCGGGAAGTCTGAGAACCTCTTCAAGCTTGGGCTTCTTGCTGCTCTTGGTCTGGCTGAGTGATCTGGAAAGACTGTTCTCGTGCTGCCACCTAGAGGTTGATCTTTGCATTGCACATAATGCACAGGATCACCTTTCCTTCCATCTCCTTCTGGGTCCTTTAAAATCCTTTCTATAGGATTTTATGTGAACTTTCCTGTTGGTGGGACTCATTGTCCTCCATTCCACCTACTCCCTCTGGGCAGGGTCTGCTCCACAGTCTGTGCCTGCTCTCTGGGCACATAGGAAGGGAGCAATGACTCTCCTCTGTGCCCTTGCATGTACTGTGGAAGTCTGTGGCTGGGGTGTGGATCCTTCATGGGTGGCCACCTTGTTCCCCAGATGGGGATCAGATGGGAGTAAGTCTGGTCTCTCTGCCTCATCAGAACTTGTATGAAGAAAAGTTGTCCTGCGACTCAGAAGCCCAAGAACCACCCAAAGGCAAGGTAATCCAATGGAAGGGTATCCTAAGACACGGAAGCCCAGAAACCACATGGCTCTGACAGGATGTCTCCCCAGCAGAGGCATTGCAACTCCCAGGGGAAGGGATCTCCAGCTGAGCTGAGCTCAGGAGTCTCAACCCTGCTCCACTTATCCTTTCTTCTCTTCATTGCTTCTTGGCAAGTCAACCAGACAGCAAGTCTCCTAAAAGAGATTTATGGGGTACAGAGGGACAAACAGACAGCAGGGAACTGAGCAGACACCGCCTTTATAGAGGATTCCTTAGGGGGTGGAACTTTCCAGAGCAGGGATTTCCAGGGTGACAATTGGTGGGATTTCAAGTCCTGAGCTTGGGGAAGCTCAGTGATTGGTGGGTTTTCCTGTTCAGGGATTGGTGGCTTTTTGTTCAGACTTTTAACCTAAAATTAGCATAATCTGGAAAGGGTCCTTTTGAGGGGCTGGAAAAGACTGTGTGAAAGTTGCAAATGTTGGAAATGCTATTTTGACAGAGAGGTCTGAGGGAGGGGACTGGCTGCTAGAGATCCTTAGGCTGGAACCTGACCACTTTCCTGCCTTGAGAGTTTACAAAGTCTATGATGTTTATAGAGTCCACAGCAGGGACACCTTTCCCTCCTGCTTGAGTATTCTGCATGAATAGCCAACATTCCTCCCTTTTTTGTTTGTTATTGATAATATTGACAGGGTGGAAAGAGGACGATGCTATCATTAGACTACTCCCTGCTCAGTGTGGTATAGGGGTCCGTGAAATGAGTTCAATCTTCGCTGTTAGGGTATAATCGGAAGTTGCAGGCTTCAGAGCTGAGGGGTGGTAATCCTGTAATAACATCTAATTAAAGGTCTAGTTAGACATCTTTTGGATCTGTTTTTGAAGAAATCTAGACAAGAAGTCTGTAAGTCAATGTGTGATTGATTAGGAAAAAGAAAACAAGGACAAGAAGGTTAGTGTCCAATTCCATACTGGACTGTTAATGGTCCACTGGCCAGAGGCGTTAAGCTGTTTTGTACGTTTTTGGAGATCCATCTGGAGTGGTAGGATCTTCTCTTTTACTATGCCTGCCTAGTTGATATAAAGCAACTTTCTTCCCCAAGAAAGAGACAATGGCCATCCATCTCTCTCTGCAAATGTAATCCTCGCCAATTTGGTAGCACTACAGTGGCCAACAGGCGTATTTGAGAACAATGATATCAATTCAAGGCTTGAGTGTATTTATTTTTAGATCATAAAGGACATTTACTTTGAATTTTAGCTTCTCTTTTGCAAATAGCTTTTAAATTTAAACCATTATAATTTTATTTTGTTTTGTTTTGTTTTTTTGAGACAGGGTTTCTCCGTGTAGCCCTGGCTGTCCTGGAACTCACTCTGTAGACCACGCTGGCCTTGAACTCAGAAATCTGCCTGCCTCTGCCTCCCGAGTGCTGGGATTAAAGGCGTGCGCCACCACGCTCGGCTACATTCCAGTTTTTTGAATGTGTGATCTCTCATTCTTGCTGATTTATTCTGAGTTTGTTCCCTGGCAAATTTCAATATTCTAGTCTTTTTTTTTTTTTTTTTTTTTTTTTTGTTTTTTNGGCGCTCATGTCTCTAGCTGCATATATGGAAGAAGATGGCCTAGTTGGCCATCATTGGGAGGAGAGGCCCCTTGGTCATACAGACTCTATATCCCCCAGTACAGGGGAATGCCAGGGCCATTACGTGGGAGGGGGTGGGTAGGGGAGCAGGGCGGGGACGCGGGAGGGTAAGGGAAAATATCTGGATATTATGAGAAATGTAAATGAAGAAAATATCTAATAAAGAGAAAAAAAAAGATACCAATTCATCCACTATTTCATTATTTTCAGACATTTTGTCTGTCTTGCCTGTGTGAACTATATAAATGTGATGTCTTCCCCAAGCTTGCCAGGTTTTACCATTTCCACTCATGCCTCTCAGAACCAGATAGCTTTGCCATTTTTCTGCCAGTTAGTGGCGGTTTCCATGATGACCATATAGCTATACCTTTGCACACACAGTATGAATTTGGAGGAGATATTTTCTTTTTGCTTTTGTAGTGGTTGTTTGTGTTAATAGCCAATAGTGCCCCACTGATTTTGTGGGTCCTTCCTCAGTATTGGCCATTCCACCTCCCGATCTATAGGCTGCCATTTTCCATTAGTTTTGGTTCCATCAGTGGATGATGAACCATCAGTAAACCACGCATTCGCCAAATGCTGCGACCTTTCTGTCCACTTGTATCCCTCACCTAATAGTCATTTAGTAGAGAGTTGTTCAGTTTCCATGAGATTGTAGGCTTTATGTTGTTTCTGTTGTTGCTGAATTCCAGCGTTAATCCATGGCAGTCTGATAAGATATAAGGGGTTATTTCAACTTTGTCATACCTGCTGAGGCTTGTTTTGTGACCAACTATGCGCTGAGAAGGCATATGCTTTTGTGTTTGGGTGAAATGTTCTGTAGACATCTGTTGGGTCCATTTGATTCATACCACTGTCCGTCTCTTTATTTCTCCGTTTAGTTTCTCTCTTGATAACCTGTCCATTGGTGAGAGTAGAGTGTTGAAGTCTCCCACTATCAATATGCAGGTCTTGATGTGCAATTTAAGCTTTAGTAATGTTTCTGTTATGAATGTGGGTGCAATTAAAAAGAGAAAGGAGAGGGGATCTGGCATTGATGGCACCAGGCGTGAGCTGCTGCGACTGATGGTAGCAGGTGACCAGAGAAAAGAAAGGAGACTATTGTTGGTGGCACCTGGCTTGAACTGCTACTGATAGTAACCAGGAAAACTGCCACTGATAGTGGCTATTTGGGCTCCTGTAGGCTTAGATTTTTCAAAACCTACTTTTATAAGGGTTCTCAAATGCTTGGAACTCCTTTCTAGCCCACCGTTCAAAAATAGAGGAGACAGTATGATAAATAGGGCAGAGGGATGTGGACCTGTTTAGAAGTAGTTCTTTCAGGTAATTCCAGTCTCCATTTGTCAGGATACCAGCAGCCCAGTTCAAAAGTGTCACCAAACACGAATCAGCAATGGTGGCACAATCCAGCAGAGACCACCAGGCCTCTACCTAATCAGCACGAGTCAGTGGGATCAACAAGGACCAGGCAGAATGCCAGGAGTTCTCTGCCATGGCTCTCTCAATGAAGCGAAGATCAAAGACCAATGAAGTATTGCAAGGCTAGCTATGCAAGTGCCCTGTCTCTGTCTATTGAGTCCTACATATACTATCTCCAAATATCACGTATCCTCTCACAGGTCTTGCCTCAGCAAAACATCAAGGGTGTCTGCATCACATGACACAACCAGAAACTTCCACTTCAGGCTTCTACTGATATGGCCAGTGACTAGAGAAAAGAAAGGAGAAAAAAAATCATACAAACACATATACACACTGGACGAAGCAAGCAAAGTAGGCTCCAACAGCTTTACACATACACGCACACACACACACACATACATATAGATATGTATGTACATATAGACAGACAGACATATAGACAGACAGACATATACATATTCGGTGGATGGAGAAAAGCTTCAACAACCTTACATACATAATTACAGAGAGAGAGAGAGAGAGAGAGAGAGAGAGAGAGAGAGAGAGAGACTTTAAAAGCCAGAAGGGTTTGGACTGTCTTGCTGACTGACTCTAAGAGACCACAGATGCCAGCCCAGATTACTATACCCAGCAAAACTTTCAATCATCAAAATGGAGATGTTACTCATTAATAGCTCCCAACATCAATGGACTCAATCCCCCAATAAAAAGACACAGGCTAGCAGAATGGATGAGAAAGCAGGATCCTTCCTTCTGCCACATACAAGAAACATATCTCAGCAATGAAGATGGACATTGCTTCAGAGTAAAGGACTGGGAAAAAGTTTTCCAAGAAAATGGACCCAAGAATTGAACTGGAGGATCCATTTTTGGTGGACACTATGCAGGAGCAACTGCAGTGGGCAACTGAGCTTCCTGGAGACAGCCCACTCTCTTGCATGGCTGCCATGAGTAAATCCTAGAAGGTACAGCCCCAGGAGCTTCATCCTAGGATTTCTTCTGACCTTTGTATCTGATACTATTCTATTTACAATTGAAGTTATCTTTGTAAAAA
Organism: Mus minutoides; assembly: GCA_902729485.2. Lineage (NCBI taxonomy): Eukaryota > Metazoa > Chordata > Mammalia > Rodentia > Muridae > Mus > Mus minutoides. The sequence continues at coordinate 1,380,928 of LR749799.1, read as the reverse complement.
AAAATTAGTATAGGCTTTTTTTGGCCTTGTATAATTTTAGTAAATAACTCAAACTTCTTTCCTGATTCTTCAGCTTTGTCCCAAGCATTTAAAGTTGCTAAATGACATAGTTCCAAGGTGTGATCATCAAATTCCAGCTGCTTTTGTAGCTCAGCATATTGACTTTCACCTAGCAACTGATTGGGAAATATTAAAATCTCTGGCCCTATTTCATTGTTTTATGGCCCTAGCTTCCTTTTTCCACCATGTTCACCATTGTAACTGAGGGCCATCTTCCAATATAGCTGTTGCCAAATCTTTCCAGTCTTAGAGGATAATTCTGTTCTGAGTTGCCCATGAATTAATATCTGCTTCACATATGGTGAACACATATGAAATGATCGCTTGCTTGAATCTCCTCAAATCTAATACGTCTATAGGATTTTCTTTAATTTCTTCATAACCTTGTGGGTGTGTATCATTTGCTGTAAGTCTTACATAGTAACTGGATGAACTAAAGGTTGGTTTTCAAGCAACCTTGGGCTTCCTTTCTTCAGTTTCATTATTTGGTGGCATGGTTAGGTTTTTATCCAAATTCCTCTGTCTTAGAATGTTTCTTATTTTCATCTATAAGTCTTTCTAAGGCTTGTCTCTTATCAATCCACTTATATTATTTTAGTATAAAATAGGGTTTATTCAGGGTATGGGAAGAGGAGTTGAGAGAAGGGAAGAGAGAGGGGGAGGGGAGAAGGAGAGAGAGAGAGAGAGAGAGAGAGAGAGAGAGAGAGAGGCTGGCCCTGAGCACATGGGGGTAGGAGAATGGGTAGAGAAGGGGAAGAGGGTAAGGGGCGAGAGGAAAAGAGAGAGAGAGAGCAAGAGCCACTTATCATATTTGACACACAAAAAAACCACTATGGCCATTAATGGTAGAATCTGAACTTCCAGACTGATAGTAATTATAATCAGTATTATGTCAATCTCAATTAAGATGTTTAATTTTCTGCTTATATTTTTCAAGCCATCTGGAGTAGCAGTAGCAGGGTCCCCAGTGCATTGTATTATGGTATTTCCCATCCTTAACTCTCTCTCTCTCTCTCTCTCTCTCTCTCTCTCTCTCTCTCAAGACTTCCAGGTGGCTTAACCAAATCTGATGGCTTCTCAGTTTGTCTGCAGCCAGCATGATTTCTTCATCCATGTGGTCATGCCACACATTGTAGTGCCAAATGTTGTTCTTAATAAAATCTCAAATGTTTGCTTTTACCAAGACAGACTTGGGAGCCAGATGCTGGGTTTGGTTTGAAAGCCTGCTAACTCAGAGAGGCAGAAAAATTACCCAGCTGACCTTCCTCCTCAGCCGACGTCCCAATAGAAAGCTCTTCACACTGTCTCAAAAATCTCTCAAACTGAATGCCCCTCTCTTCTACTTCCTGTGCATTTCTCTACCCATCCTCCTGACTTCTTGCTCTTTATGATTTTTTCCTGTGTTCACTTCCTGTCAACTAGATGCTTGCTCCGCCTCTTGACCTATGGTTAACTTTATATAATCTTTTTTATGATAAACAGAAACCTCTTGGATTAAAGGTCTATGCTATGTCTGAGTCACACCACAACTAGAAACGGGTTTTTTTTTCCCAGTAAATAACACAATCTTAGGGTTCACAATGTGATCAGATATCCTGCAACATGTCTTATTTTTTGAAGTCTTGTTCAACTAAACTGGCTAATTATCTATTGTCTATTCTTATACTCACAGTAGAATAATTTACTCTTTATTCATAACCCTGTCTTTTTTTGTGGTCCACTATGAAACCTATGTCCACATTCCTAAGTCACAAGATCCAGGAACTCAGACCTAACCTAGAATGAGTGTTTTCTTTGATTGTTGTCCCAAACCTATTTTTCTCTTCCAAGTACAATTGCATGCTTATAATGCATGAAAGCTCACTGTACACCTTTTCTAACCTCTGTAGCCCTTGCTATTCTACAAGGGAAGGGGCATGTTCTACTCTTAATTCTAACTTTATTATATCTTTTTGGCAAAACAATATAAACCATCTCCTTAAACTTTCTATAAACTACCCTAACTTCCCAAAACTATTTAAATCAAATCACGAGTTCTGTAAAAAATCATTGCTTCATCAAAATAAAATTGTTTCACCAAAGTTCACCTTCATATTGGTCTGCAGGAAAACTGACCAATAGAGTGGGTTGTCTTCCAAGAAGCCATCACACCAGACTATAGGCAATAAGGATCTCTCTGTGCCCAACTATACCATGACAGATATATGAGGACTATATCAATGACAGGCATGAGAAGGAGCAGCAGCCACATCAAGAAATAATCCAGAGACGAATCCCTCAGGACTGTGCTTCTCTGAGGTACATCCATTGTAGCTGTGCAAACTGGTCAACCGTCTCCAGACATCTCACTTGCCCATTGTCTTAGTTCGGGTTTTACTGCTGTGAGCAGACACCATGACCAAGGCAACTCTTATAAGGACAACATTTAATTGGAGCTGACTTAGAGGTTCAGAGGTTCAGTCCATTATCATCAAGGCAGGAACATGGCAGGCAGCATCCAGGCAGGCACGGTGCAAGAGGAGCTGAGAGTTCTACCTCTTGTTCTGAAGGCTGCTAGCAGAATACTGACTTCCAGGCAGCTAGGATGAGGGTCTTAAAGGCCATGCCCACAGTGACACACCCACTCCAACAGGGCCACACCTTCTAATAGTGCTACTCCTAGGGCCGAGCATATGCAAACCATCACACCCACCACAGCTCCTCCTTTATGGCATCCACCATACTACCTTGAAGTAGAATTCTCACAGGAGAATCCAGTGAGGGAAGCCATCAAGTTTAGAGACAGTTGGGGTAGTAAGGATGACCTTGGGGTAGTAAGGATGAACCTTTCTCCATTTAAGGAGAAAGAGGAGGGGGATTGTGATCAAAAGTAGGGAAGAGGACCAAGTCCTCAGTGTTGATTGAGGAGGAAAGGGAGTCAAGGGTGACACTGAGGCAAGCAGTAGTGAGTGTAGTTCCAACAGAGCATGCAAAAATAGCGAGCTTAACAAAGGAGTAAGGAGGTGATCAGGGAAAGGGGACAGTAGAGACAGGAAGCCAGGAGGCAGGACCAGCTGGCCATATGTGAGCTCAAAACAAGGGATAGAGGTTTCTCTGGGAGGGCCCTCAGTCTCAGGAGAGCCAACGGCAGAAGTTCTTGGGAGACTTTGATCTGAGGGGATGGTAGAGAGAAGAGTATAGGGTTTTGGTACCACAGGGTGAAGAGGCACCACTACTAAGTTAATATGTCAGAGTTCCTGAACCAAGTGGTTCCATTGGGCTTCTTAACTGCAAGTATGGGAGTATAAGGAGACTGATCAGAGATAAGGGGATTAAGTTCCCTGAGGCTGTGGGGTGAGAGAGGGGGAGTATTGAGCCCAGGTGATATGGATTTCATGGAAGGTGAGATTTTAAGACTGGTTTATATACCAGAATTCCTTAATAAAGGTGGAGAAAATGGTAGTATAGGACCCCAATCTCTTCTCTATTTGAGAGATTTTGCTTCATAAAAATGGGCGTGTACTCTGAAAAAGCCGAAGCAACTTCCTGCAAAGGGAGAGCGCTGGTTTAGGCAAGGTGCAGCAGGGATTTACCGGTGTTTATCCGGACAGCTACCTGACTGGCCCTAACTGGCCCTCACTGGCTCTCACTGGCCCCGGCTAATACCCTCCTCCCCTGACAAGTCCAAGGGAAAGCCAAATTGTTCCGCATCACAGATATTTTTAGAAATCTGCACTGCCAATGTCAGCAACACAATCTGAACTTGCTCCAGGAAAAGGAAGCCTCGCTGTAGTCCCAGCAATAACCAGAAAAACAGCCAGATACCTCAAACAGCACGGTTCAAAACTGGTTCCCAAACAGCAGGAAGGAATGGACTTCCCCCAGGGAACACATCAGCAGGAAGTAACCTATAGAGGTCTACGTCCCCTTTCCCCTCTGACCTTCTCTCTCTCCTACCTAGTGGGGGGGGGAGGTTGGGAGGAGTAAGGGTGGCAAGGTGATAGAAATAAAAGAACCCCAATAAAAAAGCTTTAAAAAAATAGCTGTGTTTGCAGTTGGTTTGCTTTGAGTTTTGTGTTTGTGTTTGTGTTTTGAGACAGGGTCTTACTGGGTGATTCCTGGCTGGCTTGGAACTTGTTTTTGTAGACCAGGCTAGCCTTGAACTCAAAGAGATCTGGCTGCTTCTGATTCCTGAGTGCTGGGATTAAAGGTGTGTACCACCACGTCCGGCACATGTGTGCATGTTCGTGTGTGTGTGTGTGTGTGTGTGTGTGTGTGTGTGTGTGTGTGTGCGCGCGCGCGCGCGCGCGCGCGCGCGCGCGCGCGCGTTTCATTCAGGAATCCAGAACTTTGGGGCAGGAATGTGCTGCCACAGGATTTACTAAATTTTATCCAGTACTTCTTAGTTCCACCCTTCCTGTTCCCATCAGAGAAGACAGCCTCATTGCCCAGCAACGAGATTACATAAACAACCCCATGTCAGTGATAGCCGTCACTAGATAACACCTTGGCTGACAAAGTCTAGTGGAACTGCCTGACCATGTTTACACTGTCTGTCCTTAATCCTTCTGTGCTTCAGAAACAGTGGCCCTGGGACTTGAGTGTGTGCTAGATCCATCTCCATCTATGGGGAGATAGTAAGTCCCTGGGTCTTTCTGGTCAGCCAGCCTAACCTAACCTATTCAATGACTCCCAGACCAGGGAAAGAATTTGTCTCAAAAACAAGGGGGTGGGGTGGAAGGTACCCTGTGAGATGACAGCTGACCTCTGGCCTCCACATGCACATACACCCTCAGGAGAGGAAATAAATGAAACCAGTACTTTCTTCAGAAAGATCAACAAAGCCTGTCATTAGCAAAGCTTACTACACAGACACGAGGACTCCAGTGATACCTTCCAGCAGTAAGACCCTCCAACAGTAAGGCCCTCCAGCACGGGTGTGACACACCTGAAGTCTCGATGCTGGGGAAGCAGACAGGAGGTCTCCTGAAGCTTGCTGGCCAGACCGTCTAGCTGATTGATAGACTCGAAGTTCAGCAAGAGATGTTCTCTAAAAATTAAGATGGGGGCTGGAGAGACGGTTCAGCGGTTAAGAGAACTGACTGCTCTTCCAGAGGTCCTGAGTTCAAATCCCAGCAACCACATGGTGGCTCACAATCATCTGTAATGAGATCTGACACCCTCTTCTGGTGTGTCTGAAGACACCTACAGTGTACTTACATTAAATCAATCAATCAATCAATCTTTAAAAAAAAAAAAAGCCAGGAGTGGTGACACATGCCTTTAAAAAAAAATGAAGATGGATATGAACTGGAGAGATGGAGCAGCAGTTAAGGGCACTGGCTACTCTTGAAGAGGACCAGGATTGGGTTGCCAGCACCCTCAGAGTGGCTAACAACCATTGGTAACTCCAGTTCCAGGGGATCCAATTCCTTCTTTGACTTTTACAGGCCCTGCTCGCATGTGGTCCTTAGACGCACATGCAGGCAAGACACTCATACACATAAAATTAAAATCTTAAAAAAAAAAGGGCCAGGAATGGTGGCTCCCACCTTTAATTTCAGCACTCAGGAGGCTGAGACGGGCAGTGCTGTACATTCAAGGCCAGCCTGGCTACATGGGAAGTGTCAGCTGGTTCTGAAATCCCCTATATCATAATCATATTATATATACACATGGCGCACGTGTGTGTGTGTGTGTGTGTGTGTGTGTGTGTGTGTGTGTGTGTGTGTGTGTGTTGGGGAGTGGGGCAAAGACCCTTTCCTAAGAAGTAACCTAACTGGCTGCAGCCAGCTTTTGCCATCTATGGTCATAGTGTGATTAGCCATTTGCTTCTTATGGGCATGATCTAATTAGTTGGCAACTCATGATTGGTTGGCGCTTGACCAAAGCAGTTGGCAGATCCTTGGCTGGTTGCCTGTTTACCAGGATATTTACCCTTAGATCAGGTTAAGTTTGTTTACACGTCAAGCTAGGGTACAGTTAGTTCACTGTGACTGGAGCCTGCCTTGGGTCAAACAAATCAATTTTGTAGATAGAATTAGACCAAACTTACCTCAGGTTGACAATATATTTTACCACAGCTTATTTTTAATTTTTTTCCCTCTTCCCATTCTCCCTCTTGCTCCAGCCCCACTCGCTCCAGCTCATAGGTTCTTTATTATTTGTTTGTCATTACAGATGGCTGTGAGCCACCATGTGGTTGCAGGGACTTGAAATCATGACCTCCAGAAGAGCAGTTGGTGCTCTTAACCGATGAGCCATCTCTCCACCGTCCCCCCCCCCCTTTTTTCTTTTTTAAATTTGAAAACAGAGTCTTAGTATGTAACCCTGGCAGGCCTGAAATTTGTTATGTAGACCAGGCTAGCCTCAAACTTAGAGATTCATCTAAATTTGTTATGTAGACCAGGCTAGCCTCAAACTTAGAGACTCATCTGATGCTGCCTCCCAACAGGTGGGATCAAAGGCCACCACACCCAGCTTAGCACAATTCTTTTGAGGAGGGAGTAATCACGCAAAGACACTTTACAGTTCTTTTATCATTGGAGAGGGCACCCCAGTCCTGAAATCACTTTAACACACAGGAGACAGGTTTTGAGGGAAACACATGGTTTGTCTAGTCTTCTTCCCTCCAAAAACTGGAGCCAGAGCTGTAGTCCTGTCTCCAAGGTGGAGAGAAGCTGGTCCAGGCTTGCCATCCTTCCTTCATCCATACGCTCAGGCCACAGAGCATCCATGGTCCAGGACCAAGGGCTAGCACCTGCCCACTTAGACAGCTGCCTGCTGGGGAAAGCCTTCCTGGTCACCCACTGGTCCAGGATGAGCCAAGGGTCTTGTGATACAGTGTCTATAAGCTGAGAGCTGGGTCTCTGCTCTGACTCTTCCAGTGCCTGGTACACAGCCCGAGGGAACAGGTAGTCAGCACATGAAGTCACAGCTGGGGGCTGTGGCACCAAAGAGAAATCAGCACATCCTTTCTGAAATCAGCATTTCATAGAAGATGCAGACAGAAGTTACGGGTTTTAGGAATAACCCGTAACTAATGTTTTGACATAAATCTGTTCAAACTTTTTTAAAAATATTTTTAAAAGATTTATTTATTTATTTATTTATTTATTTAATCTGAGTACAATGTAGCTGTCTTCAGACACACCAGAAGAGGGTGTCAGATCTCATTACAGATGGTTGTGAGCCACCATGTGGTTGCTGGGATTTGAACTCAGGACCTCTGGAAGAACAGTTGGTGCTCTTAACCACTGAGCCATCACTCCAGCCCCTCATACTTTTGATGCCTACTTTAATGGAATTGGATCCATATGTCTAAAATGCTGTCATCCACTGTTTCATGATATAATGAGCATTTCCTTTTATCATAAAAAGTTGGTTGCAAAGCTATTTCTACAACTTGCGTATCTCACATGTGGCTAGTCCCTTATTAGATCATTCTCCTATATCAAAAGTACTCACTAGTCACACTTTTGTGTCGTTATGACCAAAAATGCAAGTGCATACATTTTAAAGGCTAAACCTGTCATGTTTCTTCTCTTCTTTCCTTCAGAGACTATCTTCAGGCTAGATTTCAGGAAACGGAATTCACTATATTAAAAAGCACGAACATTCCGGAACCCTGAAGAGCTAGGTGTATGGGGCTTACTTGCAAGATAATCTGTTACAGAACTGAGGTTGTTAAATTCTGTGTGAATGGCTAAATACATGCCTGTGGAAACCAGGATCCCCATGCATGAATGAAAGACCAGATTTGATATCTCTCTCCCAATCTAGACTGCCAACATCACAGGGTCCCGTGATTTCTAGTAAATCATTCTGGGTTGAGAAAGTCAAACACAACTTTCACTTGATTTTTGAGGAAGCCACTCTAGTATTCAACAGTGGCCGATGCTTACGGATGGCAGGAAGTGTGGGACCTTGATTGTTAGCCACTGATGAGTGACTTCTGTGGCAAAAGTTCACCGCTGGCAGACTACAAACGGCTCAGAAAGCCAAACTTAGATGGTGAGTCTGTTCAGTAGGCCTTGTGGCTCCACCAGAGCTGGCTGGTCAAAGTGGAATATGATAATATGGAAGTGTCAGTAGTGGTCAGAGACCGTGACTACACCCTCTTTGCTTTGTACTCTTCATCATCACCAAAAGAAAAGAGGGCTCGTCCTCTCATGGGCTCTGCATATGGGAAGTATCATATATCTCAGGTGGGCATTCTACTTGGTGCTTTTATATCCTCGATCCCACAAAACAGAACCCTTTGAGTGGGAGCCAAGAGTAACTGACTACATTGGAGAAGTTTGGGGCCATGCTTTGAACAAGGTGAACTCTTTGCTTGCAAGAGAACTGGCCAATTACAAGCCTAGCCTACTGTGGCCATCTCTGATTGGCGGCAGTCATTCCTGGTACGTTCAGCTCACAAAAGGGCTGTGTTGCCATGCCCAACACAGTGGTAAATAGGCTCTGGGTCATGCAGACTAGGTCAACAGCCTCATTCCAATTGGTTCAAAGGAAAACGGGTTCCTAGAATGGGCATTATGTGTTTACACATCACAGCCTCAGATTGCCCAATTCACAGACTCAAATAGAAGAATCTTTAAAGGCCAGTTGGGAGTGCTGGAGAGATGGCTCTGTGGATAAGAGCACTGTCTGCACTTCCAGAGGACCAGAGCTAGACTTCCTGCAACCACATGGCGGCTCGCAACCATCACTAACTCCAGTTTCAGGAAACCTGATATTCCTATTCACCAGTCAGCAAGCACACGAATGGGGCACAGACATACACGGCAGGCGAAACACTCATACATATAAAACTTTAAAAATTTTTTTAAAGATAAGATAAAAATAAATTTAAATACCAGCTGAGGTTTTTTTCTAAGTGGCAGACCAAACTGGGCTACTTGCAACAGCCTGAGATTCAGGGGAAGAGGAAGTCAATGGGGTAGAATACTACGCCCAGATTATTGGCAGGTTCTGCCAGAGGGCAGTGATTCACCCACTTTCTGGCTGGTGTGGCAGCCTCTAAGTAAACAACCACAGCTGGTGGACACCAGCACAGTTTCAGTTTAGTCAAGCTATCAGGAAAGCAGCAGAAACTATGTTAAGGCCCCCTTGGAGCCTATGCCTTTGTTTTAAGTATGACTGTGTTCTCCCCCAAAAGGCGAGCTGCCTTTTTTTTTCCATGTAAAGCTTAGACACCACCCAGCCCCAGGTAGCTATGTGTGAATAGCCCACTTCCATTTTACTACTGCAGCTTTCAAGAATCATCTTTAAGGCTGGCCTTTGAACTCACAACCCTCTTGCCTCAGCCTCAGTACTGAGACTACCAGCATGTGCCACCATATCCAGCTTTGGACTTCATTTTAATTATTAACCAGGGCTGGAGAGTTGGCTCAGGAGTTAAGGGCATAAGCTGCTCTTCCAGAGGATTCAAGGTCAGCTCCCAGAACCCTTATGGTGGCTCACAACCATCTGGAACTCCAGTTATAAAAGGCTGAGGAGTTGGGCAGTGGTGACACACGCCTTTAATCCCAGCACTTGGGAGGCAGAGGCAAACGGATTTCTGAGTTCGAGGCCAGCCTGGTCTACAGAGTGAGTTCCAGAACAGCCAGGGCTACACAAAGAAACCCTGTCTCGAAAAAAGAAAAAAAGAAAGTGTGATGCCCTCTTCTGCCCTCTTCGAGCATGGCATGCATCCGGTGTAGACACACATGCCAGAAGAATCCTATATATAAAATAAAAATAAACCTTTTGAGAGGTATACAGTGAGCCAGCTTTGACCGATGGCTAGCTGGTCACTGTGACAAGGACAGTGAGTCCCACATGTCAGAGGCACCTCTAGCTTCCCTCTGTCAGATGCTCCAATCAGCAAAACTACCAACTACAGAGCCTTAACAGCTTTTTAAAGAGAGGGTTAGTGCTGGACACTCTCAGTACAGGACAATGTGGTCTGAACATTGCTTAGAAGGTGCTAATTACCGGACAAAGGACCCAACAGGACAATGGGGTGCGGCAGTCCAAGAAGGTTCCAGGTCTACTTTTTTTTGCTGCTGGTGGTAGAATGGCTGGGGGTAACAGGGAGGGGGGTCGATGGAGAGCTTGCCCATGACTTCTGAAAGGAACTGGATTGATGAATCTCATACTCAGCCTGGAAAAACTGAATTTTGTCTGAGATTATCTATCAGTCACCTCCTCTGGTGAAGGTGTCAGAGTGTTATGTCAAAAGCCCAGGAGACCTGTTATCCGGCTGCAGGCTGGGGCAGAGGACACAGAAAGGTTGGTGTCCCCCACTGTACCCTCCGGCTTTCTTGCTATAGACACACTACCTCCCTCACCTCAGCCAAGTGTCCCATCGTCTTTAAGAGCCGGTCTGAGTTCTGAAATATGTAGATGCTGTCTATCCAGGCCTTGTCGAGCATCAAGGCCTGGCTGAGGCCTCGAAGGCAGAAAATGAAATTCCAGTCCCAGCTAAAACTAGATACAGCATTCCAAGGACCTAGTTCCAAGCAGTCAAGCCAACGATTTGGGGAGACAGGAACTCTGCAGGCTAATAGGGCTTTCATGACAGCTGGACAAAGGGTGCTACCACTGTACGGTGAGAATATTTATTGAGAATGGCTCATTACAAACAAAATATATTTGTGTATAAAATCCTCTGCTATGCAAAAGATCCCTTTCATCCTCCTGTGGCTAGAGTGATCAGAACCATCTAGAGTTTCCATGTGGCCCCAGAGCCTACACTGGGCTGCACGGGAGCTGATAAGTCTGGGTGTCACATGCTATGGTAAGTATCTGATGACAAGGTTTCCTCTAGCCCAATTCACGGCTCATGCAATATAACACAATGTGCCTCATGCCCCACCTCAGGTGGGTGATCTCGAAGGCAGCAGCTTTCTTGTTATTCTTCCAGACAAGCGGACCGGATAACTTATGACTTGCCCTGAGAAGCCATCATCTGGGTCCAGGGAGTGAGTATGTTTTAAATGTCCTAGAGGATGAAGATGACTACCTTCTGTGGAGGCCACTCCCCACGAGCACTCCCGGGGAGGGACAGTGCCACGCCTCATCCCACCCACTCGCTGTGAAGGTTTTACTTCTTCCTGTCACTTAGTCTCGTCACACCAGAGCCTCCTCGGAGGACACCCAGACCCATAGCTGCTATGTGGTACTCCTGAGCTTAGATCCAGAGTTCCTTGGGGCCCTGACCAGCCAGCATTAAGGCAATGGAAATGAGATCAGACTGAAACACTCTCTGAAACCCAGAGCAGCTGCCTAGCTGACAGCACCTCCTTCAGCTCAAGGCTTCATCTAACATTGATGAATAATATGGGTGACTGGTCTTGACTGCTCTTGTAAACACAGACCACCTCTGTCCCCCAGAGGACCATGAGGGGGCAGCTAGTGGTAGGGGAAGCAGCTACTGCCACATCATGCCTTGAGTACTGAAAGTCCAAGGCCCCTGGAGGACAGTGATGGTGAGAGGCCATTGGGGTACCCTTTATTCTTCACCACAGAGAGCCCATGAGGAGTGGGCTCCCTGGTCTCTTTAGAAATAACCCATTCGCTTTTCTTTGGTGCAGCTTCAGCATGCAGACTGCTGGCCAGGCCAGACCAGCCATCTTGTTAAGAACTTGGACTGGCCTATGTGCCCCATGTAAAGAAGGGTTAGTGGTTTCAAAGTACCTGTATCTATTCTGGTCTGACTCCCCACACAGTGGAAACTGAAGTCTCGCTCCCAAGAGCAAAACAACACACATTAACTAGCTCTAGTTGATGCTACCTGCTGTGCTGTGTGACTCGGAGACACTGCCTTTCTTCAAGACAGAAGACACCCAGTATTCTGTGCAAACACTCCTGGTGTGCACACCAGGGTGGTTGGGAAGCTGCCTGCTGTTTTAGGGGCACGGGCCCTCTAGCACCCATCCTCAAAAGGCTCCCAGAGTTAGAGGGCAGGTCTTGCTGTGGGAAGCCAAGCTGGTATCAGGAGGCCTTGTGGACACAGGGGCTCTCTGGGGAGTCTCTTGTCAACTCCTTATTTCTAAGACATTCTCTTCTGCTCCAATCCATTTGGCCCTGCCCACTCCTAAAAGCTTTCCATTGTACAGACTGTACCTAGAAGCTAAGAAGGCATCAGCATCCCAGGGGTCAGAGAGCTTCAGAGTGGCTGTGAGGTATGCTTACGCTGCATGATTACAAGGCCTAGCGAGCAGTCCCAGAGACCTGAGTCCGTAGGAGGCAGGAGAGAGCAGTGTTGCCATCCACTATGGGACTTAGCGTGGCCCAGAGCCACAGGCCTGGATTTGCATGTGCTCTTCCCAAACATGCTTCTCTTCCAGGGTTCCTGCCTCTGGCACAGCTGGAGGGAGACTTGAGGTCTTCCTCTGGGCACAGCTGGAGGCAGATGCTCTTGAGTTGTCTCCAGCAACTACAAGGTGTTTAGGGAAAATGGCATGATGACACTGGTGGGCAAAGCAGTCACAGAGTTCCCAAGAGCTTTGTCAAACAGGCTGAGGCTACAGTTCTGAACCCCAGTGCCAGCTGTGCTGGGTGTGGGCATCCTGAGTGGACCTGGCTGAGATAGAACATAGGGTCTGAGGACCTGGCACGCCAGGCTCCTGCTGTCAGCTATCCAGGTAGACAAAAAGGATGTCCTCATCTGTGCCGTAGCTAGTTCTGGCCTCCTCAAAGTTACTGATGCTGGTGCTGCACATCCCTGCTGGGGACGGGAAAGAACAGAGACGGATCAGTGGGTGGGTAAATACCCACTGCTGGTACTCAGGGGGACTGGACGAGGTCTGGGTTCTACCTGCCATGTCACCTCTCAGCTCCCCTAGGGAACATTTCCTGCCCATTCTGGCCTTCGAAAGATCTTTCTTTTGACTCCTTCCCAGGATAGCAGATAGAGAAAACAAGGCCCGAAAGGAAGAAAAGAGTATGTTCCAGGACATGTGTCCTGGTCTGCTCAGAGAAGTCCTCCTCCAGACCATGACAGTTAGTGAGGACAGGTGGACAGTCTACAGCAAGTCTAGCCAGGCTCTGTAGCTTGTGTGCTGGCTAGCCTGTGAAGCCCAGGAGACAGGCCCGTGGAATGTAAGTTATCAAGGTGGGGAACTGAGTAGTAGACAAAACCTGGTAGTGTGGGAGGAGAGGTACTGGCGGCCAGGACAGCAGCAGGTTTGTCTGTATGACCTGAGGAGCAAGCCCCGATGACAGAACTCCAGGAGGAGCAGGGGCTTTGGAGACAGACATCGGCCATACTAGCTTGAAAGGGAGGAAGCCATGAGGTCTGGGCATAGGGAACAGTTGTGAGATCTGGGCATAGGGGACAGTAAACACTGGGCCACCCTGGCCCACCTGCTTCTGGCACTCACGGTCAGCATAGGCTGGGTTGTTATAGAAGATGCAGCCAGTAGCCCTGTTATAGCCACGCAGGACGATGAAGTGGCCTTGGTAGTCGGGGGTGCGGCAGAAGCAGCGGTGGCCACTGGGAGTAAAGCAGCAGTACTTGACAGGGCTGGAGCACAGGTCACAGTGTAGCACCCCAGAATTCACCAACACGATGGCCACGTGGCCCTGCGCCAAGTGTGCCTGGATGTCCTGCACACTCACTGTGCTGTGGGCAGGAGGGAGGTCAGCCGGTGCCACTGTGGCCTTGTCCCCATCTCCCAGACCAATGTCCCCAGTTTGCACCCACTCCCCAGTGAGACAAGACATAAGGGCTTGTCTGCCCTTGGCCCTGAGCTCCCCGTAAGTGGCGATGTCCTGCCTTGTCACTGTGACCCAGGAGAGTGAGGTGGGCAGGCTCACCATTTCTCCACTTGCACCTTGCAGGCCTTGGCCTGTGCAAACAGCCGGTTCACTCGGGTCTCCTCTGTGTCAAAGTGCTTCCTATAGAAGGACTGACGAGAGAAGGACAGACTGCAGTTACCCATTCTGGATGCGCACACTCCATTTAAATGAAACAAACCCCGTCTTATAGGAATAAGAACATACAGGAGCCTACTGATGGGTGGGCAGCTTTACCCAGCATGTCCAGAAAGAAAGCCAGGTCTGCTCCTGGCTGGGGAGTGGACAGGACCACAAAGGGGCATGAAGAAGATGCTCAAGAGATGAGGAAGCATTAGATTCGGAGTAGCTCCCAGAGTAGGACTGACCAGGCCACTCTCTGGTAGAGAGGAGCAGGAGCCTAAATTAGCAAAGGAGCAAGGCGGGCAAGGCTGCCCTCCTAACCCCCGCCAGGAAGACTCAGCCACAGCTCAGTGTAGCCAAGTGTGATTCACAGAACACACTCCGCTTGGTGCTGGGTCCTTGTGTGACAAGAGAGAGACCCAGGAGGCAGGCCAAAGACATTCTGTTCCCAGGTCCCCTTTTCTGTCTTAAGATTTAGTAGCCTTCTTTACCTGGCATGGAAGGTTCAAACAAGAATTAGGCTGACTGCCACTTGCCACCATGTGATAGCAGCTCTGCCAAGGAGGCCAGCAGAGACTACTCTGCCAAGCCTTGGCGCCAGGGCCAAGATCGCCTCAAGGGCAGGTAATCCTGGATCTGGCTTTATGAGAGATCGGAACAAACTGGTGTGTTGGCACCCCCATCAGGATGGCTTTAGTTTTCTAGAGAGGAAAAGAGAAAAAGCAGAAAAGCAGACAGACAGCTAATAATGTGTTCTTCTCCAAGAATGCCCATTACCCTGATGAGAAGGAAGAAAACAAGGCAACTGTAGTCACATGATCAGCATACTCTGCGGCCTTCCACCTACCCTGCCCTACAGTGGAGCAAGATGCAGAAAGGCAGACAGAAGTCAGGACTCAGCAGGTGTATGCCCCACACAGGCTAGACCTCAAGGCCACCTGTCTGTCATCTGTCTGCCACCGCCACCGGTGTCTGTACCCCTGTGCATGTACTCGAATGCCCAGGCTTTGACCACTCTCTCCGGTAGCTGTGATAACTGGGTAGCCTCGAAGGCCCACCCAGTGGCCAGCTGCTCACCTGGTTCTTGTAACCCTTGTCAACACCCAGAGTCTGGGTACAGAAGCGGTGTCTCACACCAAAGTGGCGCATCAGGTAGGCCAGGTCGATGGTCCAGATGCTCCTGGTCAGCTGCAGCTCCTGCAGAGCGTTTTCAAACTCCCCGTCGTCGAGCTGACCCAGGTACCTGAGGGCAAGGGCCAAAGGGGTTAGCTTGTTCTCAAAGCGAAGCTAGACCAAGCCACTCCCTCCCTCAATATGAGTACCACAGTCACTGCTTACAGTTCTAATCCTTTATCATGAACCCCCATGGCTTGCCCCATGGACTTGAGTACAACCTGAGACTTTCAGGGCTCAGGCAGCCTGGGATACTGTCTGGCCCCCAGAGTTAAGGGCCTGGATCTTGGTTTTTGCATCTCTTATGGACTATGTGAACCTGGGGAAG
Organism: Mus minutoides; assembly: GCA_902729485.2. Classification (NCBI taxonomy): domain Eukaryota; kingdom Metazoa; phylum Chordata; class Mammalia; order Rodentia; family Muridae; genus Mus; species Mus minutoides. The sequence continues at coordinate 1,365,480 of LR749799.1, read as the reverse complement.
TTGCTGCTCTCTCTGGCCTCACTGACTGTGTATTAGAGATGAAGCGTTTTGGATCATGGAAGTGGTTTTCAAAACTGCAGGCATGAGACACTCTGTTAAGGTCTAGCTTTCCCAAAACCCTAGTGTGTAAGATATACAAAGGAGAACTGATCTGGGCCTCCAGACAACCAGTTAAAAACTCTTGCCGAATAGCCGGGCTCTTGGGAGGCAGAGGCAGGCAGATTTCTGAGTACGAGGCCAGCCTGGTCTACAGAGTGAGTTCCAGGATAGCCAGGGCTAAACAGAGAAACCCTGTCTTGAAAAAACAAAAAATAAAAAAAAATAATAAATAAAAACATTTATCCGGACATGGTGACGCACGCCTTTAATCCCAACACTAGGGAGGCAGAGGCAGGTGGATTTCTGAGTTCGAGGCCAGCCTGGTCTACAAAGTGAGTTCCAGGACAGCCAGAGCTACACAGAGAAACCCTGTCTCGAGAAAAAAAAAAAAAGAAAAGAAAAAAGAAAAAAGAAAAAAACCTCTTGCCAAAGGTAACAAGGTAACAAGGTACCAGTCCTTTCTGGCTCAGACTATCAATGTCCTGATATATATGCAGTGTCCCAGTGGGCTGCTATCGGAGGAAGGGAAGATGCACAGCTACCCAACCTGAACACCTGGGCCTTCTTTGTCCATTCCAAGCTCCCAGGTATCACCTGAGGGAACACACTTGGGCAGCCTGACCCACCCTTTGTTCGGATTTCAAATATGACAGGGCCTCTTCTAGGGTTCAAACCAAGCCAACCCATACAGATGCTGGCTCCCATCCTGGTTACTTCCTGTTTCATCCCTGAGCCACGCACGGCAGGTGTGGACACTCACCGAAGCACCATCCTGGAGCAGGCCAGGCCACAGTCCCAGTGATACAGCTGCTGGATGACGGGCACAGGCAGCTGCACAAAGTCCCCTGCAAGGAAAGGAGAGTGAGGTGGCAGACTCTGTCCAGTGCCCACCAATGCCACTCCCAAGAAGCACCACGACAGCCTGCACGAAACGCTATAGGATCTCAGAGGCCTTTCCACAGCTCGCTCTTCTTACACCACCAGCATGTTCTCCTAAATACTAGCCAATAAGCCCTACCCAAGATCTTCCTGGGCGTTGGTCCCCACTTTACAACAAAGCAGTGTTACCTGCTGCCCCAGCATGACCAGTTTCCTTCGAGTCACCAGCGCCCACTCTGGGCAGCATCAGCCACTGCCATGACTGCTCACACTTGGCTGGTGGGGGGGGGGGGTCTCTGCACACATGCTTTTGGCTACCTAGAAGCTGACACCCACCCTGGGACCTCGCTGTTCTAAGGCGCTGCCCCTCTCAGCAGTGTCCCAGGAGGTCTGACTGGGTCAAGTTCCCAGGGTGAGCAAATGGGCAGCCCATGACTGAGAGAAGGGAAGCAGCACAGAGGCTACATAAGCAGAATGCTCCTCCAAACTCCAGCTAGCGCTGTCCCTAGGCAAACCTCTCATTCCGAGCTGTGAAGTGGAGCAGAAAGGGCCACACCTAGGCGTTCTGGTACCGCTGGCTAACAGGAGGGGCGAGGCAAGGCTTCTCTCACTGGATCGAGTTTTGCTATTCCCAGTTTCAGTTTTTCCAAGAGCCTGGCACCCGTGCTGCGGCAGTGACCAGTAACATGGCAGGGTGCTGTCCCAGTGCGTAGCAAGAGCTTAGGTTAGGAAAGCGATGGGGTGTGTCTCAGAGAAAATAACGTGGAGGGCAAAGGCAAACTGCATTCCCTGAGGCTCTGAAGGTAGGACAAGCTGACACGTGGCCTACGTGGCCTGCGGGAGCTTAGCCCGTGAACGAATATGCACAAAGTTCAGTCTATGGGGCATGGTGGCACAAATTTATAATCACAAGGCTTGGGAGGCTGAGACAGGAGGAACATAAGGCTAGTCTGGCTAGAGGAAGCTCTCTCTCTCTCTCTCTCTCTCTCTCTCTCTCTCTCTCTCTCACTCTCTCTCACATGTGCGCGAAGGAGAGAAAGAAATTCAGAGTTAAAGAAACCAGGAGATACTTCTTTATACTAGTCACCACTTTACTTATTGACACATGGAAATCCAGTCAACAAGAATTCCCCTTTGTGGATTTCTAGGCTCTCCCCTGGGCCAGGTAACCCAGCTCTGTACAAAGCCTACTAGGCCAGTCCCTTTCCTACCACTCAATCTGTGTGTGTCAGAGCCTAGAGAGGGCCAGTCACTAGCCAGAGGCCTGATGTCTTGAGTCTTAACCTTCAGCTCTCCTATATCCTCAGGGACTGGCTGAAAGGCCACTGCCTCTAGGGCTTTCCCTAACCCCAGGCCGGTCATTCCCCATCCCTCTTGTGTAATCCTTTAAACCCGAGGTCACACTTAAGGTTACAGGACGTAGATTTTTATCTAGTCTTTACTCTAGGAACCTCTAAACCCAAGTCTTTCCAAGGCCCTTGGCCTTTTAGCATCTTGTAGATTGGATCCTGCCTGTCCCCTTCCCAAATCCCGATCCTGCACACAGCAGGGAGAGGAATTTTGTCTCTAGTTTCTAATCCTTAGAGTCCTTGGGATGGGCAGATGGCTCAGTGGATAAAGAGTTCAAGCAGGATGACCCAAGTTCAGACACCCAGAACCCGCACGCACCGCCCTGTAATCCCAGCAAGCGGATGGAGGCATTAAGTCTCTAGAGCAAGTGGGCTAAACAGACTAAGAACAACAGCAAATTCAAGGTTGAGTAAGAGACTCTGCCTCAACATATAGGAAGACACCTGAAGTCAGCCTTGGGCTTTCACATACATGCATACGCATGCACTCAGATACATGAGAACACACACACACACACACACACACACACACACACACACTACCCCTACTTAACCTTACCCTTAAACTTAACCTTAGCCCTTATATTAGCACTAATTCACTACCCACCCCTACCACTATCCCAACAAACTACAAACTCCAAACCCAACCTCAACCCCAAACCCTATCTCCAATATCCTCTTCTGCCTTCTGAGAGCAGAGAGCACACATTGGTATACAGTCAGACCCACAAGCAAACAAAACAAAACAAACAAACAAACAAAAAACCTCTCATGCACAGAAAATAGAGATCTTTAAATAAATAAAAGAAAGAAATTGGGAAGGAAGTAATTGCTCAATTGTGAGTTTTCTGAGTTTGGGTCTTATAAAGGTTGGGTCTTATAAAAAGCTAGGCTTTGCCTTAGCTTCCTTTCTAGTTGGAGTGATGACAGCTCCTGACAAACTTAACTTAGGGGGAAAGGGCTTATTTTAGCTCACAATTCCAGTTTACACTGGTCATTTCTGGAATGTCACATTGGTTGGAGACAGCCAGTCACATCATCTCCAAAATCAGGAACAGACAGCAAAGAGTAAGCACGAGTCTGTCCTTCCCCCTTATCAGTTTGGGGCCCAACCCACATTGGGGTGAGTCTTCCCAGCTCAATTAACCCATTAAGAAAATCCCCCATAGGCAGTGCTAACATAACAGCTCCTTTCTGAGACTCCTTTCCACACGATTATAGATTCTATCAGGTTGACAATTAAAAATAAATAGCTGGTGCTTGCTCAGCAGCTAAAAAGTACTTGATGCTTTTGCAAAGGTCCCAGGCCTAGCTCAGTCCAAGCACCCACACAGTCTTAGAGCTAGCTGTCTGTTCACTCCACTTCAGGGGATTCTGACATTCTCTTTCAGCACCTACATGCAGACAAAACACTCAAGACACATACAATTTGATAATGTAAATCAGGAAGCTAACAACCATAGGCCTCTCTTTTTTTTTTCTTTATCTTTCTCATGCTCTGCTGTTAGAGGACACATTATTTCCCCCTTTTCTCTCTTCCCGCTATGTGGACATATCTAGAGAGAGTCTATAAGGAATGGATAGATCTTGTACTGAATTTGCCAGCATCTTGATCTTAGAATTCTCAGCCCCCCAGAACTGTAAGAAAATAAATTCCTAGTGCTTACAAGTTTCTCAGCTGTATGAATGGATGAAGACAGCGGGGGAACTGGGTCTTCTTGTTAGCTGTTTCCTGGCCTAGTGTCTGATGCTTAGAACTCACTGTTACACTTGAGGCTGGGGGTGTAGCCCTTGTCTAGCACTGTCTAGAACCTAGGTTCAATCCCCAGCACTACAAATTAAAAAAAAAAAAAAAAAAGGAATGGGGAAAAAGACACACTTAACTGAGGTGACATAAACCTCGGTCTCTAGGGACTTATATGCTAAAACAGTTCTCTCAAAAAATGCTAGAGGAAAACTCTCTGCAGGGTGTGGCTCTATCAAGGTGGGTGTCTCCCTTTTCAGAACCCTTACTGAAGCTGTAAATGGCTCTGATCTACTCAGGCTGATTGCTAGCCAGGTTTGGTTTTTATCTAACCATTGGTCTGGAATGTTGCTTTCTCATGTCTAATATCCAAATCCTCTGTGTTCATTAGTGTTCCTCTTTCTCTCCCTCTCCCTCTCCCTCTCTCTCTTTCTCTGCCCTTCGACATTCTCATAGGGGGTGCATCTGCTTTCTCCCCGGTCAGCGTGAGAATTCTGTCACTGGCATGTAGGGCCAGGGCTTCGTTAGCCTACCCCCTTACGCTGTTGAAAAGGTTTGGGTTGATTTTGGTTTTTGAAAGCTCTATCTACCCTTTGAAATACCTACTTGCCACTACAAGTGCCCATTAGTTCTAGGCCTCCAGATCCCAACCCGCTGTTGGAGGCTGCCTCCTTACTCTGTGGCCTGAGCTCTGCTTCTAACTAGTTTGCCTATACCCTCTAAACTGTGGTATAGGACAGTTGCTCCTCAGGGCCCTAAGAGACTCGGGTGTCTCTCCTGTTTCACTCAGCCTTAGTACCCCTACATCCGGGGGCCTCACAAGACAAACATCCCTGCTTAACTCTCCTGATCTTACTTAGCACAGGGAAGATGCTTCCTGGGGCTAGGTGATAAGGAGAGAAGCAGCCTTGGTGTTTGTCCTGATAACAGCTTTAGCATTCAGAGCCCAAAACTGCTTTGGATATTGATGCCTTAAGCCAAGACAGTCCTCTCTACCTGAGAGCTAGGGTCTGCTTTGGAGAAAGCCCTAGCCTAGCTTCAGCTGTCTGGTTGTCACAAGAGAAAGCAGACAGCCAACTCTTCCTGCTTCTTTAACCCTCTCAGCCTGTCTGCTCACCTCAAAAGGTACCGAAAACGGCAGTCGCCTACTTCACTGGGATTTATGAAGATTAATTCTATGCTATCTATAAACACTTTAACACTGCATCTACATCTTAGTCACCCTACACAAGTGAGCCATTATCTGCTGAGGCTAAGACAGGGGCAATGATCTAGTCAAAGTTCATAGCGGTAGCTAACTGGAGGAGTAAATATGTAATCCCAGTACAGGTCCAAGCTCAGCTCCAGGTTTCAACCAGAAGGAACCACTCCCTGAACGTGATGCCACTCTCCAACTGACAGTAAGGGTTGGGTCTTACAAACCTTTGACCCCCTCCCCTGAGATGGCACCTCAACTGTTTACAGTTTATTAATATCAACTCTTGTGTCTTAAGCTTCACCATAACTTCCCGCTGTCCCCACTTCGTGAGTAAGCAAAGGGGCTCGGGTTTCCTCAGGCCAAAGGGAACCAGTAAGCAAGTAACCAAAACAGTACCAAGACAAAAGCGCTGAGTTTGGGAAGCCAGAGAAAAAGACGGTCCCTTTGCTGGGTGCTCCCCTCTTTCCCGCCCCTTTGCTGAGTGCTCTCAAGCCATTCTTTCCCCCCTCTTTCCCGGCCTCAGGCTTTCCACAGTTCCCCGGGGGAACAGGATCACCCAACGTGCTTCAAGCAGGGCTATTCGTTTCTGGGAAAGGTTGTGCCTTTTTGCCCCTTGGACTTTTCCACTTGACGGCTCTCAGAACTCCCTGGGCTTCAAGCCCCGGGAGACTCAGAAACAACCCTAAGTGGAGGACAGGAGATGAGAAGGAATATCCACCTAGCTAGGACCCACGAGAAGCTCCAGGCTGGGCTGAGGCCGCAGACGACCCAAGGTCGCGCGCAACCAGACCCTGCCCGGCTCTAGGGCGGAGTCCCCCTCGGTTCCCCCGGTTGAAGGCAAGGCCCTTAAGAGAGGCACTGACCGGGCTCGAGCGGCTGCCCCGCTGCCTCTGCCTCCGTCCTCATGACCCGGATGGCGCAGGGCGCCCATGGCCCCGGCCTGGAGCTGAATGCAGCGGCGACTTCTGCTGGGCAGCGAGCGCGGCCAGTGAGCGCAGAGTTCCTCCGCCGCCGCCACCGCCACCGCCGCGGTTCAGAGCCGGGTAGGCGGTGGCTAGGCCGCCTCAAGCCACGCCTAGTCCCTTCCAGGTCTGGGCGCTGGAAACCCGCCCCTTCCATAAGCCACGCCTCTTCCCTTCCACCCCCACTTCTCCTTCCAGACCCCGCTACCCGCAGGTCCTTCCCTGAAACGCTCCGGGGGTCCCGCCCCCTGCCCGGGGCCCCGCCCCCTGCCCGAGCCCCGCCCCCAGGGCCCGTCCCGCCGCGACGTGGGCTCCCCACGCTCTCCCTGCGCTAGGTCTGTTCTTTTGCAGCCTCAGATGGAAGCTCCTGGGCCTCCGCAGTGCCTCGACGAGACTCCAAGGAACACTTTCCCGACTCCTTTTAGGTCTTCTTACCCAGACAAGGAATAATGAGAGTTCCCAGGGCTCAGTGCGTCCCTTACCTGCCGGTGGCCGGATCCAAAGCTTAAATACCTAGTCCAAGCCTCACTTCCTGCCTCCCAAGAACATTGGGCTCAAGCCCAGATCCCGCCCAATCCGTCACTACAGTACTCAGGGTCACCATGTTCCCTTGTTGGGCTAGAGGATTGATGTTTCCGGCGGTCCCCCGGGCCCTCTCCAGTGCCGGAACTATTGTGCTAGACCCCTGGTTTTCCCAGCCGGCTAAGTGAGAGTAAAGGGCAAGTAGGCTGTAAAGGAAAGGGAGGGGCCTGCGCAAGGCATTCTGGGAGCGCGTGGTATTTGTGCGAGTCGGCCCCGTCGTTTCCTCGCCACTCGCCTTCGCCTTCTAACGTTTGTGCCAGAACCGGAAAAAAAAAAAAAAAAACAAAAAGCCTGCAGTTAATTGGTGAGGAGAGGCGGCTAGGTGGGAGAGGGGAGGCCAGGGCTCCCCCAGAGGGCTAGGAGCTGGAAGGGCCGCTGCGGAGGAGCTCAGCGGGGCTTAGCGGAGGGCGGGAAGCCAGGGCCTATCCAAAGCTCACCTCCCGAGCCCTTGGACAGTTATTAATTTACGCCTAGTCTGCACGTTCAATGCTTTCCCGGGTCACCGATTTCCGAAGCTTACGGGTAGTTATTTCTTGCTAATTACCTCCTTTCCTTTTGGATCATCATTTTCAATGTCCGTTTCATCCCTGCCTCCACTCCCATTCCGGCAGTGGCCGTCTTTCCCACGCTGCTGCAGAAGTTTAACCAAGTTGCCCTGCTATATGTTCGATCCACTTTGTAGATGCTACTAATTTTTTTTTTGAACCTTTGGCGATCATCCTGCAGTGTTTCCCTACCATTTTCAGCACGGAAACCCACACTCCTACTAAAGTTGAAAGCCGTGGTTCCTCACGGAGACTGTGTTTAGCATCCTTACAGTCTTCTCATGCAAATAAGTGGTGTGCTCCAGTTTTGAGTAGTTTCTCTTCTCAGCATTTTAAAAGCCCCGTGCATAGTCTTTGTCTTTTAGTGGGACTTAAGTCGAGCGTTTACCCTATTTCCCTGCGTGATGTGCATTTCCTGTTTATAGCACTGTAGCCTTGACAGTTTGGGTCTGCTTTTTGGTGGGAAGTCAAAACGGTGAGTTGAAAAGCACAAGCTCTTTTTTTCCTAGATTCCTCGGGGTTCAGGTCTATATGTACTATCAGGTACTGTAGCCTTTATCCAAATGCTGTTGCTGACTACTTGGAATAGTACTGGTGTGACTGAGAGCTGAGTTTGCTTTTATTTGCATTTTGTTTAACTCCATGTAAACAGTGATTTGTTTACACTCCGGGTCTATATCATAGTCGTTTTAATGACTATAAAGGGTCATATGGCTAGGATGAGAAAGGGGGTGGTACTGTTTGTCCCATCAGCTTTCTTCATCCAGCTTACCATCCTTCCTTACCCTACATGTTGTGCTAATTTCCTGCGGTGGTTCCTTCAGGCCAAGAGCCAGACTCCTTTCACAGGAAATGCAGCTCTTTGCATCATCTACAAAGCCTGTGGCATGCCAGTCCTTAAGCTCCAAAAAATGACCATTGTCTCTCTTTCCCTGTAGCGCGGGGAGAGTCCTGCCAAGATGTCTATTGGTGTGCCGATTAAAGTCTTGCACGAGGCTGAAGGCCACATAGTGACGTGTGAGACCAACACCGGGGAAGTATATCGAGGGAAGCTCATTGAAGCCGAGGACAACATGAACTGTCAGGTATCCTGCTTGGTACCGGGGCTAGGAAGGAGCTGTGGCTTCTGTCCTGAGGATAGAGAGGTGTACTTGGAGGTCTTAATGAAGTTATTCTTCACTGAACAATTATTAATTAAGTGCTTATTACATGTCAGGCACTCTTACAGGCTCTAAGATTGTATGTCAGTATAGACTTAGCCTTGAGGCAGAAAAGCCTGTGGTTGTACATGTATATCCTAGCACTTGGGAGGCTGAGGTAGATTCTCGAGTTCAAGGCCAGTATGGGCTTTATAGCAAGACCACACTGCTTTTGGTGGGGAGTCAGAATGATGAATTGAAAGCAAAGTCTCTTTTCCTAGATTTCTCTGGGGTTAGGTCTCTATGTACTATCAGGTCGCCTTTAGTCAAATACAGTTGCTGAGTACTTGTCTATAAAACAACCAGTTATGTTTAACGTTTCCTGTCTCATCTCTTAGAGTCAGCAAAGCCAGTGTCTGCTTCCCAGCACAGTGAATAACTTGAAGAATCTTCTCTCACATGTTGTGTGCGTTTACTTTTGTCTTAGAGAAAGTTTCATCTGATAAAACTGCCAAAGTTTTGGCATATGGTTTTGGGTTTTTCCCCATTAATTAAGAACTTGAGCTTTGGAATCAGAGAATTCCAAATTGAGTTGGGCCATAATGATAGGATCTTGGGTATCCTGGTCATTCGTTCTCCCCTGTATAAAATGAGGATGGGGTCGTTTTGGATCCTCTGTGCTGTAAATGCCAACCCAGAATTAAATACACAAGAGACTCGTTGGGGAGATGGCATGAAGGATGCCAGTGACCGAGCGGGATTACGTAAGTGATTGGTTACTTTTCTTGTTGCTGTGATCAAATTCTTAACCAAAGCAACTTAAGGAAGGAGGAGTTTATTTCAACTCACAATGTGATGAGACAGTCTGATGCAGAAGAAGTCGTGGTGGCAAGAACTTGGGGAGGCTGCTAGTCACATTGAATCTGCAGTTAGGAAAACAGAGATGGATGTCGGGACTCAGCCCGTTGAATCTGCAGTCAAGAAGCAGAGATGGGTGCCGGGACTTAGCCCAGTTTCTACTTTTTACCTCCACCTAACCTACACAATCCCTCACAGACACGCCTGTCCCTTCAGTAATTCTAAATCCATCAAGTCGATAATATTAATCATTGTAGCAGGAGGGTCTTCAATCCAGGGAAAGGAAGGCAGAGTGAGCAAAAGGAGCCTCAGACTACAACATGGTACTGAGGAAGTTTCACCCAAGTAAGAGGAGTAACTGGAGCCAGAAATGGACTGGCTCTGGTGTTTCTGCTGTGGTCAGTCCCTGGCAGCCTGTTTGGAGGGCTGCTGCAGTATGAGTGCCCTGGCAGGTCCCCCAGAGTGGCAGCTGGAGGGTGCCAGCCTCTTGTCTCCTGAAATGGTGAACCTAGTACCCCAAGACTGATGCATGTCTAGAGGTGTTAGAGATGAGATGGTGTGTGTGTGTGTGTGTGTGTGTGTGTGTGTGTGTGTGTGTGTATTGGCAGTAGCCAGCTCAGTGCTTTGCTGTTGGGATGAATATATAACCTCTGGAGAGGTGCAGTGCCTTGTTTAGGGTCAAGCCTGTGGGTAAGGTGGCCTGACTGTTGCTTTTTAGGGTTTGTGCTATTTTCCTGTGGCTGCCAAACTGTACCATTAGTATAGTTCCAGAAGGATGGGTCTGTCTTGGCAAGGAGGCGTGATAACAGCAGCAGGAAGCTGAGAGCTTACATTTTCAATAGAAAGCAGGAAGCATAGAGAGCAAACAGGAAGTGTCAGAGGAGTGCTCTAAGTCTGCCCCCATAACATCCTTCAGCAAGGCTGCATCCCCCAGAAAAGTATCACCAACTGGGGGCCAAGTGTTCAGATGCCTGCAATTATGGAGGACACTTTTCATTTAAACTACACTCTTGGGCTGGTTAGGTTTTTGTCAACTTGACTCAAGCTTAGAAAAGGGAACCTCAATTATGAAAATAACCGCATCGGATTATCCCTTAGGCAAGTCTGTGGGACATAGTTTTGATTAGTGGTTGATTGGGGAGGGCCCAGCCCATTACAAGCTAGACAGGTTTTTTCTGGGGGGCATAAGAAAGGTAGGTGAAGGCCAGGCGTGGTGGCACATGCCTTTAATCCCAGCACTTGGGAGGCAGAGGTAGGTGTATTTCTGAGTTTGAGGCCAGCCTGATCTACAAAGTGAGTTCCAGGACAGCCAAGGCTACACAGAGAGAGAAACCTTGTCTCCAAAAACAAAAACAAAAAAAGCAAAAAAGAATTTGATCTTTGAATAAAGGTAGGTGAAGGCCAAGCATGGTGCTACAACGCCCTTTTTTTTTGTTTTGTTTTGTTTTGTTTTTTGTTGTCTTTTTTTTCCGAGACAGGGTTTCTCTGTGTAGCCCTGGCTGTCCTGGAACTCACTATGTAGACCAGGCTAGCCTCAGACTCAGAAATCCGCCTGCCTCTGCCTCCTGAGTGCTGGGATTAAAGGTGTGTGTGCCACCACGCCCGGCCAGGTACAACACCTTTAATCCCAGTAATTCCAGCACTTGGGAAGCAGAGGCAGGACAACCAGGGCTACATAGAGAGATGTCTCAAAACATAACAGGGAATGGTGGTGAACACAGATCTCTGTGAGTTCAAGGTCAGCCTGCCTTACAAAGCTTCTAGAACAGCCAAGGCTGTTACACAGAAAAACAAAAAAGTGTGTGTACGCACGTGTATAGAGCATAAGCCTAGAGAGCAAGTCAGTAAGCAGCATTCCTCTGGAGTCTCTGGAGTCTCTGCTGCAGTTCTTGCCAGCTTGAATCCTGCCTTGGCTTCCCTTAATGATGAACGGCCATCGTGTATGCCAAATAAACTCTTTCCCCTTTTCCCCCCACGTTACTTTTGGCTGGGATATTTATTAGAGCAATGGAAACTAAAACAAGAGTTGGATGGTGTGTACATTCATGCCCTCCTTCCCCTCTGCTGGGAATGGAACCAGTGCCTCAGGCAAGATAAGTTAAGCACTCTCCCACTGAGTTAAACCATTTGCCAATCTGGGGTTGCTTTGGAGATGAGTTCTCTCTGTAGATCCCAAGCTGGTCTTAACGCTCAATCCTCCTGCCTCAGAGTCAATTCTGTAATTTTAGGTAGGGCCTATCCCACCCAGCTGTGAGGCTTTCTGAAGTCCTGTGCTACTTGGTTTCCTTCCAAAGGAAGGTCCTGAGACGTATGGCTGATTTAGTGCTGTCACGGTCCTGACCTGCAGTGGTCTGCCTTTGTTAAGGGCCACTTTCATGGGTCCAGCCCTCTCACTTAGAATGTCTTTTGTCTATTTTAGGTCGTTTAGGTTTTTAGTAGAGTGAAAGATTTCAGACAATGACTTAATTTGTTTATTATGCTGATATATATAACTATATATATATATATATATATATATATATATATATATATATATATATATATATATATATATATTGCTGATTTTAATGATCTCGGACAATCCAAATGTAATGTGTAAGAGTTTATTTGACATACAATCCTAAACTGATTTTGTCTGACTAGATGATTATGGTCTTCTCAGAAGTGCAGCCCACATGATCTTGGTGTTACCAGTATGCAAGTTGGAAAGTAGTGTCTTGTGTGTGAGTTTTGTGTCTCTCTTAAAATCTCTGCTCCCTTCAAAATCAGTGATAAACTAATGGATGAATGTGAAAGACCCACAACGTGAGGACTCCCCACGTTCTGACTCAGGAGAGGCAACACCCCAAATCACTCACGAGAAACGGTCTTGATGCAAACTGCAAGAGGACTTTTATTCCAGGTGTGCTCTGGGGCCCACGGTCATACACCATGCAAGAGTAGAGGACCGTGGGCACCGAGTAGCTGGGAGAGGGGGTATTTAAAGGAAGAAACCACAACTCAAGGGGGTGGGGAGGGCATTGTTGAAAAATACCAAAAATACCAGTTAAGAGTCACGAGTAAGTGGAAGTCACAAGAAAAATACCTGATAATTGTGCGGTTATTTCTCAAGACAGTTTCTATGAGCCTCTAACAATAGCACATTTGCATAGCAGGTTCCAGCACTGGTCAGAGTGGTCCTTTTTGAACAAACACTTTCTGAACCCAGGAAGCAAGTGGGTGGAGGAATGTCTATCTGTTTTATGATTAGCTCGACTTGGAGCATTGAGTCACAAAGGTCACTTTCTAAAGCCTGGGCCTAAGGCCTAGGTTTGTTTGTTTGTTTGTTTGTTTGTTTGTTTGTTTGTTTTTATATTACACTTTTTCAAATGCTCATTTTGATTTACTTACAGAGTCTGAACGCTTGTATCTCTCTGGGACAGAGGGCTCCTACAGGTTCCCCTGCTGTCTCCTTTCTTGCCCCTAGTCCTTTAGAAGTGAGGACATCCTCCAAATACCTTCCCTGCATAACATTTTCTTATAAACTTGGGGCAGTGCCATGCATGGTAGTATACACAATCCCAGCGTTTGAGAAAACTGAGGCAGAAGAATCATCACCACAAATTTAAGGCAAGCCTGGACTTTGGGATGCCCTGTCTCAAAAAGGAAAAAAAAAAAGACTGAGAGATAGAATATTAGCATATCACTAAGATTTGGGAACATGAGAGGATTCCATTATAACCACTTCTTTCCCATGAATATTGACACAGGTAGACTTCTTTACCTGTGTCACCTTATTATATTTTAATTAGAAAAATTATGTAGTAGGATGTTTTTGCAGTGCTAGGAGTAGAATCCAGCAAGTACTATCTCTACTCAGCTATGCCCCTATCCCTTTATGTGGTAGCTTCACAGTAGAAAATGGGCTATGTGCCACTAAGCTTGATTAGAAAGTTAGAAAGCTTGGCCCTGAATCAAGGCCGCAGTTTACTGAAGCTGTTGGTTTCAAGCAGGAGCCTAAAGAAATGTCTTTCTATGGTCTGTTGGCCATTGGAGAAATTTGTAAGTCTAATGGCCAATTCATTAGAAAGAAACATCTGAAGAAAAAAAAAAAAAGAAAGAAAGTTAGAAAGCCAGGCAGCTAGTACTTGTCTGAAAACCTGAATTCCTGTGCATCTAATAAAGATACATTCAGGTGTGAAACCAGGCAGAGGGAAATCATTTTGAGATACATGAGATACGGATTTCTCTGGCATTCAGATATAGGAGATCCTATTAAGTGATGATCTTAAGTGCTAGAGAGATGGTTCAGAGGTTGGGAGCATTGCCTTCTCTTTAAGAAGGCCTAGGTTCGCCAGGCATGGTGGGGCACGCCTTTAATCCCAGCACTTGGGAGGCAGAGGCAGGCAGATTTCTGAGTTCAAGGCCAGCCTAGTCTACAAAGTGAGTTCCAGGTCAGCCAGGGCTATACAGAGAAACCCTGTCTTGAAAACAAACAAACAAACAAACAAACAAAAAGGCCTAGGTTCAATTGTCAGCACCCACGTGGCAGGCAGCTCATGGCCACCTGTAACTCCAGTTCCAGGGAATCCGATGTCCTCTTGTGATCTCTGAGGGCACCTGCACACTTGTGATAGACATGAATACATATGGTTTTGTTTTTTTTGTTTTTTTTGTTGTTGTTGTTTTTTTGTTGTTGTTGTTGTAATGATCTAACCAACATCACGGTGTAAAATCTGCTTTCTTTTAGGGTCCCAAGAGCCTTGGCACTTGGTAAGGAGGCATTGTGCCATTAAGCCACACACCTAGAACTTGGTTGTTTGAGCATATTTGTGTCATTTGAAAGTATAGCATGGATATGCATGAAATCTGTGATGAGTTCCCAGAAATGGGACTTAGTGGATCAGATACATTTGGGCATCTAGGTTTGGACAGGAAGATTGAGATCTTTGATCTCCTACTGCATACACTCCCACCATTTAAGATGATTGTGTAGCATTAGCTGGGTAATGGTGCCATATTCCAGGTAGATGGAAGTGATCAGAAGTCCTTGTGGTTTTCCACATGTTAGCTAATTTTTGTGGCAGATGTAGAGGACACCCCCCCCCCAAGTCTCTTTCTTATCTTCAGAATGGATGACTTAGAACTAGAGGCTCCTCAAATGGAGCAGCCTTGTTTCTAGCTCAGTCTAGTAACCATAGCCTGGAGCATTTGTCTTAGTAGTTATCAGAGAGAGAAAAGAAAAAACTAAGGTTTTCTTCAAAATCAGAAGAAAAGATGTAACCACAGGCTTTTCCACCTTTGCCTATATGTTCCTGAAATAACAACTCTGAGACTGAATTATTTGTGAATAATTGCCTAAACCAAATGTTAGCTCGTAACTCAGTTATCTAGATTATTCTATTCTAAGTCTTACTTCATGGGTAATTATCTCTCCTCAAGTTCATGTGACCTTCTCCATCAGCAACAGCGTTTGGGGCAAATCTCTTCTACACCTGACCTCACCTGACTATCCCAGAATCCCTTCTCTCTCCGAAATTCTCACCTCCTATTTCCTCCCTCAACTCATTGGCCAATCAGCTTTCTATAGGAAATCTTCAGTCGGATATTTAATAACTATTAAAAGCCAGAACGAGTTGGGAGTATAGCTTAGTGGTACTGCTTGCTTAGCATACGTAAGACCCTGGAGTCTGTTCATAATACTACACATACAAGGTTTTAAAAGATGTTTTAAAGCTAGGTTGGTGAGATGGCTCCGTGGGTAAAGGCACTTGCCAACAAGCCTGACAAAATCCCCTGGGCCCATGCTGCAAAGGGAGAAAATTGATTCTGACCACCACATACTTAACCTATGACATGCGTGCATATGCCCACACATATACATATAAATAATTTTTTTTCAATTCTTTTTTTTTTAAGATTTATTTTATTTATTATATGTAAGTACACTGTAGCTGTCTTCAGACACTCCAGAAGAGGGCGCCAGATCTCGTTACGGATGGTTGTGAGCCACCATGTGGATGCTGGGATTTTAAAAAGAGAAAAATAAAAACTCTTCAAAGCTTTAAGGGGACATTTTGAGCCTCTTGGAGTCTGGCCCACTGAAAGCCTGAAGAACTGCTGAGCCGCCTCTGCAGGCTGGCTTCTGAGTATCCTAGGCCTGGGGTAGGTGGTGGTTTTGTTTTATTCATCTCTCAAACCCAAGACTGTTCTTAAATGCATCGACTCCTATCTCACCTCTCAGAGGTATTGTGATCACACGTGTATGCCATCATGACCAGCTTCTTAATTTTTACTGTGTGATTCATTCTAGACCATATTCCAAGATGCTAATACCAAGGATATTGTATAATCCTTTATAAGTTTTTTATATGTCAGTATGCCCTTATTGGTAACTTATATGTGCAAATTATTACTTACAGATCACACTAATAATCCAACTTTGAAAAAGTTGATAGTGCTGTTGGAGAGGTCTTAGCTGGGCTGCAAATTATTGTGTTTTTCCTGGAAAAGACTTTGATACAGTAATGGTGCCTCCAGTTCATAATGATAGACGAAGTTATGCTGTTGTGTGACCCTTTCAGTGTTGTGGGGTTTTTTTCCTTTTTTAATGATCAGTAAATGATTTATTTGTTAAATTATAAGTCATGGAGCTCCTTGATAACAATATATAAGAAATGGATTAGTTCACCAGAAACTGGCTGAAAGATACTGATTTAAATTACTTTAACAAAATTTAGTTAGTCTAGCAAGTTCTGTTATCACTCCTAGACAGTAAATCCACAGCAGCTATCCAAATCCATTCATTTCTTGACAACAGGCAGTAGGACTCCCAGAGCACAGGTGAGTGAGTCCTGCACAGGTGAGTGAGTCCTGCTATGGTTGGGGTTGCTAACCTAGCACCACGGTTCCAGGCTTAGGACTCAGAAGCAGCTGGAAACATAAAGCTAACTCGACTTCTGGTCCATGCTGGATCTGAGGCAACTCGCAGGGTCTGAGACCAGAGAGGAACACAGCTTTGGGTATGGCTGTGAAGGAGGCAGGTCCCCAGGATGGAATTGATGGGTCCAGACAGGCATCAGGAACTAGGGGGCTTCTTGGCTTCTAGGTCCTTTTTAATCTCTTCAAGTTTTTTAGCCAGGTTTGGCATGTCATAGTTTTGAGCCAGATACACTCCAACCATGTTGCCCAAAGTAAAAATCCAAGCAGGTACTGGAACATGATGTCTGTGGGGCAGTATTGTTTTCATATGGAATAAGGAAAACTCTGAGGTCCAGTATCTCTGTTAGTAGAGCTAAAATAAATTACATAATTAAATTCACAATGTAGCAGACTTTGAATTTCTGACAGTGTCTCCACCTCCCAAACACAGGGTTGTAGGCATGTGCTAAACATGCCTGTTTTGTTTGGCTTGTCATTGTTTATAGAGTATTTTATTGGTTTCTATAGTCAAATATACATAGATTAAAATGTTATATAGTTAACAGTGTGTTGCCCTTGTACAAATGGAGAAAAATTATGTTTAACATTTCTAGACCCATGTGGCTGTTAATCTCTCCTAATAGTCTTTTTAAATTTTTATTTACTTTATGTATATGAGTACACTGTAGCTGTCTTCAGATACACCAGAAAGAGAGCATAGGATCCCATTACGGATGGTTGTGTGCCACAATGTGGTTGCTGGGAATTGAATTCAGGACCTCTGGAAAAGCAGTCAGTGCTCTTAACCGATGAGCCATCTCTTCAGCCCCATGGCTATTAATTTCTATCCAGTGCAAACTCAACACATTAAAGTAGAATACGTTTCCAAAGTTGACAGCAACTAAGGTTCTAAAACTCAAAGTTTACTTCTGTTTATTTAAAAACAAATATCAGCATGTTCTACAGCACCAGCTTTTCCAGGGCCTGCAGTTATCTGTATCTCCGTGGCTGGCTTTATGTGGTCTAAGGAATCAAACCTAGGGTTCTCTCGTGCTTGGCGAGCTCTCCACCAGCCTGTGTAGCTCAGGAGGCTGAGATGGGAGGCTGAGGCCACTCTAGGCATCATAAAGAGAGCCTTTCTAGTTTTAAAAGCAATAACTTTTTAAAAAGAAAATGATAAGCATGTGTGCAAGTAAACATAATTTAAGGAGAGTAGCAGACAAATCTATTTCACCATACATCGAGAGAGAAAGTTCTCAATGATTTTTATGGGAGAGAGTGGCAGAATCGGTGGTTCTATAGAAACTGAAATGACACTTTGGAAACCACGAGGGCGCTGTTTGATCTGCTTGGTTGGTACCAACCCCTCTGTAGATAAATGATCTGCATGAATTTGAGTGTTACCTTACAAAAATTATAGCCTACAAGAAACTTATCCAGGATTAGGTTGCTTAAAAAAAGCAAAACATTGTGGTAACTAATACCAACAAAGTTTGAGATTTCTCAATGCAATGTATTTTTAAGACAAGAGTTTCACTCTGCAGCCTTGTCCAGCCTGAAACTCAGGGTCTCCCTGCCTCAGCTCCCCAGTCACTGGGTCTGTAAAGGGCGCCTTGCCTGGCTATGTGATTAAATTTCTGTAGATAACCTAAGCTCTTTAGCTTGGGGGGGAGGGGGATTGGTGTTCAGGCTATATGAATTGTTTTCAAATGAGTTATGTTCTTTGTACTGCTTTGTGTGTTTCCTAAGAACTAAGCTAGGTCAAATCATTTGATAGTGGTGTAACATCATTGGCAACTAATGAATATCCAGCGTGTGTGTGTGTGTGTGTGTGTGTGTGTGTGTGTGTGTGTGTGTGTACAGTTTTAGCATGCTGACAATCCTGGCTATACAGAAGGAAAAACCACTTCTGCTGCACCTCACAACAGGGTTCTGACACTAGATCTGAGAGTTTGCCCACATGCCAAGAAAGAAGTCAGTTGTGCAGTGCTGACCACTTGAGTGTGCCCTCATGTGGCTTAGCTCTGGTACTTCAGAGAGAAAGTGTCAGGTATCTGGTTGAAGTCAACCCTCAAGACTGTCCCCTCTTTAGATACCAATGAAAGTCCCAGTTTATTTTAACCTGGGCTCTGTCTGAGTAGGCAAAAGTCTGTGTCCCTACAGTTCCTTCCTTAGTTTTTTATTCATTGATTGATTGATTTTTGGTTTTTCGGGACAGGGTTTCTCTGTATAGCCTTGGCTTTCCTGGAACGCACTCTGTAGACCAGGCTGGCCTCCAACTCAGAAATCCACCTGTCTCTGCCTCCCAAGGGCTGGGATTAAAGGCGTGCACCACCACGCCTGGCCCTTCCTTAGTTTTGATCAGCCTTTGTTTAACCAGCTCACAGATTTCAGAGAAGTACATTTACAGGTATTTGTAGACTAGGACTAAGGATACAGATGTGTCAAATAAGGCCTGGAGACTCAGTTTCCATGCCTCCTCATGATACACCACCCTCCAGAAACTTCCACGTGTTCAGCTATCTGAAACTTCTCTAAAGTATGTTTTATGGAAACATAATTGAATAGATGGGACTGAAATATAGATAATCATATAAAAAAAGTGATTTGAAAAGAAAACAACAGTAGATCTCATACTAACAGGCTAAGTGGGCAGACAGGACTTAGTACTAGGAATGGAAAGATCCAGGGGCTTGCTCATGGTAGATAAGTATCTGCCACTGACTATATCCCAGCCCAGGCATTACTCTGTCTGAAATGAAGGTCATGGGGATTTACTTACAGACATCTCCAGAACAGAACAGAAAGACAGATCAGAATTAGTTTCTCTTAATTCTAGCTTTTGTGGACTATCTTAAAAAGGTGTATACTTTTAGTCCCAGCACTCAGAAGGGGGAGGCAGTCAGATCTCTGAGTTCCAGGACAACCAGGTCTACACAGAGAAACTGGCCTCAAAACAAAACCAAAAAGAATTATGAGGTCAGAATCAAGGACAAAACACTATATTCTACATGCCAGCATTACTTCACATTCCTACATTGTGCTTTTTCCGTCTTGTCCCATAGATGTCATTTTAGTTGAATGTCTAGTCTGTGTTGCTTTTTGTGGCTGGCTATTTAGGAAAATCATAAACTGTTCCTGCCTGACTTTCAGTAAAACCTAAGTGCTCGAGGCTGGAGAGATGGCTCAGCAGTTAAGAGCACCTGCTGCTTTTCCAGAGACCAATGTCGGGGTCCTAGCACTCAGGGAATCCTAACCCCATTGTCTCCAGTTTCTGCAGTCACATATACTACACTTAAATAGACTTTTAAGTATTTTAAGTGTAATTAAGATAAACATATTGCTTAAGAGATGAGCAAGCAGTGGGCTTTCCCTGGGACTGTGTTATCATTTGTCCAGTAGCAGGACAGGAATGCATTAGAACAGTAGCAGTTTGGCGATGGAATATTTGTCAGATGACATTGAGAACCCATCATAGGACATTGAGAACCCATCATAGGACATTGGTAGGAGCACCTAGTTTGTCTTGTTGGATCTGTGTGACAGCCTTGTGGAGATTTTCAAGGCACAGTGGAGAGGTGCTGAGTGGAGAGGAAGGCTTAATAATTATACATCTCAAAAATAGACATCATAAATCAGATTAGACATTACTGGGTTTGTTATATCTTAGGTAGTTGAGATACCATTTAGACATGCTTTGCCTTGTTTTAATTGTGGTTTTTAACAGTTCGAGGAAAGTGGTCTGTTCTATTTCAAGGTAGGGAGTAGTACAGAGTCAGATAGTCAGATAGACCTGGGTTTGAACTTACGAAACACATGAAGGCAGTGTGACTTTGTGCAGGAGGAAGGAGTGAGTAAAGGCATGGACCTTCAAGAACAGATCTGCGTTTCACAGGTTGTGTCTCCTGTAGGGTTTCAGGGTCTAAAATCAGCCATTTGGGGCAGTACCTGCTGTCTGTATTCATGCTCAGGAAATGCTGATGGTTGTTATATTGTGTTTTCTCTGGTAGGGGAGCTGGGACTCAGAAAATTCTGAAGATGTGTTCAGGGTTAAACCTGGAGGGTGGCAAACCCAGGTCTCACTGAAGGTCCTCAAGCCACTTCAGTGTCTTCTGTGGAGTCACAAATAACGCCTGCAATTGAGGGGGTTGAGTGGAATCTGGGTTTTTCAGTTGGGTAAGCTAACCCATAACTACTTATTTGTGGTAGCAGAGGTTCTGAGACTTGTCTAGGGGACTGTGGCAAGGACTTAGAAACTGAGATTTTAAGGAACTGACAATAGAAAGCCTACAGCTGGTTGGTGGCAACCCGGGGCCCTTTTGTCCTTGAATGTAGAACAGTGGTTTGCAATCCTAGAAATGATTACTGTTGCTCAGATAGAGTGGGGACAGCCTCAGAGCTTTGATGGATTTTGGTTTTGGTTTTCACATTGGTGTTCATCCAGAAACCACCTGGCCCTTGAGAAGGAGCAAAGGGTAAGGCAGCAGCATAGAAGCCGGTCCTGGGAGACAGTGCCCCTGAAGATGCTCTTTAAGCAGATTAATCCAGTCTTAGAAAGATAGCTGTTTTCTCTCATTTGTAGTTCCTAGATGTTATACTCACATAAAATGATGTATGTATGTAGAAAATGAAAGTAGAAGTTGAGTTGTTTGTTGGAGGTAAGAAGCTAACAGTGGGGAGAAGAGGCAAGAAAAGAAAGGGGAGGGGAAGTGGAGAGGGAAATACATCCAATGTACAGTAACAGTATACATGATTTAGATTTTATAAGAAAGAAATCTGGGAGCTGCACATCTTTGCAGCATGGTTTACCTACTCTAGATAAAGTCTAGTCCTTTCTGCCCACAGGAAAGCAATTAAGCAGTTGTGGTAAAAGTGGCATGTAGTGGATTTGGTGCTGGCAAGTTTATGTCACTTTCCTGTTACTGTAGATCTCCTGACTGGACTCAGAGATTTCTCCTTCCCTTCATCCTACACGTACTCATGTTGGCACATTTGTCCTCCCAAAATACTGCCTTAGTCCTGTTAGGCATTTCTCCACCCACACACTTGAGTGGTCTGCCCGCTCTCTGAAGTGTCCACAGTACTGTCCATACGTGCTAAAAGCTCCTGCTTGGGTCTTCCTCTCCTTGTGCAGAGCTGGCTCTACCATGTCACTTCTCAGTCCTAGTCTAGTCACCCGCCTTCCCAATGTATGCTGAGTCAGAACTATGTCTGCTGCATATGTATGACCGTGAAGATGCCTTTCCAGCTGGAGTGCCAGCAGGTCCATGAGGCTGCACTTTAGACATGAACTAAGGAAGGCTTTATCACCTGTCACTCACAGCCTGGCCCAGGCAGATGCAAGCTGGGGCTCTGCATCTGAGCTTGGAGTTGCAGCATGTCAGTGGTCTGATGTGGGTTGTGTTTGATCATAATCTGTAAAAAATGGGAGAATTCATACTTCGCCTGCTGTTTCTCTGAAGTGTACAGTCCCTGATGCATACAGAAGCACCAGCCAATTGCTAGGGTATTTCACCCGCATCGTCTGCTTCTTTTCTTGATGCTGGTGTCAGGCCTCTATTTCTAAACTTAATCCAGTTAAGGCTCTCTGGCTTTGTGTGTTCCAATGCTTTGATCTTACAAATAAACTGGTGATTCCCTTCCAGATGTCCAACATCACAGTCACATACAGAGATGGTCGAGTGGCACAGCTGGAACAGGTGTATATACGTGGCAGCAAGATCCGATTTCTGATTTTGCCTGACATGCTGAAAAATGCACCCATGTTAAAAAGCATGAAAAATAAAAACCAAGGCTCAGGGGCCGGCAGAGGAAAGGCTGCTATCCTGAAGGCCCAAGGTAGGTACCCTCCGCCGGCTTTAGAATTACTACTTACCTTGTTTCTTTTAGGGAAAAACCCTGTTGTTGCATGGGGACAAGTGAATCTGACTTGCTGCTGTACCCTGTCTGATCTGTCCCCAGGATTGGGAAATCATTGATAACGGGGCCTTTCCCTGTTACCTTTCTTGTCTTACTTGATCCTATCACAGAGTTTAGTGTAAAATCCAAAATCTCAAGCAAGGTATGATGGCTCACACCTATAATTCCAGCACTTAAGAGGCTGAGACAGAAAGAATAGAGTGAATTGGAGGCCAGCCTGAGCTACATATACATAGCAAGACTTTGGAGGGACACCCAGAGAGAACCCTAAGTCTTACAATCTATAGTGAAGGTCGCTCCTTTTCAGAAATTCTATACAAGAAGACTAGGCAACTTGCTCTGGTCTAGTGAGGATATGGATTAAAGCCTGAAAATGTTCGGTAGCATTCCCAGAACTATGTGCGACACACACAAAAGATGCGCACACACACACACATACTTTTTTCCTATTCACCCAAGACAGAAAGGGTAACAAGCGAAGGCACAGCTGCACAGCTGCACTCAGGTCTGTCTTGATAAACCAATGAGCTATTAGGGTTGCTCAGGAGCATGGTGGATCTTGTGGCTTCACTGGAGCCTGTCAGTTAGCCATCCATTTTTTTCTGTACTTACTGCCTCCCAAGACAGTAGCTGTGAGGGTAGGAGAGTGTGACAGGAAGGTGAGGGTCTGCTCTGCCTTACCACAGCTGCTGTGATCTCCTGGTGTAGACAGCCATGTCGTGTCTGGGAAGTAATGTTCTACAGCAGCAGTACAGAGACAACATGCTGTCTTCTAATACCTGCACATGTTCCAGACAGATTTGAGCTTCAAGTACCAGGCTGGAACAACCTTGACCTTCTAGCGCTCTGGTCTCTACCTCCCAAGGGCTTGTGCGGACCCACCCGGTTTATGGATAAACATGGGGTCTCAACAGGCAGGCATTTTATGAGCTGAGCTGCACCCCAGCCCTAGTTAGCACCATCTTGTTTATTTTTGTTTATTCTCTAAAACTGTGAATTAGCTTATTTGGGGGGTAGGGGCAGATGTGGAGATCTTGCAGGGATTGAGCATAGGTTGGCAGGATTGGCAACACGTGCCTTTACATGCTGTACCATCTTGCCACCCCGTGTTTCACACTTTCTTTTGTGTTTTACATATATATTTTTTAAGATTTTATTTACTTTATATAAGTACACTGTCACTGTCTTCAGACGCACCAGAAGAGGACATCAGATCCAATTACAGATGGTCGTGAGCCACCATGTGGTTGCTGAGAATTGAACTCAGGACCTCTGGAAGAGCAGTGCTCTTAACCACTGAGCCATCTCTCCAGCCCCTCACATTTTCTTAAACTTGACAGTAAATCCCTGCTTTGACATATGCCAGCAGTTATGACCACACTGTCTCCCAGATACTTATTAGCTGCTCTTGAGGCTAGCCTAATTATGGCTTTCATTTGAGTCTCTGAAAAGTTCTGCACATTGTTAGGCACAAGAGCACAGTCCTAAGCAATAGCGTTGTTGTTGGAAAAAGATCTTAGCGGTCCTCCACAGCAGCATATGTTCATGTTTTACATGGGAGGTAGGTTCTGTGCTTAAAGACAAAATAGTTTAGGGGTTGCGGGGAAGGGTGGGTGGGTTGGTTGGTTGGTTGGTTTCTTTTGTCTTAAGACTTATAAAAAAAAAAGTTGATAAAATCTTTGACCAGTGTTGGCTTGGTGTTAAAGGAGGCTGTCACACAAGCCTGACAGAAGTTGGCCTCTGACCTCTACATGCACACTACACACACCACACACACACACCACAAACAAAATGCTAAAAAAATGTTCCCTCTGCCGCAGAGAGGGCTGCCCTTGCTGTCATGGTGAGGCTAACTGTCCATCTTAACCAGTCACATTACTGTGCACTTCAGGCAGTGAGTTGGCCCAGGCCCGTGACTGCACGCAGCCCTGAGCCACCTGTGCCTTTCCCAACCCTTGCTCCCGTCTGTTATCAGGGAGATTGTGTAGGTTCCCATCAGTCTCTGAAAGAACAGAGAAGAATGAGACGGGTTTTGTCAGTCCACAGAATTTCCCAAGTGACCTATAGAGCTCTGGCCTCCTAGGTCCATTGGGTCATAGAGTGGAGTCTTGTGCGTCTCTATGGGTAGTGTTACTTTGTTTTTGTTATTAAGCATTTCTTTTATGCAGAAAAACTCAAAAGAATAATACCCAGAATAGTAGTCAGAATTAACAGATGCACTTAGGTGTCTGTGTTTCAGAGTTTCAAAACTGAATTGAGAACCAGATTGGCATAGCTCAGTGGGTAACGAGCTTATCACACAGTGTGTGTACCTGAGCTCAGTCTATGTGTGGTAGGACCTGCTTGTAATCAGAGTACTGACAAGACCAAGATAGAATCCTGGGCTTCCTAGCCAGCCAGTCTAGCCTACTTGGCAAGGTCCAGGCCAGTGACAGACCTTGTCTAAAGAAAGAAAGTAGGGATGGTACGTGAGGAACAACATTTGAGGTTACCTTCTGTCCTGTGTATAGTCACACGCCATGGCCCTTCCTCTTATCCACACAAACTGAATGAATACATCTGTAATAGCTCTGAGAATTTGTCATTTCTTTGGTATTATTCAGACTGCTGTGCTGTCAGCAGTACCTCCCACTGTGACACCAGTTATCAGTGCCAACTTCTACTTCTCTTCCTCCTCACCGCATGACAAGTAGTGATTTGGGGTAATGTTGGTCCAGGCAGCCTTCCGGGCTGATCCCAGGTTTCAGCTGGTGCTGTTGTGAGCAGCCTCCCAGCCTCCCTGACCTCTCTTCTTCTTCTTTGTTTCAGTGGCCGCACGAGGGAGAGGACGTGGGATGGGACGTGGGAACATCTTCCAGAAGCGAAGATAATATTCTCCATTGAAGAGAACGCTGTCCTTTCTTCTCTTAGATTATTGCAGGGTTTTTTTTTTGGGGGGGGGGTATTACATGTGCATATGTCCTAGGTTTTCTTTTGATATTTTCTTTTTTTTTCAGAGAAACTGTTAAGCTAAATAAAATTTGATGGTTTTGTGGTTTGTGTGAGGCTTTTTTGTTTTGTTTTGTTTTGTTTTGTTTTTAAGGAAATAAGAACTGTGTGTTCTTGCTTGTAGTTTGCTTTGGCAGCAGGTTAGAATCTGACACCTTTGGACATGTGCTGGGGAGATGCCAGTACTTTCCAAACAGCAGTTAGTGATAGAGTTCAGGTCCTTTTCATCAGGCCACTTCCTAGTTGGACGGACCCACACGTACACTCATGCGGCACTTCCCCAGCCAACCTGACCTGTGAAGATGACTCCTGCTCTTATAGTAATATAGTAATCAGAGTGTCTCAGCATGTGACAGCTCCTGAGGGACCCCTGTCTGTCTGTAGCTACTCATGCTCAACTCGCTCCACACAGTATTGTGAGCATCTCTGCATTGATAAGCACACTAATTTTTTTAAGGTTTATTTTATTATGTATACGGCATTCTGCTTGCATATATGCCTGCACACCAGAAGAGAGCACCATCATAGATGGTTGTGAGCCACCATGTGGTTGCTGAGAATTGAACTCAAGACGGAAGAGCAAACAGTACTCAAGCTCTGAGCCATCTCTCCAGCCCCAGCACACTATTATCAAAGGAAGGATAAGATGTACAAAGTGAGTGCTTGACATAAATACAAATTGGGAAAACCAGCTGAATCATTCAACTCTTGGGAAGAAAGTATTTACTCCGGATGTGCTGTAGCAGAACAAGGAGAGGGGTCGATTACACACTGAGTGCTCTCAACCTCTGAGCCATCTCTTCAGCCCTCTGTTTTTTATGCACTTGGAGTATTCTGGTGATTGCCTTGGCCTAATGGAGTCTGTGGGTGTTGTTTATGGTTTGAGTGTACTCTTACTACAGCTTTCTTTTTCATTCAGTTTGATGTCACCTTTAATGGGTTGATTCAAGTTGACATGTGTTGTCTCAGGGTTGGGCATGAGCATAAGCCTGCAGCATGACCTGTCAGACCCCACCCAGTAGGCCAGGATGAGCTTCATCACCAGCTGTTTATGTGGTGAAATGTTAACATCCTTACCCTCCGGCATTTGCCCTCAGCCATGGCAGAGGGTTTGCCAGGGGCGGGGTGGTTGACACATTCTCTTTACCTAGACCTACTTGCTCTGTAAACCAAGCAGCCTCCGATGTGCATGGACTTCCTAAGTGCCATGGTTAAAAGCATGTGCCACTATGCCCAGCCAAAAGCCAAAGCTTGAATTCACCCCAGCCTCTCCCTGTGTAGAATGTCATGCAGAAGGGAGGGAGTGTGTCTTCATTTCTAACAGGATCCCTAGTATGTGTTGGAAACCATTTCTTTCAGGCTGGGCATGGTGGTATAGACCATAATCCCAGCACTCAGGCAAGTGGATCTCTGAGCTCAGGGCTTGCTACTTAATGAGTTCAGGCCAGCCTGGGTTAGACACTTTTCCTCCCCTCACAGAATATATACATACATACATATTTGCACATACTTAGATTTTTTTTTAAAAATCTTAATCCATATCAGTTCTTTCTTTCTCTCTATTTTTTTTTTTAGATTTATTTATTATACATAAGTATACTGTAGCTGACTTCAGACACACCACAAGAGGGCATCAGATCTCATTATGGGTAGTTGTGAGCTACCATGTGGTTGCTGGGATTTGAACTCAGGACCTTTGGAAGAGCAGTCAGCGCTCTTACCCTCTGAGCCATCTCGCCAGCCCTAGATTTTTTTTGTTTTTATTCACTTAGTTGTTGATGCCTGCCAGCACACATGTAGAAGTCAGAAGACAACTTTTGGGAGTCGGCTCTCCCATCTTTCTAGGAATCAAACTTAGGTTGTCAGGGTTTACAGTAATTCTGCACTCCCCTGCCCCTCCAGCTTTCAGCTCATCACTTACTTCTTTCAAATGTGTCTGTCTGCTTAGCCTTTGCTGTCCCAGTTTTGTGCACTATCTTGGATCCCTTCTTCTGGCTACTGTTTGTGTTCCCCATCAGCTGTCTTCCTGATTGTAATTCTGCCACTGCCATCCATACTCGTTGTTAGCTCATGACTGGTTAAATTATTACTAGTGAGCCATGGAGTAGTGCTGAAGACAGTTCGCTAGGAGTAAGCCCCTGTGTGCGGGCACCTGCTTGTATCTTCCCTGTTATCTTGGCTTTAGTTCCAGTATATCCCTGGCTCAAAGACCTTGAGCAGGTTGCTATCAGTTCTTTATCTGGACAGTCTGAACTGGTTAGCCCTGCTGGTATCCCAAGTTCTTGCCATCCCCTTCCTCAGCTTAACTCCTGTTTTCAGTGTAGGTTTTTTTTTTTTTTGTTGGTTTATTTTATTGTATTAATATATGGTGCATGAAAAGTTTGTTTATTCTAAGACTGTCTGAATTTTAACTTAGAACCGGTACTCCATCCTATTGAATGATGTGTTCAGTAGGGAGACAGGACCAAACAACTGCTTGTCCCAGAGAGCAAAACAAAGACAGACCCAAGTACAGATATTATAGGAATCCAACTTGGTGAACCAATAAATTGAATTAGGGTTATTTATAAGAATATGGGTGGAGGGTTACCTACAGGAGCAGAAAATGACAGGTGTATCACCAAAACTTACCCCAGCATGGGTTCTGACATAGACCTGGAAACCTGGAGTGCGCAGCATGACCTGCAGAGAGCACAACAGATGGGAGAATGTCCTTTCTAGGCAGCTCACCTGGACTGGTCTGAGCCTCTTCCAGGCAACTCAGCTTGCCTAAGTGTCTTTCAGGAGGTAGTCTGCATGGTGAGTCTGATCAGTTTCAGGACTTTCTTTTAAGCCTTCTGAGTTGTTCAGTTCCCGAACCTAAGGAGATTCCTGCAGGAAGGTTCTGAATCCCTCAAAAAAAAAAAAAAAAAAAATCCCGTCTTGAGCTTCCATGCAAATAAAATGTCCATTCTCCAAGAACTTTACTATACAACACTTCAGACTTTGAAGGCATTGGTGCTGTATAATTTTGTAGGTGTTGTGAAATGTCACCATAAAGCATACCTGAGACATAGCCCTTACCATGTGTTGTGCAAGTCCTTGGTGAACTCTTCAGACTGGATCCTTCCCTTTTCTTGCCTTATTTGTTAATAATTTCCTTACGTGGCATACTAGTGGGAGTCTGGAGACAACTTTTGGATTCTGGGGGGTCAAACTCGGGTCATCAGGCTTGGCAGCAAGTACCTTTGCCCACTGAATCATCTAGCTAGCCCAGTTTTCAGTCCTTAGAAAATATTACCCCAAGGTGATTTTTCTGAATGTTCTGAAGTTTTGTTTCAAGGGTAATGTTCCTTGATGGTAGCGTCTTCTCTTTGGGAACATTGTTGTGTTTGATGCTTTTATCTTATGTGAGTTTTTCTTTTTTTGTTTTTGGCATTCCCTATAACAGGCATTCCCTATAACAGCTTGCCTGACAATTATTAGTAAACATTACTAATGATTGCTAATGGGTGTGTATATATTGCTAATGTGTGTGTGTGTGTGTGTGTGTGTGTGTGTGTGTGTGTGTGTGTGTGTAATATTAACAGGAATACTGCTTGTAGGGTAGTCTAGTTGAACTTTGAGTGCTGAGGCATTGAAGCCAGGGCCTACACATGCTAAGGAAGTACTCAGCCATTAAGCTAGAGCTCAGCCCTGTGTCTATAGGCTTTTCTTGAGATAGACAAATTCTCTGGAGAACATGACAAGGCTAGATATGATGTCCATACCTTTAATTGCACTTGCAAGCCAGAGGCAGGCAGATCTCTGTGAGCATGAGGTAAGTAATTTTTTTTTGGTGTTTTTTTTTGTTTTTTTTTTTGTTTGTTTGTTTGTTTTTTTGAGACAGGGTTTCTCTATGTAGTCCTGGCTGTCCTGGAACTCACTCTGTAGACCAGGCTGGCCTTGAACTCAGAAATCTGCCTGCCTCTGCCTCCCAAGTGCTGGGATTAAAGGCGTGTGCCACCACGCCCGGCAGTAATTTTTTTATATATATAAGTTTTTGGTTATTGGTTTGTTTGTTTGGTTTGGTTTTTCAAGACAGGGTTTTGCCGGGTAGTGGTGGTGCAAGCCTTTAATCTCAGAACTTGGGAGGCAGAGGCAGACAGATTTTCTTCTCTGTGCAATCCTGCCTGTCCTAGAATTCACTCTGTAGATCAGGCTGGCCTCTAACTCACAGAAATCTACCTGCCTCTGTTGCCTAAATTCTGGGATTAGAAGTGTGTGCCACCACTGCATGGCTAAAAATAAGTAGTTTTGTTTTGTTTTGTTTTGTTTTTGGTTTTGTTTTTTTTTTTTGAGACAGGGATATATATACTTAATTGGCCTAGAAAAGCAATTTGATTTTTTTTTTCAAGTCTTGTTTTAATGACTTGTTAGGCAGGTCCATAGCAGTGCTTGTGTAGGCTAATTGTTCCTCATTTATGAGACCAGGCCTTCCTGAGTACTGGTAATTATTCTGTTGTTTGGTTTTTTTCATATGTAACACACTCTTTTTCAGTTATTTAAGTCAAATATTAAATAATTTAATTTTAAAGTGTAATTTAATTTTAAAGTGTTATTTACACACACAAACCCCATAGTGTAACCTGTTACTTGAAAAATAAAAGATAAAATGTTATAGTCACTTCCTTACATATTGTCCATAACACCAATAGGCTGTGTGTGTGTGTGTGTGTGTGTGTGTGTGTGTGTGTAGGTGTGCTCTGATTATGGCTCTTGGCAGGTCTGTCACTGAACTGGGTGCTAGGCTGGCAGTCAGGAAACCCGTCTGCTCCTTCCCATGTGGTGTTGAGAGACTTGCGTGGCCATGCCTAGCTTTTTACATAGACACTGGGGATTTGAAGTCAGGTCTCCATTCGTGTGAAGTAGGTGTGTTTTTACTTCATAGCCATCCTCCCAATTCTGACAAGCTCTCTAAATACTCTGTTGTTGTTTTATGAAAGTATGTTTGGAAAGACAATAGCAGCGCCACTTAAAAGTCACATCATGTCACCAGACATTATTGTCCTTATGATCCAACTCAAACTGAAGTCTCAACTTTATCCTTAAGTATAAGGCATTATATCTGGGTGTGGTGGCACACGCCTTTAATCCCAGCACTCGGGAGGCAGAGGCAGGTGGATTTCTGAGTTCGAGGCCAGCCTGGTCTACAAAGTGAGTTCCAGGATAGCCAGGGCTATACAGAGAAACCTTGTCTTGAAAAAAGAAAAAAAAAAGTATAAGACATTAGGACCCCAATTTTTTGGGCTGGAGTAATGGCTCAACAGTTATTAGCACTTGTTGCTCTTGTAGGGGACCCAGGTTTGGGCCCCAGAACCCGCACAGTGATTCACAACCATCCCTAACTCCAGTTCCAGGAGACCTTCTGACCTCCACAAGCACCAAGCATGCACACAGCACAGCTACATACATAGAAGAAAAACATTCATACAATAAAACATATAATCTTAAAAATGCTGAGCAAATAAACTTTCCATATTAGACAACAGAAACAAGACATGCAGCTACTTAAATACAATAAATTATGATTTAAAAAGGGAAACAGTAGGCAGTAAAGAGCATTAAAAAGCTTTTATTGACAGCTTTGAATAATAAACGTGGATTTTGGTGGATTAGGTAAAAGGAGCTGTTACACAAGCCTGACCCCTGGATCCCATGGTGGAAGCAGAGAGCCAAGCCCTAAAAGCTGTTCTTGGTTCTCTATGTGCACCCCACCGTACCCCACCTCCACACTCACAGATACAATAATAAAAAGGTAAAACCATTAAGACGAAATCTTTTTTTTTTAAACATTTCCTTGTTTGCAGAAGGAACAGTAGCTTTAGATCAACCTCCAATATACAGTGAGTTCAAGACCAACATAGGTTACATAAGACCCCATATACACACACCTTAAAAATGGGTGGAAACGCCGGTCGTGGTGGTGCACGCCTTTAATCCCAGCACTTGGGAGGCAGAGGCAGACGGATTTCTGAGTTCGAGGCCAGCCTGGTCTACAAAGTGAGTTCCAGGACAGCCAGGACTACACAGAGAAACCCTGTCTCAAAAAACAAAACAAAAAAAAAATGTATACTTTGGGCTGGTGAGATGGCTCAGCGGGTTAGAGCACCCGACTGCTCTTCCGAAGGTGATGAGTTCAAATCCCAGCAACCACATGGTGGCTTACAACCACCCGTAACAAGATCTGACGCCCTCCTCTGGTGCGTCTGAAGTCAGCTACAGCGTACTTATGAAGAATAATAAGAAATGAATCCTTGGACCGGAGAGACCAA
>LR749799.1:1311777-1333925 GCA_902729485.2 Mus minutoides | reverse complement strand
AAGAGGGGACGCCGGAGCTAGCAGGGCCGGAGCAAGTGGGGCCGAACGAGGATGGCCAGAACGAGCGGGGCCAAACCGGAGCAAGCAGAGCCGATCGAAGCGAGCGGGGCTGGCTGGAACAAGCCGGGGCCGTACGGGGGCGGCCAGGACCAAGTGGGGCTGGCCGGAGCGAGCAGGGTCGAGCAGAGCGAGCGAGGTTGACCGGAACAAGGGAAAAAAGAAAAAGAAAAAAAAATGGGTGGAAACAAAGGTCTGGGGATATAGCTCAATGGTAGAGGTTTGCCTAGCATGCTCGGAGCCCTAGATTGATTCTCCAGCACAGGTGAAGTAAGAATATGAATTTCTCGCATGTGGTAGTTTGAATGAGAATGGCCACCTTAGGCTCACATGTTTCTATACTTGATCCCCAGTTGGTGGAACTTGTCCCGGCTGGTTTAGGAAGTATAGTGACTGCAGTGTTGTTGGGGGTGTATCACTGGGGACAGACAGACTTTGAGGTTTCAAAAGACTAGTTCCCAGTGTTCTCTCCCCACTTTGTGCTTTTAGTCAAGATGTAAGCTCCCAGTATTTCCTTTGCTCTACATCATGAACTCTAACCCTCTGAAACTGTCAGCCAACTTAAGTGTTTTCTTTTATATGTTGTCTTGGACATGGTATTTAATTACAGTGATATCAAAATAACCAAGAAAAGGCATAACTAGAAGAAACTAAAGAGAAAAAAGTTGAGAAAAGAGTGAAATGTGGGATAAGTTCAAGTGACTCAAAGGAGTAATTGGAGTGCCAAAGGGCTAACTGGGATATCAAAAGAGTAACTGGGGTACCAAAGGAATAACTAGGGTACCCAAAGGAAGACCAAAGAAATTACTTGAAAAAAATAAGACCAGAATTTTTCCAAACTTGATGAAAACTAAACCCATAGATCTAACACATTAAATGAACTCTAATGAGACACTCCAATGCTGGAAAAAGCATATCATGACTCACAACAAGTGGTGAAAAGAAAAATATTTAAAAGCATCCTGCAAATAAAAGATAAAATCCAACCAAAGGAATGGAACACCCACTCAAAGAAATACACCTCACCATCAAAGACAGACATTAAACCAGGGTAGAAGGATGGAAAAGACAGTATATATTGGCAATGGTTTTGGAAAAGGGGAACACTTCATTAATAGTGAAACTACAAGCTTGTACTGCCACTATGGAAATCAGGGTGGTGGCTCCTCAGGAAGTTGGGAATTGATCAGCCATATGATCCAGCTAGACCACCCGCACTGGCTGGCTTTGTGTGTCAACTTGACACACACTGGAATATTACTCAGCTATTAAGAAAACAATGAAAGTTGCAGATGAACGGATGTAGCAACAAAAAGTCCTCTGGAACAAGGTAACGCAGAGCTAGAGATCGGGTACCGCACGCTTTCTCTTACATGTGGATCTTGCCTTCTAAGCTTTCAATATGTGTGCTTCACTCTGAATAACCACAGAGATTAGGTACCCACTAATGGACCAGGCAAGAGGAGGGCCAATTCCAAGGAAGGGAAACAGCGTAGAGTATTATAATGATGCAATGCGGAAGGAATTACAGGAGGATTAAATGGGGGCAGGTGTGAGAGGGTAGGGTAAAAAGCATATGAAGAGGAAGGGCTAACATGAAAGGCCTTTGGAAGCTTGTACAGAGGCATCTTACTGTAGAAGCTTCCTAAATGTATACACATCTAGGAAAGGTATTTAAATGAAGTCAGTCAGTGTATAATGGGAAAGTCAATGCCCCAACTAGAATCTCCTGCCACCAAATAAAACCTCCAGGGCAAGAAATGGATTATGTCTTATTGAACCACTAGCCAAAGGAGTGCCATGGACACACATGCACGCACACACACACACACACACACACACACACACACATGATTAAAAGTAATAAAAAATAAATTTTGAAAATTAAAAAAAAAATTGGCCAGACAGTGGTGGCGCATGCCTTTAATCCCAGCACTTGGGAGGCAGAGGCAGGAGGATTTCTGAGTTCGAGGCCAGCCTGGTCCACAGAGTGAGTTCCAGGACAGCCAGAGCTACACAGAGAAACCCTGTCTCGAAAAACCAAAATAAATAAATAAATAAATAAATAAAACATATATACTATGTGTCTTAGGTTTTTCTCTTGCTGTGATAAAAACATGACAGAAGCATCATGGGGAGGAAAGGGTTAATCTCAGCTCCCAGGTACACAGTCCATCACTGAGGAAAGTCAGAACAAGCACTCAATTAGGACAGAAGCCCAGAGCTGAATCACTAATCATGATCCAGAAGCCATGGATCGGGTGCTGCTCTCTGGCTTGCTCTGCTGTGGGCTTTCTTTTAGAACCTAGCCAGGGATCTAGAACCACCAGGCACGGATGGTGCCACCCAGTGTGGGCTGAGCCCTCCCCCATCTAATTAAGAAAATATATCACAGGCTTCTGTTCAGGCAAATCTGGTGGACACGTTTTCTCAACTGATTCCCTCTTCCCAAATGACTCTGGCTTGTATAAACTTGACAAAAAAACCTAGCCATTAACAACAATCTAGCTTTGGTTGTTAAGCGTCGGGTGACTAGCTAATATCTGTTAAGCACATTTTAGAAAAAGGACAATCCCCAGGATGTGATAAGGATCCTTCAAGGGTCCATGGAAGTCTTAAACATTTATGCTCCCAATAATAAATCTTCAGCACATAAAAAGCGAACAAACAAACAAAACAAAAGTAGGACATCAGTAAGATAGACAAATCCGCAAATACAGTCAGTGACTTCAGTGTTCTCTCTCGCCAATAAAACAAACAGGCAGAAAATCAGCAAGCACAGCGTAGACTTAAACAATGCCGTCCACCACTCTGGCTTTCATTACCGCCTATTGGTTACCCAGCGGCAGTGGAATGTACTTTCTCTGTAAGCACACACGTTTACCAGTTGCCAGCCATATGATGAGCTGTAAAACTGGCCAATAAATCCAAACAGTACAGGGCTGCACTGCATTCCCAGACAATAGTGAAATCCAATCAAAAACCATAGGGCCGTTGAGATGACTCAGGGGCTAAAGACTCCTTGTGCCAGCCTGACATTCTGAGTTCAATGCCTGGAGCCCATGTAGATAATAAGGAAGGAGCAAACTCAGTCCTTAAAGTTGTCCTCTGACCTCACATGTGTCATGGAACGTGTTCCCCTCCCACTCCTGCACACTACACGATTAATTATTAGTGTTTTCAGTTATTGACTATAAACAAGAGGACCTAAAATCCTGCATGCTGCTACTAAGACTGTGAAATTATATATAAAGACCTTGAAAACTCAGTGGGAGACTTCCTTTTTTTGTTGTTTCTTGTTTTTTGTTTTTTTCGAGACAGGGTTTCTCTGTATAGCCCTGACTGTCCTAGAACTCACTTTGTAGACCAGGCTGGCCTCGAACTCAGAAATCCGCCTGCCTCTGCCTCCCAAGTGCTGGGATTAAAGGCATGCGCCACCACCGCCTGGCTAGCGGGAGACTTTCTTAAAGCTTTACAGATGTGGCCTAGACCATGTGACCTAGCCATTCTACTCGATTAGGGTTGGGGTAGGAACTGTAGCCCCTAAAGGCTGACTGAGATACTGGTGGCTTGATTTATAAGGTGGTGGTGCCCAACGGAGGTGACTGAATCATCAGGGGGTTAACCCATCAATGAGTTTAGAGCTGGATGGGTTATTAGAGGAAGTTCACCCAAAGTCTGTCTTTTCTCTCTCTCTCTCTCTCTCTCTCTCTCTCTCTCTCTCTCTCTCCTAGCAACCACAAGGTAAATGGCTTTGCTTGAACATGATTACCCTTCTCTCAGGACCATGAGTATAGATAGGGTCAAGAGTCAAGGTACCAAGGAAACACAAACACGGACAGACATCCCTGAATCATGAACCAAAGTAAATTCTTCCTCTCCTAAGTTGTTTTTCTTCGGTCTTACCTCGCAGCAACGAAAGGCTAATTAATTTACATACGCAGGTGCTTACTCAAGAGAAATGAAATGTTCATGCCACAATTAGTGCATGGATTTCCACAGCAGCTTCGTCTGTCATAGCCAGAACCTAGAAACAACTGAATATCCATCAGCAGGTTCCTGGATTAGATGTGCTACACCCATGAAATACGATTCGCAAGGCAGCTCTGGATACATGCAAGAATATAGGTGTCTCAAAATAATTGTCCTGGGTTTTAATTTAAAAAAAAAAGAACTATATAAAAAGAGTACATTTGTATGATTCCACGAGCTGGTATAAATTTAGAAGATGTAAACTAATCTGTGTTGGAGGGCAGGACACGGAGCAATGGTTTCTGAGAGCTTGTTGGAGGGCAGGACATGGAGCAATGGTTTCTGAGAGCTTGTGGTGGAAGGAAGGGGGAAACATAGCCGGCACGGGGACTCATTTACTACCATGGTGTCCACGACTGTGTAAATACGACCAACTCCGCTGCACACTTTAAACTTGTCACAGTGTGTTTGCTTTATTATGTTGCAATTTTACGGATGCTTACGACATAACCAAGGCTGGCTTACAAGCATGTGCCACCACGCCCAGTTTATAACAGCTTGGTTTTTTTTTTTTTTTTTATTGTTCAAAACAAAACAATACAAAATATGCAGTTGGGAAGGAAGTACGGAAGGTTTCTGTTAGTGGAGATGATAGCAATGGTGGCGATCTGAGACACACGCCAGGACAAGGGAGCTTCCCTCTCCACCCAGAGAAAAGCTTGGTGCATCAGGAACCAGCTGCCCACGATTCTGGGAAACAGTGACTCAGGCCTGTCATCCTAGCACTCATAAGACAGAAGCAGGGTGACTGGAAGTTTGAGCCCAGTGTAGGCTACATCACAAGACTAGCTAAGTAAGTAAGTAAGGAGAGAGAGAGAGAGAGAGAGAGAGAGAGAGAGAGAGAGAGAGAGAACAGTATGGTGTGAAAGCACTTGCCTAGTATGGTTCAGGCCCAGAGTCCAGTTCTCAGTGCTAAAATAGATGATTGATAGATAGATAGGTAATAGATAGATGACTGATAGATGATGGATAGATAGATAGATGATGGATGGATGGATGGATGGATGGATGGATGGATGGATGGATGGATAGAGGATAGATAGATAGATAGATAGATAGATAGATAGATAGATAATGTGTTTCAGCCTAGCTCTTGCCAAATATCACCACACAGATAGCCCAGATGAAGGACTCCCCGACAGACGCTGCATCGTGCTGGCTGGCACCAGTCCTGTGACAGCCTCTTTCCAAACCTCATGTCCTCTTCACTTCAACAGGATAACAAGGATGCTTGTGCCCTAGCTCCCAAATGGACCACACTGCTAGGAAGTGATGGGTCTGGACCAAGGGTGTTTCAATGCCTCCAGGTTGCCCCCCACACACACACACACACATGCTCCCTTCTTCCTTCCTGGTCAGTGCTGTCTCCTCCACCCTGAGTGAAGCCTACTCAGAGCACATGCATGGGAAACCCAAGAGGTCTGCAGTTTAAAGGGTGATTAGGTCAGCAGGGCTCTCCCCTGGTGCGCAGGAGTCCTGACTGCCCCTTGTGTGCTCTCTAGCCATGTGACACAGACAATGACGCAGCAAGAAAGCCCTCACCAGATGCTCCTTTTTGTTTATAAATTACTAGGATGTGGTATTCTGTTATAGTAGCACAAAGACAAGGCACAACCCTCCCTTCTCTGTCCCTGCCCACGGCATCTCCCTATTGGTCGTCATGAGAATTACTCCGTGAAGGGCCAGGACCACTTGCACAGCAGTCAACTTTGCCTCAGTCTCCTAAGCTGTCTCAGGATCTGGCTCAGCTACTACTTTTTTTTTTTTTTTTTTTTTTTGCCTCGAAAAAGGTGGGGAAATTGAGACCGTCTGCTGCCATCTGGATTTGCCTCGAAACTGCCCAGGAACCCCCCCGGCTCCAGTCCTCACACACCATCCTAGAAGAATCTTGCTGCACCGTGATACCTAAAGGTTTGTGGGCTGCCTTCAGACCAGCTGTGGGCAGAGAGTAAGAGGGGCAGGAGAGACTCAGAACTCTGGTGGTTTGATTTCCAGCAAGGAGTTACAGAGAGAACTCAGCTGCCTTAGCATGTGTTGGGGTTATCAGTCTGCTGGGCCCAAAGCTGGCCCTCCCTTCCTTCTCTCGGCTGGCCCATACTCCATCTTGCTTAGCCTGGCTCCAGAAAGCCCCAAACCTTGTCCCGAGTTGTTAAGGCACAGGGAAAGTCCAACAGCTCCAAGCCATGTCTTTAAAACGGGTGTGGGGGGGGGAGACTGGGGGGTGGATAGTAAATTCAAGAAGAAGCACTGAGTGCCAGGATCTGGGACAGCAAGTTCTAGTTAACAGAGAGGGGGAAGTTGGGTCCCAGGTCCAAAGAGATGGAGGATCTGGCCAGGTCCCCCAGCAAGTACAGAGCAGAGCCCTAGGTCCTGGGCTCTTCTCACAGTGTCTTGATAAGCAGTTGTCTAAAGCGGCGGCATGAGGTGAAATGCTTTTCCTCAGCTGTCTCCTTTCCCAGGCCTGGGAGCTGATGCAATGGAGCCAGCTGCGTCCTTGGGCTGGGGACATGCTGCCACTGAGGTTTTGTGGGGGCCTGGATGTACTTACTGTCCATAGTCCACTTGGAGTTAGACAGGGAGGTAGGGGGGATCAGAGCTGGTGGGCCACAGGCACACAGGTCCGGGGTGACCCTAGCCTTTACCTTGACCCTGAGGCTGCACTCTGTTACTGGGTCTCTCCACTGTCACCAGGCCTTTTAAGTCTTGCCTCTACCCTGCTTCCCTACCTTGCTCTTCTCTGAATCTCTTCCTCACTTGCCCTGCCTGCCTGCCTAACAGTTGGGCTAAAAACTCTAGTTTCCTAAACGGGTCAGGGAGACCTTAGCCTTCTAGTTGGAAGGCCACCTTGAGGGATTTTTGGGAAAGGAAGACAGTAACTCCCTAGAGAGATACCATTAGGTCCATTCTGCCCTGAGAACTCCTGGTGCTAGCTGGGCCCCACCTCCAACCCCTTACACACTGCGTGTGACCCTAAAACCAAAGGAAACACGACAGCTCATCATCTCCAGCCAGATGCATCTCCTCACCCGGCCAAGGTACTCACTTGGGCTACACAAGAAGGATGGGAACTAGGGCAGGGGAGAGTGGCCAGTGCTGTGTCCTATGGGAGACAAACACAAAGTCAACTGAACCACTTCCAGATCCACGGTGGCCTTGCCTTTGGTGTGTGGAGCCTTGTCCCCAGCCCAGTGCACACTGAAGGGCCCCGATGGCATTTGCTCTCCGGCTCTGTACAGAGCTCTGCCTGTCTATCTGTGACTCCCAACCTTCTCCCCTGAAGCTCCCAACTGCCTAGAGCTCAAACCCTGCCCTGAGGTCAGGTCTCCTCCGACTCCTGAGCCCACATCACTGAACCCATGATCTCTACATCTTGTTTCCATGGAGACTTCCAAGCGAGCGCTAAGGGAGCATCAACGAGGCTGTGTGGTTTTACCCACTCTGGGTAGGTGGGATTTTTCTACCTCTGCAGCAGACCTGGGGCTCAGTGAGTCTGAAGTCTGAGGTACATAAAGCCTGAAGGGACGCCATCCTTTCCTGGAAGGTCTGGGCCATGGGCGCTGAGGCACCTCTTGCTGGGCAAGATGGAGCCCCTAGTCTAAGCTGCCTGGCCTGCCTACCATGAAACCTTTCTCCTTCCACCCAGTCCACCCCAAGTTGAGCATTTTCACTGTCTCTCTGAGTGACACGCGTGGGCCTCTAATACCTGGTTCTTAAAAAAAGACCTCAGTCATTAGCATTGAACCAGACCAGTAGGAAGTCACCTGGCGCAACAACCCTGAGGCTCTGGTCCTGCCTCAGCGGCGGCAGAGCCCCAGGTAGAGACAGCAGCAGTGGTCTCAGCCATGCCACCCCCAGGCTCGAGGTCCAGGCCCTCATAGATGGTAGGGAGCGAGGTATGCTGGCTCAGTCGCCTCCGGAGGCCAACCAGCAAGGGTTGAGGAAGGGAAGACACATCCACATTGTTCCCCAGGTCCACCCAGGCCAACACCGGGAACTTGGCGGCGTCCTTGATAGCCTCGGTGAGTTCCCGGGCAGCAGCTCTGGTCAGCCGATTGCCATTGAGCAGCAGCTGGGTGAGGCGCGGCAGAGCCCAGAGGCTGGGCAGCAGCAGATGCAGCAGCTCATCGCTCAGCTCCGTGAAGCTCAGGTCCAGGACCACCAGCTCTACACCACGACTGTCCAGGTAGCACGATATGTGTTGCACATCCCGGGCCGAGAGCGGGATGCCAGAAAGGTCCACAGTCTCCCCTACCAGCAGAGTCTTCTGGAGGCTGCTCTTGAGGCTACAGAGGGAAGGATGCAGGGATGCAGGTAGGCACAGTGAACCAGGGCCCAGGCAGGACCAAGGGCAATCTAGGTTTCCTGACCTGGCAAAGCCTGATTTAATAATGCCACTTCTGGGACTGGAGGAATGACTCAGCAGTTAAGGGTATGCGCTGCTCTTGCAACATCCGCATGACAACTTAATAAACTATCTGTAACTGCAGCTCCAAGGAATCCAATGCCCTCTAGCCTCTAGTACGTAGTGCACATGGACACAGGGAAGGCATTTGCACGCTTAAAAATAAAAATAAATACATATTTTTTTAAAGCCATTTCTTACGTTGGTGGCCAAAGGCCATGCTCTCTGAGTTCAGTTTCCCCTCTGATGAAATGGGGCCAGGGTTGTTGTATGGACTAGATACGTAAATTAAGGCTCTCTATGTGGACTACTATTATACATAAATAAGTATATAAATTACTTATCTTCATGACAGCCCAAGGGTATATACATGATGGACCCACTCCACAAAGGAACTACAAGAAGTGTAAGGGGTCCCTTGGCTGTACATCAACAAGTGGGGACCACGGCTCTAAATCATGATGCTCCGACCTCTGAGCCTACACTTCTCCCTGTGTCCCTTTGCAAGTTGCATCCTTTAAGATAATGAAACACTTCGCCATGAGCAAATATGGTATCATTATGGTCCTCTCAGTTTGTTGGTGGGGGGCTAAAGATGGGACCAGCCCAGGATAGCAAAAGAGGGGGAAGCAAGTTGATATTGTGGGCTAAGGGACTGCTGGGTTGTGGGCCTCCCTGTGCTACAGTGAAAGGTATTCAGGGCCTTCGGAGCCCCTGGCACACTTGACTGCTCTCTTGTCCTTTATCATAGCCCTATAGGGAAGATGGACCGCTTTGAGTGGTAGTTTAGAAAGAGAGACTGTTGCCAGGGTCCCCATCTGCTATGTCAGGAAGCATGGTTTCTGGGTTCACCTTGGACCACAGAGCATAGGAATGAAACAGGGTGCGGAATAAATGGAGCTCAATCTGTTCCTAGCTTCGGTTCTAGGCCTTGGGGCACCAGAACTGGTTCTGGGCCGAGACTGCGTCACAAGGCTATGATATGGTGACCAGACAGGGGACCACAAGCAGAGTAAGCTGTGGGGAGGCTGTGGAAGTCTTTGCATCAGGAAGTCTGGAGCTGATGACTTTCCAAAGGGTTGCAGGATAATCAGGGAAGGGATGCCCATAGGCAAGCTACTTCCCCTCTCCAAACTTGGTGTTTCTCCCTGTGAAATGGGAGACTCAGAATCTATGGGTTTTTGTTTTTGTTTTTGTTTTTTAATTAAGATTTTACCTAATGTATCTGGAGCCCAAAGAGGCACAGGCTCTAGGAAGGAACAGGGATGGAAAGACCAGTGAATGTCAGGAGATGTCACGGTCTGGCAAGAAATGAGAAGCAACGTACAACATGCTGCTTGGCTTAGGGGTGTCTGCTGCTGTGGGCCAGGGTTGCTGTCTGGGCTGGAACCTTAATGTAGAATAAGGCAAAGGAGCAAGAGAGTGAGATTTCTCCACATTCAGCTCCCAGAGAAGGGAGCCTCAAAGACAGTGTGCAAGGACCACGGCTGGGCTCTCCTCACCTGCTCTGGGTCTTCCTGTGGGGTTTTCGCTTGGAGTGCGGAGTGAGGTGATAGATGAGCTGCCGACAGATCTTGTCTGAGGACTTCCAGAGCTCATGGTCCTACGTGGTGGGGGGGAGGAGGAGGAGGCCATGGTCAGGATGAGTCTGAGCCCCTTCTATTCTGCCCTGGCTGTAGCCTGGCACACAGCCAGGGGAGGCTGCCCGCTGGGAGCTGGAAAGGCTAGTCTGAGGCCCGCAGTGCCCAGTGGGAGGAAGCCCAGACAATGAGGCCCTTGTTCCCTGTCCTCAGGCCTAAGGCCAGTAGCTCAAGCTATCAGCCAGAAGCTTGCCACCCTCAACACCCCCAGGGGACTTGCCACAAGGAGAAGGCCAGACCAGGCCCCTTGAGGGAGCCCTATTCCAGAGACGCCAGTCCCAGAGAATAAGAACAAGACAGGTCAGCACGTTCTTCCTCTCGCTCTTCAAGCTACGCTGCACCCGTGGGGCCTGGGTTCTGGGCTGACAGGGCCGGGGCTTTTATGTTTTACTGCACAACATGGTTCTCTCTTGGTCCTAATTGTATTCCCCAAAGAGGCCCAGCTTGGGGCTAAACACAAGGTGTGCTTTCCACGTAGCTGCAACTGAGCATGCTCCATCTGTCAGAACATTCTTTTTATACTGTTAGCAGCACCCAGAGCATGTAACACACAGTGACAGCAGATCAGGTGGCTACAGGGATGGCTGTGGGCCAGCCAGCTGAGTACAGATGTGGGCTTCAGAGCTGATAGATCCTACAGAAGACCCCTTATTTTATTGAGGGGAGTGCTTCATTGTGTTCAAGATTCTTGGGGACTTGTGGCTGACCACAGACATTCAGGCCAGTGATGTTATCCATGCTCATAGTAGGCAGCAAGTAGCATGGGGTTTGACTTGTTTGTGACTCAAGCATTGGAAGGGATTCAGTGAATCCCTGTCCCCAAAGGTGTCCAGGTAGGATAGAAACCAATGGCCTCAGACTAGGGTGGCTCCCTTCTAACCCAGGAACGAGAGTATATGGATAGTAGCTGTGTCAAGACAGGCCTGTGTTCTCTGTCCCTAGAGGTCTTCTTCTCAGACGGGGTACACAGCACTGCCTGTGGAGAAACAGGTTGAACTACTAGAGTGGTTTTGGGAATCAGCAAAGCAGTTCACACCTGCTCCTGAAGCTGTTCTTGAAGAGGGAGAGTGATTTTCCTAAGGCCACACAGCGAGCATGAGAACCCAAGCTCCCGGGGCCTAGGCCAGCTGACCTTACCTTCTTGGGGCACTGCAGGTCCCGGGCCAGGTTCACCAGCAGGTCATGGGAGATAGGATCCACCAAGTTAAGAAAAGTCACATTCCTGTAGAGGATGTCAGTCAGGAGGTTCCCTTCAAGGCCCAAGTCCTATAGGTGGCAAAGCAACAACTGAGTAAGCTGAGGTGTGTGTGTCAGGGCTCTCCTTTTCCATGCCGGACAGAAGACAGCCCTCACAGGTTCCCTTGTTTAGAACGCTCTCTCCCGGGTGTTTGCTGGGCTTTCCCACCCCATGGTAACAGCCAAGTACCTAGAGAGGAGGGCCCATAGTAAGGCCTCAGGGGGTTGATAATTGGTTCTCTCTGACTAGTTGTTGGGTGTGTAATGTCTCACTGTTGATACCTTATTCCTCTTATAACCTTGAATGTTGGTATCGTCAGTCCTTTGTCACCTTCCTATCCATCCCTGAGGTCTGTCCATCCCCGAACTGTGTGGCCATCTTTTTGCCTCTGGGAGTAAGCCTACCCCCCAGATCATGTTCCCAAAGGCAGCTCAAAGTCAGCCTGCTCATTTGCCGGCCTTATGTCCCTTGCCAGAGTGCAGTAGGGGCTCCGCCCTGCTCACCTCTGTAGGACCCACCTCTCTGTCTGTCCCCAGCTAACCAAGTGAGTCTCCCTTCTCCCACTCAGCCCTTATACCCAATTGCTTTTTTGCTCAGGACTCCCAGCCTTCCACATTCATCCC
This sequence comes from Mus minutoides, assembly GCA_902729485.2. Classification (NCBI taxonomy): domain Eukaryota; kingdom Metazoa; phylum Chordata; class Mammalia; order Rodentia; family Muridae; genus Mus; species Mus minutoides. Next base: position 1,321,934 of record LR749799.1, on the reverse strand, counting down.
TGGACTGCCATGGCCACTCTGTGAGCCACACCAAACCTTCACTCCATTGGTAGAGACGACACACTAGACACTGTGCCCATCAGAGAGTTCCAGAGCGCGCAGAGCCATGACTCCCTGGACTTGGCTATCACACCCTTCCCTGACTACCAGAACTTCTCTCCCACCAGACCCTGGGGGCAGGGCCCCCGTCTAGTCCTGCCACCTTCTTCCCTTGGCTTTCTCCCTTCTATGCCTCTGAGCACCATGTGAGGATGAACATCTCTGGTTTATTTTTATTGTCTCAAGTTAGGGTCTCACTGTATAGCCCTGACTGGCCTGGAATTTGCTAGATACACCAGGCTGGCTTGGAACGGTGAGGTCTGCCTGCCCTGTCTCCCATATACTGGGATTAAAGGAATGCTTTTAGAGGACCGTGGGCAGCCCACAAGCATCCAGCCTCCTTGTGACATCCCCCAACCCCTTAGCCAGAGAAGGCTATGCTGTGCACCATCCTGAGCATATAGGAAGTCAGGCCAGGCAGCAGGAACACAAAGGGCTGCAGTTCCAGGAGGTAATGGGTCAGGCTAGGCTCCTGGATATGCCTCAAATGTCAACTGCTGGGTTACAAGGAAGGGACTTAGCTGCTCTCTGAGGTTGGTCCCCTCCCTGATGCTTCCGGATAAAATGCAAGCCAAGCGCCCTGGGCTCCACCATCTCAGATGGCTATCTGTATTTCTAGGCAATATGCCTGGCTGGGTACTGCTTGCCAGCTACTCTCCTGCTTATATATTCAATATGGTTCAAGCCACAGATGCCAGCCAAGGAGGGGGTGGGGGATCCTAAAGGAAGGAGGCTTGTGTCTGGGCAGACCCAGACAGGGCCCCAGACAGCAGCCTGACATTCCACCACCAGCCTGGTCAGTGCCTCTTAAAGTGACAGCCCCATTTTTCCAAACTGCTGTGTCTACAGAGCGGACATCCAGTGCAGCAGGATTGGAATCAATCATCTCTCTCTCTCTCTCTCTCTCTCTCTCTCTCTCTCTCTCTCTCTCTCTCTCTCTCTCTCTCTCTCTCTCTCATTATAGGTTGGTCCTGAACTTGCTATATAGCTGAGGATGACCTTGAACTCCTGATCTCTTGCCTCCATCTCCCAAGTGATGGGAATACAGACATACACCACTATGCCTGGTTTATCCTGGTTTATGGGGACAGAGCTGAGTCCTCTCAAATTCCATAACAGCAAACTGCATCCCTAGCCTCGCCCTCTCTCAGCTTTCTGTCTGGGTCCTGGCTCATCATTTCTCCCAGCTTCTCTAACTCTAAGCGGTCACTACCTTCATCAGCTACAGCCAAGGGTGAAGAGGCTGAGTAGGAAGTGATTTGCCTAGGGGTCATGCTGGGACAGGCGTCCCTGTCTCCCTAGGGCAACTCAGGGCTCAGGAAATCTGGCTAGGGTACCGAATGTGTCTCCCAAAGGGCCAGATGTGGCGATGCAATGTACAAACATGGTTGTGTATCCTCGGTGGGCTCAAGCTGCCTGTTAGAAAGGTGCGTGCGCTGTGGCTTTGTCTGGGCTGTTATGGTATCTGTCTCCTGACCATCTGGGCTACACCTCCCAGGACCTCTTCTCCCAGACCTGCTGCTTCCTTTCTTCCTGCAGGATGGGGAGCTGCATTCTTCCCATTGTCCTTCAGTGATAGATGCCCACTCCGGCTCTTGAAAAGGTCCAAATGTGGGCTCTTAGCTCCAGGCTGGAGGTCCCTCAACACTCACATTAAACACGGCAGACTTCAAATCCCAGTGCCCCAACATGCCAGCCCCATCTTTAGCAAGCAATCCACCATCCCCACCTGGCCCCCCACTTTAATCTGCAACCTCCTTCCAGGCAAGAACCTTAACACCTGCAAACCCCTCGCGCCTCTAGGAACGCACCCACCCCTGAGCCTGCAACCCCGGCCCTTCCCTGACACCCTCAATCCCGGGCCGCCCCGCTCTTTCTCTCGCCTGGCGCAGGAGGCGCAGCAGCTGCCGAGCGCGCTCCGGCCGCCGCTCCCGAAGCGTGGACTGGATCTCTCGCAGCCAGCGCACCCGGCGCTCGTAGGGCGCGGGCCCAGCACTCGGTGCCGCAGGGGCATCTGCTCTTGCCCGCCGCCCCAGCCGCGCCCCCATGGCCGCCGCGGGCGGGCGCCGGGAGGATGGAAGGGAGGCGGGTTAGCCGCGCCGCGCCCCGCCGGGATGCGCGGGCTGGGCAACGCCGGGTCTACGGCTGCGCGCCCAAGCACTGGCCGCCAGCGTGGAGCCCAGGGTCACTCCTCTTTGGCAGAGGTTTCATTGTCGAGGGCCCCGCCCGCGTACGACCTGCGTTTGGAGCTCTTCCCGGGAGCGGCCAAGGCAGACGCTGCGGAGGACAAGGTGGCATTTGGCACCTCTCAATCATGTGGCCCCAGTCTGTACAAAAAGTGCTTCAGGCGGGTGAGGGTGCTTTAGGCAAAGCCTGCACCCTCTTTCAGGAATCGCAAGAGGATCCATCTGCCTTGTCCACTCAGTGTGGGTGTTAGCAGCCTCCGCAAATCCCCGATGACACTTCCTGCTCAGAGGAGGACAGAGGCAGGCCTAGGCAGGCTGAGAATAGTTGGCTTCCTCTGACCCCCCATGCCTGAGAGATGAACAGGCTAAGCCCAGCTCTGGACATCCTGGCACCAGGCCCTGAGTATATGTTCCTGGTTCTAAAGGGTCCCTGACTCCTCTGAAGAGCATCTAGCTCCTGTGGGGGTTTCCTCAGCAGTTCCTGTTGGAAGCTTGCTGCTCAATGTAGCCACACACAATCCCAGTTCCTCATATTACAGAGGAGGGGGCTTTTGTGGCTCTACACTCTAGACACTGCCCCCTCTCACCCCTCCTCCTTATTAAGGAACATGTGTCCAGCCTGAGTCTGGGATGCCCGGCGGGGCAAGTGTGCAAACCTAGCCGAAGCATGTGAGGGTAGACCCATCCCGGGGCATTTAGTGAGGGATGCCTGCCAGAATCCTTCCTTTGGGTCAAGCAGTGCTTGACCAGAAACTGAAGGTAGAGGTGAGAGACTGGATGCCGGGCTTTGTGATGCCCTAGGACTGAGACCCTTAGATATGGCAGAAGTCAGCATCCTTCCTGATTCCTGGACCTTCTTCCCCTGCTACCCCACAAGCAGCCTCCCATCCCCTCCTCTGCAGCAGCATTGTCCTAGGGCCGGCCACCTTGGCACGACAGGTTTCCTCCCTGGCAAACCTGCATGACGACCCAGTCTGCCCTCTGCCAGGGCCAAGGCTGTGGCTGAATTGACAGTGTGTGAATGCCAGAGCTTTGAGCCTCCAGTCCAAGTATCCCAGGGCCTTCTCAGACCCCCTTGTCCAGAGCTGAGAGCCAGGTAAGCCCTCTTCTTCCCTGCGTCCTCAGGGCTGGAGACTGACATGGATTCCTCCCAGATCCTGACCATGTTGTTTCCGGAGTCTAAGCCAGGGCTAGGCATCATACCTTGGAGTGTGAGAAGAGGAAGGTGGGAGCCAAAGGGGAGGAGAAAGAAGGGAGGAAGGGAAGGCTGGACACTAAGCTAGAAAGAAAGGAGCTGGCCTGGACTATTAAGTGTCACAATGCCTAGAACTTAGCCCTGTGGCAGGTAGAGGACTGCCCCCACACCCAGCTCCTCCTCTGTGACCTTCCCTGGTGGAGAAATTCCTAGAGGACCTTTTTTTTTTTTTCCAGGAAAAAAGAAAAAGTGTGATATCTGGACCCAGATCCCTGGGCGAGCTTTCGTTAGCCTGCTGTCCCGGTGCCTAGGTGAGTTGGCTCTTGGGCACTGTTTCTGTGACTTGGACAAGAGCCCCCATAGACTGAGCTGTCTCCTCTGGAGTGGGGAATATCATTCCACCTCACCGGTCTCCCAAGTATACTGAGCTGAAGGCTGCTGGCCCTTCTCCCAGGAGCTGTCCCGGGCATCAGGATTCGTTGGCAATCCCACGGTGAGGCAAAGATCTGATGCTGTCATCTCAATCTCTGGGGATGATGTTGGGCATAGAGGGTTGACCTGGGTTCCTCATGGCAGCCTTGTCACCCTTAGTTAAACCCATGGGGGTATAAAAATGGGAGGTAGGGGGCTAGAGGGATGGCTCAGTGGTTAAGAGCACTGACTGTTTTTCCTGAGGTCCTGAGTTCAATCCCCAGCAACCATATGGTGGCTCATGACCCTCTGTATTAGGATCCGATGCCCTCTTCTGCATACATATAAGCAGAATTCTATATACATGGGAGTATGAGAGGGAGGATGTCCTCAGACTCCAGGTCTTGATGGGGGACATATAAGGCCCCAAGTGGGAACTGTTTGTGGATAAGTTATTGGCAGCAGTTATACCTCAGCTGTTCCGAGTTCTTCACTACTCATGAGGTAACCCATCAGGAGTGGAGAGGAAGCCAAGATATGAGTGACCAGCAAGTATGGTGGAAGGCTACATACAGAAGGGTATGGAACTGAACTAGTTCCACCATTGGTCTCTTTCACCCAATCAGAAAGCCCAAACTCAAAAACCAACTCAAGGCTGTTAATTCGGCAAGTAATCAGGTCATCTCCAGCTTCCTGGTAATCGTGATGAGGACTCAGTCTGGGTTGTTTGTTTGTTTGGGATAGTCTCACACAGCCTAGGCTGGTCTCAGTTACTTAACTGGTAATGCCCTTGAACTCAAGATCTTCCTCTATCTACTTCTAAAGTGCCGAGAGATTACAGATTTGATCCACCACGCCCAGCCACAGAATGGTTTTGGAACCTTCGCTGGGAGGAAGGAGGCAGATAGATCCTCCTTGGAGACAGTTTCCCTGAGCTTACTCTGTCTGAATGGGTCTTCTGCCTTCAGGCGGAGTTTCCCCAGAAGGAAAGGCGGCAAGAGACTTTCCGTACCCTGGGTTGCTCTTGGCCGAGTGTGTAGCCATAGACTAAGTAGGGTCCTGTGATAGTTTCAACCCAGCGCCCCAAGTTCAATGGCTTAAAACAGCAAGTTCCGGTTATTGGGAGCCTGGAATCTAACTAAAGCAGATCCGTGCTCCCCACCTCTCCCCCACTCCCCCCAGGACTATGGGGCAGGGTTCTTCCTTGCCTCCCCTCCTTCTGAGCTTCCTGGCAATCCTTGAGGCTGTTTGGCTTGTACTTGTGTCGCGCTGACCTCAGCTTCCTACTCCACATGGCTGTCTTCCCTGTGCGACTGCCCAAACGGCCATCTTGTAAGACCACTAATTACTGCATTTAGGGCCTACCCTAATCCAGTATGATCTCATCCGAACTAATTATCTCGTGAAGACTCTGTTTCTAAATAAGGTCACACTCTGAGCTCTCCCTAGTGGGCATGAACTTGGTGGAAGGGAAAAAAACCCAAAAAATCCCAAGACACCACAGAAGCCTCCGAAACCCTCGGTTTCCTTGTCTGTAAAATAGCAAAGGCATTATAGGATTAGAGACTGACATTGTGCAGTGTTGTGTAAGTGTGCCTTTATTCTTTAACGTGATTAATCTTCTGTGACATTTTTCTTCTCCAATCGGTCCTGATGTTTGAGCCTGGGATCTTTGGCATGCTTGGTGATCGTTCTACCTTTGGGCCACACCTAGCCCCTCTTTCTGGCTTTATAATGAGCCTAACCATTCACCTCTCAGCATTGATCCATTCAGGACTGGGCACTGTGCAAGCAGCCTAGACTCCCTCAGAATTGGGAGCCAAGAAAGATTTAGGGAGGTATCATAAGTTAGCGGAGTCTGAAGGAAGACGACTTTAGCCTGTAAAATGTCCTGGCAGGAGCATTGAGGGCAGAGAAAGGGCAGGGGCAGGCACCAGCAAGGCAAGAATTTCTCTGCAGGGCAAAGGGGGGCCTTTGAAGGGTTTTCCAGCGGGAGAGGAAAATGTTTCATTAAGGTAACAGTAGCCTTGCAAACCACTGGTGAGCGAGCGAGTGAGCGAGCGTCACCAGGTGATAGGAGTAGTGGGGGAGGGTACTAGGTGTGGCCGGGAGGAAGTCACAGATAACACCAATTGGAAGGGACCAGTGAAGAGGCGGGGGTGGGTGGGGTGGCTTCTGAGGGGCTGGACTGTGGCTTCTGTGGCTGGTAGAGGTTTGAGGAGGGAAGTTACTTAGCTCAGGTTAGGACTTGTTGACCTTGGGCATCTGACACAGCCGGTGGCTCAGACTTGGACTCTATGGGCAATGTGGTATAGCTCAGCATCCAAGATGTAAAGAGGAAGGGAGCTCTGGGTAAGTTGAGGACGGAGTGTAGGGAAATTGTTGGGTGGTTTAGGTACCAATTAAGTCTCAGGGAGGTTGTGGGTGGACAGGTGTGCTTGCCTTTGTGGTCCTGGAGGCTGTGAGACACAAGTGAGTTCGTTGGCTTTCCTGCAGACTGTGGCGTGTGATGGTAGGGGCGGGGAGTGAGGAGACCAGGACGTGGGTAAGACAGGGCTTCCCTCCCAGCCCCCTGGAGATTCCAGACAGCACAGATAATTACCAGGTGATACAATAAATGCCACCTGAACAGGGGGGCGGGCAGGAAGGGGGGGCAGAAGTGACTGCAGAGCTGGGAGTCAGAGCCAGGCTAACACTGAGGCTTTGAAGAGCTCCGGAGCCTTCTGAAGTCTGTCTGTCTCATCCAGTCTTCGAGCTCCCTTGATCCTCTCTCTGGAGAGGAAACCAAGGCCAGAAAGGGAAGGTTTCCCAGGTCCCCAGCTCTCAGGGAGGTCAGGCATGAAACCGAGAGCTATGGGGTGCACATCTCTGTGATTCTGCCAATGAATTCTGGAGTTGGACTTCATCCACCAGATGCTGAATGCCCCCAGGAATTAACAAGCTGACCATCCCGGAGGGCCACGCGCTTGGCTAAGTACAGGCTCCACTCACACCAAAGGTGAGTGCTGGGATGGGGTGGATGGGTAGCACCAAAAAGCCAGGCTTGCTGGGGTGGGGATGGGGGGGCGGGGGGGGGGGCAGGAAGGCAGAAAATCTGACCTTGCTGTGGTGTGGTCATTCAGAGCATACTTCCTCAACACTATTGGGTAGCAGGGTCCCATTTACAGGTTCTTCTATCTAGTCATTGTGGTCTGTGTGTGGTCAAGCACTCTACGTAGGTAGTCACAGGGCACGGGTGTCCCCTGCATTTGTGATCTGTGGCCTGGGATGATTGGAAAGTTCTGAGACCAGACCAATCCAAAATGAGCTGACTCTCTCAGCCTGTAGAAGGCATCACAAGCTGGGGCTCGACTCTGGGGGAGAACTTGCCAACTGCTTTTAAAGATGAAGAACTCCCCCCATCGGCAGACATTTCTAGGGTGTTGGAAAATCAGAGTGAAGGTTGAGATTATGTGATCCTCACGTTCATTAAGCTGTTGTGATGTTTGGATTTGAAGTCAGTTTCATTCCACCAGTTTACCAGGAGAGTCTCAGGGTTGCTGGCTTCCAGGGTGGGGAGGGAGATCCTGTCCCAAGAGAACTGGAATGTGACCCACCCATCTCTGATTACTCGAACTGACTTCTGAGGCTTAGACTATCGACCTCAGCTGTGACCCTTACCCATTGGGGGTTCAAGCCCTGCCCAGAGCTTCCTGACATTCAGGTGAAGTCAGCCTTCTGGCCCCAACAGTGCTACCATGGGGTGTGGTTGGACTCTATGAAGAGAGTTTCAGGAAGTGGTTGGCTGAACCCCTCCCCAACCCACTGAGCTGCAACCCTCCAGCATTTGGTTTCCGGTACTGTCAGCTCAAGTCTGGCTTTACTAGAACTCCGGTTTTCTAAGATGGGGTTCCGGGAAGAGAAGCCCTTTGAAACAGTGCCTTGGGGACCACTGTGAACCCACTTCTCTGCAGGGGAGCTTGAGTAATTCCCGGAGCCACCCCCTAAATGTGTTCCTAAGTCTCCTGCCTGGCCAAGGTCTCCCCAGGGCATGGACTCCTAACAAAGGAGTGACCTTAAGATGAAAGGGGCAGGTGGTGTGGCCCCGCCCCAGGCCACCCTGTCCAGCAAAAGCTCCTGTAGGAATAAAACACACAGAGAGCCCCCCACCCCCCACCCCCTCTGGGCCAGTGTTCATACCAACACTCTCTTCTCACATCTGCCCTCTGCCCAGTTCCCCAGAGCAAACCAAGGAGCAAAGAGTCACCGCAAGGGTCTTAATGAGCAAGCCGGGGTTAATGGGTTACCCAGCATGGTGATATATTCACCAGCCTCTCGGGGTTCTCAAAGTCCAGGCTGGCCAAACTTTCAAGGTCTAGGCACGTAGGCTTTTCCAGCCCAGACACCTTAAGAGTTCAAGGGTGAGGCCAAGGGAAGTCAAGAGGCCTCCTCCACACCACCCATGACTTGTCCCGCCGCTGCCTCTTCAGGAAGTCTCCAGCTCCAGCCTCTAAGCTTACAGGTTTCTTCCTTACCTCAGTTTGGTCTCAGCTCTAGTTCTGACCCTTTCCTCTGGCTCCCATCATAACATCTGCTCCCTCTCCAGGCCCTGGCCTCGCCACCCCGCCGAAAGCACTGTGTGTTTTTTTATTTTCTGTGTGTGGTGTTTCCGCTTGTATGTGTGCCAGTGGCCTACTTGTGTGCCTGGTGCCCCTGGAGTCCAGAATAGAGCATCAGATCTCCTGAAACTGGAGTTACAGACAGTGGTGGGCTACCTTGTGAATGATGGGAATCGAACCTGGGTCCCCTGAGGAGCAGCCAATTTAGCCAGTCTCTCTCTCTCTCTCTCTCTCTCTCTCTCTCTCTCTTAAAGATTTATTTATTTTTATTATATGTAAGTACACTGTCACTGTCTTCAGACACACCAGAAGAGGTCATCAGAACCCATTACAGAGCCACCATGTGGTTGATGGGATTTGAACTCAGGACCTCTGGAAAAGCAGCTCATGCTCTTAATCGCTGAGCCATCTGAGCAGCCAGTGTCTTAACCATGAAACCATCTCTCCAGCCCCTGGAATTTTTGTTTTGTTTATTCATTTGTGTTAAACTTTTCTTTTAAAAAAATTTAGGAAAAAAAATCTTTTTTTTTTCTTTTTTCCTTTTGGTTTTTCGAGACAGGGTTTCTCTGTATAGCCCTGGAACTCACTTTGTAGACCAGGCTGTCCTCGAACTCAGAAATCTGCCTGCCTCTGCCTCCCAAGTGCTGGGATTAAAGGCATGCGCCACTACGCCTGGCTTTTTTTTTTCCTTTTAAAAAGGTTTATTTATTTTAAGTACACTGTAGCTGTCTTCGGACAGCACCAGAAGAGGGCGTCAGATCTCATTGCAGATGGTTATGAGCCACCATGTGGTTGCTGGGATTTGAACTCAGGACCTCTGGAAGAGCAGTCAGTGCTCTTAACCACTGAGCCATCTCTCCAGCCTGTGTTCAATTTTCTTATTGGCACTACAGAGATGTCTCAGTGCATACTGTTCTTGCAAAGGATTCAAATTCAATTCCCAGCACCTATAACAGGCAGCTCACAGCTGCCAGTAACCCCAGCTTCACAGTAGCTGACACCCCGCTGACCTTCTTGTACACAGACATACACATGTACACGTAAATAACAATTCAAGTATTTAAGTTTTATTTTTATTATTTTATATGTGTGTATATTTTGCCCACACGTATGACTGTGCAGCACATATGGGCAAGTACCCAAAGAAGTCAGATTCCCCTGGAACCTGGGTCGTCAGAAGAAAAGGTAGTCAACGCTCTTAACTGCTGGGCCATATCTTTAGCTCCAACATTTATTTCTTGTGTGTGTGTGTGTGTGTGTGTGTGTGTGTGTGTGTGTTACAGAGTGCATGTGGAGATCAGAGAACAACTTTCAAGGGTCTCCTCTCTTCTTCCATTAGGGGGTTTGCACCTTACCCACTGGGCCTTTGTGTAAGCCTAAATTATTTCCAATCATGTTGGAGGCTTCTTGGGAAAAAGAGTTCAGAGGAGATAGAGGTAGATGAAGCATATGGAGGGGGTAGTCTGGTGGGCAATAGACTATGAAGATCTTGAGGTCTAGAAGCTTGGGATAGCCCCCTTTGTTAGAAACTGACCCCATCTCATTCAATGAGAAGTTTAGAGCACTTAAACAGAAGTGCCCCCAATTCCCCTGCCAAGGCACGCACCCGCGCGCGCGCGCACACACACACACACACACACACACACACACACACACACACACACACAC
>LR749799.1:1210688-1292701 GCA_902729485.2 Mus minutoides | reverse complement strand
GCCAAGGGACAGGAATGGGAACAGGAACAAGAGTGGGACGCTGGAGAACATGCTGCCCGTAGGCGGGACAGAGGAGCGCAATAAATGGAGGCCACCGCCAAGCTGCGGGAAGCCTTTGCGGGCTGGACTTTCCATATCATGGACTTTAGTGTCTTGTGTATGAAACGGAGCCTTCTCACTTGGAGAATGATCCTAGGACTTACCGTGATGTTAGTCATGAGGCTAACACCAACTTTTAAGTGGGGGGATCCCACTGTGCCTGAGAGTTAGGGGGATGGGGTAAACAGAACCCCTAAAATGTCCTAAGCAGTGACACTTGCAACATTAGCCACTAGAGGGCGCCCCGACCTTGCCGTTAACTGGGACAAAGCAATGCCGTAGCTGTGGGTGGAGAATGCTTCTAGGGACAGATGTGGGCCCTCATTGGCCCGCACTTAGGGGATAAAACTGAAGGAGAGTAGACTAGAGACAAAGACAAGGCAATTTGGCTAAGGCCATACTTGAGGTCACTTTCCAAGCACAAACCCAGAGTGAAAGCCAAGCTTGTCTTGCAAGGGTCCCAGTTCTCAAAAAACAGCAGGTCCGCCAGCTATAGAAAACCCACAGATCCACGAGGGGAGCACAGCTCAAAATGGATGAGCCCAGAAGAGCGCCATTAGATACATCCCTCCTTGTCTTAGTCAGGGTGTCTATTGCTGCGATGAAACACCATGACCAAAGCAGCTTGGGGAGGAAAAGGTTTATTTTGGCTTACACTTCCACATCACAGTTGACCATCCAAGGAAGTCAGGACAGACACTCAGACAGGCCAGGAACCTGGATGCAGGAGCTGATGCAGGGGCCATGGAAGAGTACGGCTTGCTCCTCAAGGCTTGCTCAGCCTTCTTTCTTATAGAACCCAGGACCTCAAGCCCAGGGATGGCGCCACCCACAATAGGCTAGATGATACTCCATCAATCACTAGTTTAAAAACTGTCCTGCAGGCTTGCCCACAGCTGGATCTTATGGAGGTGTTTTCTCAGTTGAGGCTCTCTCTCTGATGACTCTAGTTTATGTCGAGTTGGTATCAAACTAGCCAACACGCTCTTTCAGAGCAGCCCCTCACGCTGTGTCAAGGTCTATAGAACTCACAGCTGTGACCACGAGTTAAAAGGACACTTGGAGACAGTGTAGAAGTAAGCCACCGGGGTAGTCACAGCCTAAGAGCTAAATATTGCCCCTCGAAGTGAGCACAAGTTGGGGGTCCCTGAGGGAAGGGGCCCAGTGGCTGGAGGAAGGTCCCAGGAGGCTAGAAGTCCTGGTGTTTCCAACCTGCCCATGGGAAAGCAGGGTTTTCCTGTAGGTGTGCACCATGTCTGAGCTCTAAAGCTCTCTATCTCTGGGGTTCCTTGGGGAACATGGAAGCTGGCTGAAGGGGGGGGTGCCAGCCATTCCCCAATCCACATTTGAAGGGGAGAAGGCAGGATTCCCTAGGCCAATATATTAAGGTATGGTATGTCAGTGTTTCATGCCCCATGGGACTGGCAGGAGATTTCCATGGACCCAGGGTGCTTGAAGTGTACCGTGCTCTCCCAGACCCACTGCGTGTAGCCCAGAGCTTCTTTGGAGACTTGGGGACTTGAGTGAACATCCCCTTTCTAGTGTCCTTTCCATGTTGCTTCCTGGATAAGGGCCTTTAGAGCCACCAGACCTGGCCTTCCCAGCCAAGTCCAGTATGATAGCAAGTCTTGAGAATCTGTAGAGCTGCCTCTGAACTCTGGTCTGTGCCTGACCAGGATGTCCCAGCCAGGGACGGGGAGGGGAAGATAACCTACCCTTGCGTCTGCTCGTTCCCTGACACTGCTTTGGCCTTAGGGGACTGTGGCCGGTGGGTGGGCTGGCCTACATTCAAGAATGTGCTTTGGTTCCTGGTTGAGCAATGACATGGTAGTGTTGGGGCCAGCCGGGATGGGGAAGACTCCCACAGACACACTCCTCTCCCTCTAGGAAGATGTGAGAACAGGCTTACAGGAAGCAACCTCCCTGGCCAGGCTGAGCAGGGACTCTGGGTGTAACATTTAACAGGATGGGTGGCCAGTGCAGGCATTCCCTCTCTGGGCCTTTTTTTTTTTTTTTTTTTGGCAGTGCCAAGCCAGGGGGTATGAAGATGGGGAGCGGGTCATGCTCAGTGGAAAGAGAGGAGTGAGGAATGATGGGGGGCATGCTCAGTGGAAAGAGAGTGAGGAATGATGGGAAAGCACTGAAACCAAGAGTCTATCTAGATCAGGGCTCTTCCGCCCTGCGCAGCTATTAAGTCTGACCACGAGAGCACATTGGTGGTCCTCACTCCTCCAGCTGCCACCCACTGGAGCATCCTGAGACCACGGAAAGCCGAGACCACGGAAAGACAGGACCACGGAAAGCCGAGACCACGGAAAGCCAGGACCCAAGCCAGGACCCCCAGAGGAGGAGGTGCACCAGCACAGGAATAGCCTTGAGTACTTCTGGACCCAGCAAGTGGGGCTCTGAGCTGCAGAAAAAGGAGGGGGGCACCTGAGCAGGATAGCCTCACCCTTTAGAGGTCTAAGGTTGAGTTTCTGGGTCACTATGTCCCAGGGGATGATTCAGCAGCACTGGGTGTTGGGGCATTAGACATCTGGCCTGCCTGCTCACTCCCCTTCCCACCCCATGCTCAGATAGATGTATGGGTGAGGCTCTGCCAGGCTGTAATAAAATGGTCCTGATGAGGCTGGAGAGGTGGCTCAGCAGTTAAGAGCACTGACTGCTTTTCCTGAGGTCCTGAGTTTAAATCCTGAGCAACCACATGGTGGCTCACAACCATCCGTAATGAGATCTGACGCCCTCTTCTGGTGTGTCTGAAGACAGCTACAGCATATAAATAAATGAATAAATAAATAAATAAATCTATCTCTCAAAAATATTATAAAAGATTTATTTCTATAAAAATTAAAATAAAAAATAAAAAAATAAAACGGTCCTGAGTGGCTACCATGGTCCACTTTCAGCCCCATCTGTACCAGCTGGGTGATTAGATTGAGAGGCTGCCTGGGTGGAACCAGTTGGGAGCGGAGGCTGGGGAATGGAGTTCTACCCTGCAGGAGACACCCTGACCCTGAGCTGTCGGGAGGCAGGAAAACAGTGAGAGAAGTTCTCTGAGTCCCATGCTCTCCTGGGTGCAGTGAGCGTCACATTCCCAGTGGCACTGGGACTGAGGAGTCTTTTGGTGGTGTTGGGGCAGCAGGGCAGGCCATGGGATCAACTGGCGGTGAAAGAGTTAACAGAGGCAGCTGGCTCTTCTCAAAAAAACAAAAAAAAAAACAAAAAAACCTCCCTGTAGATGCCTGGCTTGCCTCCAGGGTTGAGCCTTGGGAGCTAAAAACTGGAAGTTCAGACCTGTGGCTAGTTCTGCCTCTGGAGGAGAGTGTAGCTGCAGCCTGACCACAGCCTGCCGTCTGTCTATCCATAAACCCAGGCTGGCTGGCTTCCTGTTGCTCCTCTGTAACCTGCCTGGCCACCTATCTGTAAGGCTGTCCGTTATCCTTTCTGTCCAGTTGTCTGGCCTGTGTGGCTGTCTGTCTGCACCCATCTATCTTTCCTGTCTCTCCAATCGCCTGAGATCACCCTGTGTGGCTTCTTTTCCCTTCAGTTTACCAGTCAGTTTGTCCCTCTCTGTCTGTCCACTGCCCTGTGTGTCTAGCTGCCTCCCTCTCTCTCCCTGGACCACTGAGCCATGGCATGGGGCCACAGGGCCATGATCTGCCTAGTCCTGCTGGGTGTGGGTCTGGGTCTGGTTATCGTTGTGTTGGCTGTGGTCCTTTCTCCTCGTGGAGCCTCTTGCGGTCCCGGTGCCTTCACGCGTGCTGCGGTAGCGGCTGACTCCAAGATCTGCTCGGATATTGGACGGTGAGTAAGAAGTGGGTGTGAGCTCAGTGGCCCTTGGCAGCGAGCTGGCTGTACCTGGAGACTGTGTAAGTGTGATGGAGGTGTGAAGAGGGACACGTGAGTGCCGGCTGTGCTTGCGGTGGAATAAGGGCCACGTGTGGTTTGGCTTCCTACAGCAGTCCCGGGGCCCTTGCACAAAATGGTGTATGTGTGTCCATAGGGAAGATGGGCACTCAGGACAGCATTGCAAAGATAGTGTGAGTCTATTGTTGAAGATCGGCTATACAAGTGCTGGTTGGAAAGGCAGACTGAATGAGACCTGTGACTTTGTCCCTGCTGGTCCTGACCAAGACTGGACCTTTTTCAGAAACCTGGACAACCTTCCAGGAAACCCAGCCCATGGGAAGCCTCTGCTACCCACCGTGCTGCCACCGGGCTACCCTGAGGCAAAAAGTCACTCCTGGTCCCCTGCCTCCCACGGGGGCCCTGAAACCTGGGCAAGTCTCTCCTTCCTTCACATTATCTGGGTCTCCTTCCCAGAATATCTGCCTGGTAGCCCACTGTCAGGGTTTGAGTGCTTTGTAAACCCATGACTGGGTCCTACAGCAGGTAGAGTGGTGGTCCTGGCCCAAAATACCATGCTAGCATGCTTTTTTGGACTGTTATTGAATTCACCTTCTGTCTGTCTATCTGTCCTTCCTTTTCCATTCCTTACATCCTTCCTTCCTTCTGTCCATCCTTCTGTCTATCCTTCCTTCCTTTCTTCCATCCTTCTTTCTGCCTGTCTGTCCAACTGTCTTTCCTTCCATCCTTCCTTCTGTCTGTCCTTCCTTCCTTCTGTCTATCCTTCCTTTCTTCTGTCTGTCCTTCATTCCTTCTGTCTGTCCTTCCTTCTGTTTGTCCCGCCTTCCTTCCCTCCTCCCTTATTCCATCTGTCTACCCATTCTCTTCCTCCTCTCTCGCTCACAGTAGCTCTCAACCCTGCTAACCCGGTCCTCTGAGTTCTCAGACTTCCTGGAGGATTCACGTCTACATTTAACTTGGAAGTTGATGGGAATAGCAGCCCGGATCAGTAGGGTCAGTCCTTTCTACGTCATATGGCGTCCCTAAGGGACACAAGAATTAAGACCAACCATTGATCTGTCTCCGTGAGATGCAGCATCTATTTAATCCTCCCAGAATGCAACATTGTAACCGAGGTGGGGTATATGTGCACGCTCAGGCCCCACAGAAAACCAGCTAGAAGAGCAGCCTCCATGAACAAAGGGGCATGCTTCTACTATCTGTGAGGAGGCTCTCTGAACAGCGAGTGAGTGTTGGTCTGCGAGGGCCAGGCTGTAGTTGGTGCTAAGAGCCTGCACTCTAAGCTCTCAAGCTTCCCCTGGTGGAAAGCGGATGTGGGTTCCCCCACGGGGTATTGTTAAACTCTTCTTGCTTCCTGTTCTTGTTTTAAGAAGTCAAGGGTGGGAGGGAACCTATGGATCCAGCTACTTACCGTAAGAGAGTGTGGTCAGTGACCATAGCCAGGCTAGGCCTTCAGGAAGGTGCTGTTGTGTGTCTCCCGGCCAAGAGCTTTCCATTCGACTTCGGATGTCTGCCCAGGAGAAGAACCTGGCCAGCGTCACCTCGGGAAGTCTTGGTGCTACTGGTATTCTCCCCTACTGTTGCTACTGCTGTACTTGCCAGGATGGGAAGGCTGAGAAAGGGTCAGTCTTTCCAAAGTCCCTCACCTCTCCCCCTCAAACGCCAGTGTGCCCAACCCTAGGTACTTAATGGCCACACCTTTATTTACTGAAATCACAGAAGGCAAGGCTGCTTTGGGGTTCTGGCGAAGAAGTTTCTGGAGGGCTGCCACCTGGACTGACACTGGGCTACAAGTTAGGGTGACAATTGAACCCCAAAGGCTGAGTGTTGCCTGCTGCTTCATGCCCACCTGGCATCCGAGGGTTACACTCTTAGTTCAGAGGAGAGCAGTAACACAGCCAAGCTCTATGGCACCATGCGGGCCTCAGTTTCCTCTCTGTGACGTGGCTTTTAGCCTGCCACCTCCTTCATGGGACGGCTGAGAACACACAGGTGAATTCACCTCTCACACTGGACGTGTTCCTTCAGTAGCTCTGTAGACAGTCATTTGCCTGGGTTCATCTGGACATCGGCCAAGATCTCAGGACCCAAGGGAAGATTAGGGTGTGGCTCCTGGTCCCCATCTTTTCCAGGGCTTGGGCTTCAGTTTCTCCTCTTTCTTCCTCTCAGCCTGAAACTTGTTCTGAGACCTTCCTTGTTCTCTGTATTCCTGGCCAGCTCACCAGGAAGTGACCACCTTCCCTGACTACTAGGGCTCAGGATAAAAAGCTCTTTGTACATAGGGATGGCACACATGTATGCAAATGCCTGTGTGAACACACATGGCTAAGTGAGCCTGTCCAGGCTGTACTGGTGACATCAGAGAAGCCTGTCGGTTCCTTGGGAACAAATGTTTCAGTCTTTCACTGACCCAGACTGATCACATTTCCCAAGTGAGGGAAGCCAGGCCCCTGAAGCTGCCTTGCCTCTTGCAACTACCTAGTAGGAATATAGCCCTACTATAGTAGGGCTACTATAGACCCAGGCTCCTGGCTTATGCCTGTGGTTGTGGGGTTGGAGATACATGTGGATAAGTCATGGGCCCTGCAACATCTAATACGTTTGTCATAGATTAAAAATGGGAGGGAAACTGGAGAGGTGGCTCAACAGGTAAGAGCACCAACTGCTCTTCTGAGGGTCCTGAGTTCAAATCCCAGCAACCACATGGTGGCTCACAATCACCCATAATGACATCTGATGCCTTCTTCTGGTGGGTCTGAAAACAGCTACGGTGTACTTATTTGTAATAATAAATAAATCTTTGGGCAAGAGCAAGCAGGGCCAACCAGAGCGAATGGGATTGGCTGGAGCGAGCAGGGGTTCTAAATTCAATTCCCAACAACCAGATGAAGGCTCACAACCATCTGTACAACTACAATGTGTGTAGTCATACACATAAAATAAATAAATAAGGGCTGGTGAGATGGCTCAGCGGGTAAGAGCACCCGACTGCTCTTCCGAAGGTGATAAGTTCAAATCCCAGCAACCACATGGTGGCTCACAACCATCCGTAATGAGATCTGGCTCCCTCTTCTGGAGTATCTGAGGACAGCTACAGTGTACTTACATATAATAAAATAAAATAAATCTTAAAAAAAAATAAATCTTTTTTTTTAAAAAAATGGGAGGGCTAGGCACATGCTCACTGGTACAGAACTTGCCTAACATACATGAGGTTCTCGGTTACATTTCCATCAGGGTAAAATTAGGAACGACTATATTCTGTCATGACCTAGGGACATAATGTAACCAAGAGGGACACAGCCCTGCCTTTGTGGGAGGAAATACAAACAGATCTGTAACTATGTTGCATGGTTAGGTAGGATCACTGTTTATGTGAAGTTTCTGTTCTGTGACACTCTCTCCCTCCTGGAGAGAGAGAGTTTTTGTGTTGATCAGGACAATTCCCTTGGCTTAGTCATCTCCAGGGTGATTACAGCTAGGAGCCATCATGCCTAGCAGCATGGAATGATTCCCTACCCTCTTGCTGCCATTTTTTATTAGGTTGTCCATTAGATGTGTTTTCTGTCTTGTTATTTCTCTCCCTTTAATATGCAGCAAGTCTTAAACCTCCTTTGTATTCCTAGCATGAACTCCACTTAATAGCGATTCAATATGACTTTTAATATCATAGGCGATCACAATTGGACTTACTAAAATTTGCCTTGATGATCAGCAATCTCTGTAATTTTCCTTTGTTACAGTGCCTCGTCAGCTTAGGTTTGGTTCCACATGTGGATTCACTCCAGGGCTCTTGCACACACCAGGCACACACTGTACCCCGTGAGCCACACTTTTATCATATTTGGTATCAGATTCATGCTGATCCCATAAAGAACCGGGAAGCTGTATTTTCTTTTCCCATCACTGTGCTAAAATACCCCAACGTTCCAACTCACAGTTCAAGATTCAGTTCATCATGATGCAGAAGTCAAGGCAACAGGCACTTGAAGGAACAGTCATATTCACAATCAAGACAGCAAACAAGGCGGGCTGTGGTTGCATATGCCTTTAATTCCTGCACTCTAGAGTCAGAGGCAGGCAGATCTCTGAGTTGGAGGCCAGCTTGGTCGAGAGAGAGAGAGAGAGAGAGAGAGAGAGAGAGAAAGAGAGAGAGAGAGAGAGAGAACAAGGAAAACAAGAGTTCGGTTTATTTCTCCTTTCTACACAGTCCAGGGTCCCTCTCCAGAACCTATCAAACCACAGCAGGTGGATCATCTCACCGAAACTAACCTAATCAAGAGAATCCCTTCACGCATGTGCCAGTCGCCCAGGTGATTCTAGGTCTCTCCCAGATGATACTGCCCACCGAAAAGGTGCTCTCTCTCTCTCTCTCTCTCTCTGTGTGTGTGTGTGTGTGTGTGTGTGTGTGTGTGTGTGTGTGTGTCTGTCTGTCTGTCTGTCTGTCTGTCTGTCTGTCTCTCTTCTCTGGAAGATAGAGGCTTATTTTGTGTTGTTTTAAAATGGTTTTAAATGTTTTAAAACAGTTTATTACATATTAAAAAGAATTTACTGGCTAAGCCTTCTGCACTAATTTGGATCTCACAGGTCTTCTTGAGGTCGAATTAAGGGTGAGCTCTCCACTTGGCACATTTGGGAAGTAGCAGAACTTTAAGAGGCCAGCAGAGTGGGGGGCCTTGTAAGTTCTGGGGCAAGGAAGAGGGCTGGGGGACCCCTATTTCTCCATTTTCTTTTTTTTCACCCTCTGGGAGATTGATTCTGTGCTACCAAACACAGAGTCACAGACACACTGGCCCACGGACTACAACTCCTGGGCCATGAATCAAAATACTCCCCCCCCTCTTTTTTTTTTTTTTATAAGAGTTGATTATTGGGGCTGGTGAGATGGCTCAGCAGGTTAGAGCACCCGACTGCTCTTCCGAAGGTGATGAGTTCAAATCCCAGCAACCACATGGTGGCTTACAACCACCCGTAACAAGATCTGACGCCCTCCTCTGGTGCGTCTGAAGTCAGCTATAGCGTACTTATGAAGAATAATAAGAAATGAATCCTTGGACCGGAGAGACCAACCGGAGCAAGCCAGGCTGTCTGGAGCGAGCGGAGCCGAACGGGGACGGCCGGAGCTAGCAGGGCCGGAGCGAGTGGGGCTGAACGGGGACGGCCAGAACGAGCAGGGCTGGCTGGAACAAGCGGGGGCCGTACGGGGGCGGCCGAGAGCAAGTGGGGCTGGCCGGAGCGAGCGGGGTCGAGCAGAGCGAGCGAGGTTGACCGGAACAAGGGGAAAAAAAAAAAAGAGTTGATTATTTCAGTATTTGTTACAGTAACAGAAAGCTGACATCCCTCTATGCTTGAGGACTTTGTGTATATGAATGTGAAACCTTTAAACAGTAGCTTCTGTTTCTGTAATAGGTACCAAGTCTCTATGTTTTAAATATTTACACTTATTTATTTATCTATTTATTGAGGGAGAGGGAGGGGGAGGGGAGAGGGAGAGGGAGAGGGAGAGGGAGAGGGAGAGGGTAACAGGACAGAGTTAGTTTTCTTCTTTCATCACATGGTTTCTGGAAAAGGCACTTAAATCACCAGGCTTGGCAGGAAGCATCTTTTCCCACTGAACTGTGTCACCAACCCAAGTTTCTATGTCTTTGGGTGAATTACAAGAAGTCAGTAAGCCCTTTTCAAGAACCGTGCCCAGTTTATTCACACTGCCACATGTATCCACGCACCCTTTTTTGTTTGTTTGTCTTAAATATAAAAACCTTTCTAGGCATGGTGCCAGACACCTACCTACAAACCCAGTACTTGGAATGATTCTAAGTTTGAAACCAGCCTGGTCCACATACCAAGACTCTGTGTAGCACCTTTTGGATGTTTACAGGGGCCTGTAATGAATCTTTGTTCCTGATCTGCCTTGATGGGACTGAACCAGTGGACCTTATAACAAAGCAACGTTTGGCTTTACTGATTTTCTTTCTGAGTGTTGGCAGCTAAGTGCCCGGGCCTTGAGCAAGGTAGGCCGAGGCTGGATCTGAGCCACACCCTTGGCTGGTGATTTACTGACTGGTGGACTTGTTTCTCCTTGTATTACTCTCTGCTTAGATCTTGATTTCTTTTTTCTTCCATTCCCGTTGACTTACAGTTGCTATTTATGTCTAGGAATGTAGCTTAGGGCTAAAGCATTCATTCCCCTGTATATTAAGGCCCTAATTCTCAGTCTCAAAAACAAACAAAAACCCAACTAGTTTTTTTTAAAAAGGTATGCATGTTGAATTTATGTTTGAGACACAGCTTAAGAAACACATGATAACAAATTACAAGTTGTTTCTGACTAAGTCATAAAGAAGAGGCTTATCTTGCCTTGGGGCACTGGTCCAGGGTTGAGCATCTGGTAATGGCCTCTTGCTGGCAGACTCCACTAGTGGGGTGGAGTCCCACGTGACCTAAGAAAGAGACAAAACAAAAGTAAATTCCCAAGACCAGGCTGGCCTCGAACTCAGAAATCCACCTGCCGCTGCCTCCCAAATGCTGGGATTAAAGGCGTGCACCACCACGCCCAGCTGATTGACCCGTTTTATTATGCTTTATATTTCTATTTTGTTTGTTTGATTTTTTTTTCTTTTTCTTTAAAGAAATATTTTATGTGTATGGAAATTTACAGACATGTAAGTATGTATGCCACTTGTGTGCCTGGTGCCCAAACAAGTCAGAAAAAGCCACAAGGTCTGGAGTTATGGATGGTTCTGAGCAGCCATGTGGGTGCTGGTAACTGAACAGTGGTACTCTGGAAGAGCAGCAAGTACTCTTAGCTCCTATCCAGCTCCTCCTCTTCTTCCTCCTCCTCAGATTATCATAATATGACCAACAGAAGTCAGAAACTATACCTTTTTAAATTTTTATTTTATTATTTATTATTTATTTATTTATTTATTTATTTATTGGTTTTTTTTTTTGAAGCAGGGTTTCTCTGTGTAGCCCTGGCTGTCCTGTAACTTACTCTATAGACCAGGCTGGCCTTGAACTCAGAGATCTGCCTGCCTCCCAAGTGCTGGGATTAAAGACATGTGCTACTACTGCCCAACTTTAATTTTATTTTTATGTGTATGAGTATTTTGTTTCATGTATGTACATGATCACATTCATGCCTTGTGCCTTCAGAGGTCAAAGGTCAAACAGACATACCAGCTCCCCTGAAACTGAAGACACAAAGAGTTGTGAGCCATCATATGGTTACTGGAAATCAAACCTTGGTCCCCTACCAACTAGACTCAGTCGGCCTCTCAACCCGAAGGAGAATCAGGCTCCCAGTATTCAGGTGAGCAAGAAGTCAGTGAAAAGTGGCAAACAGACACTGACACAGAGAGAGTGCTGTATATGAATGTAATTTCTCAAAGCAAGCATCAGACTTATAATACAGAAGAAAATAAGGAAGTTAGGTGACACATCAGCCAAGGTACATTGAAGTTACCCAATGCAAAGTAATTCTTTACACAAAACAGAGAAATGCATACACAAAAGCTGACAGGAACCAGGCAGTATTTACAACTGGGATAAAATTCAGTGTTTACCACTGGGATCAAAAGCAGCCCTACCTAAGGTCAGCTTATTCTAAGAAGCCAGGGCCCTTGCCATAGTTCCAATTCTAGTCTATTATATAATCCACCTTCCCCTTAGGCCATTGTAAATTTCTGTGTATGGGAGTGACTCAGCTGTTATTCTAAGTATTTACTCTAGCTCCTTCTTAGACCACACCCTTCCTTCTTCCTAAACTATTGTAATTTCCTGCTCATGGGAGTGACTCTAAATTTGCTGTTATTCTAAATTTACTTTGTAGAACTAGCTCTGAGATTTCTAGCTCTTTTCTAGTAAACGGTAATGTCTGATTTCTTTCACTGTCTCTCTGTCAACACGGGAGGCTTTTTGTCTGAATGAGTAGCATTCTTACTAAAATCAAAGCCCAAGTTTGGCTCAACAATTTCCTAGGATACTGGAACACTGGTGGAGTCCCATGTATAAGCTGAGCAGTATATCCTGACCCACAGGCAGAGTGTGGGGGAAGGAGGAAGAGAAAGAGACAGAGAGAGACTCTGAGACAGAGAGACAGAGGTAGGGGAGGAAGAGAGAGAACAGATCAAGAGAGCAAGAGTGCCTGGGCCTGGTATTGACTTTTGAAATCTCAAAGGCCAGCCCCCCCACCCCAGTGACACACTTTCTCTCACAAGGCCACACCTCCTAATCCTTCTAATCTGGTCAAACAGCTCCACTCCCTGATGACTAAGCATTCAAATATATAAGCCTATGGACGCCATTCTTCTTTAAACCACCACAGTAAATGCAAATGTGTGCGTGCGTGTGTGTGTGTGTGTGTGTGTGTGTGTGTGTGTGTGCGCGCGTGCGTGTGTGTGTGTGTGTGTGTGTGTGTGTGTGTGTGTGTGTGTGTGTAGGTACATATGCCACAGTGAACCAGTGGAGGTCAGAGAACAATTCTTAGGAGCTGGTTCTCTTCTGATACCTTGTGAACTCCAGGTCATCTTGTTAGGC
Source organism: Mus minutoides (assembly GCA_902729485.2). Classification (NCBI taxonomy): domain Eukaryota; kingdom Metazoa; phylum Chordata; class Mammalia; order Rodentia; family Muridae; genus Mus; species Mus minutoides. Next base: position 1,280,197 of record LR749799.1, on the reverse strand, counting down.
CTGTACACCAGCACCTTCGCCTGCAGAGCCAGTTTTCTGGCCCTCTTTCGTTTGTTTTTCTCGCAGGCTCGGGTGTTACTATGTTGCTAGGCTGACCTCCAGCTCTGCAGCACAAGTGATCTTTCCACCTCAGCTGAGTTGTAGCTTTTCATTATTTTATAGTTCACTGATTTTTTTTTTTCCTGGTTGTGTCTAACCTTCTATTAGCATTATGTTCCTAATTCCAGAGCACTGGTAAATTTTTTTGTTTGTTTAAGTTTTAAAAAGAGATTTACTTATTTTATATATAAAACATAACACTGTCACTCTCTTCAGACAAACCAGAAGAGGATATTGGATCTCATCATGGATAGTTGTGAGCCACCTTGTGGTTGCTGGAAATTGAACTCAGGACCTCTGGAAGAAAAGTCAGTGCTCTTAACCACTGAGCCATCTCTCCAGCCCCTGTTTTTCTACTCTTAATTTAGTTGGTCATGGAGGTGCACACCTTTAATCCCAGCATGTGGGCGAATTTCTGTGAGTTTGAGGCCAGCCTGGTCTACATAGCAAATTTAAGGCTAGCCAGAGCTGGCTACATTGTGAGATTCTCATCTCAAAGGAAACAGATAAACAAAACTAATTTATTTTGTATGTGAGTGTGGAGGAAGGTGGCTCACCGCAGCGTGCGGAAGTCAAAGGAGAATTTCACAAGGTGTTTGTCATCTTCCACCTTGTTTTTGAGAAAGGGTCTCTTGTTTCTGCCACACTGAATACTCCAGGCTAGCTTAGCTTGTAAGCTTCCTCGAGCTTCCCATCCATCTGGACATAGAAATGCTGGGACTAGAGATGTAGGCCACTGCAGGATTTCTAATTGTTCATGAGTTCCAAGGACCAAACTCAAGGCATCCAGCTTGCAGAGCAAGTGCCTTGACCTGCTGAGCCATTCCTCAGCCTTGAAGTTTTTAATCTTGTCGTCTACATCTTGAAATGCACTTATTTTGGAAATTCATAGTTGGATACGGTGGCTTATATTTATAAGGCTTGGCATTTAGGAGGTTGAGGCAGGGGAATTGCAAGTATGAGGCCAGTTTGGGCTACAGAGAGAGAGAGAGAGAGAGAGAGAGAGAGAGAGAGAGAGAGAGGGGGGAGAGAGAGAGAGAGAGAGAGAGAGAGAGAGAGAGAGAGAGAGAGACGGGGGAGAGAGATACAGAGAGAGAGAGAGAGAGAGTCAGACAGACAGACACACACACACACACACACACACACACACACACAGAGCCAAGTTGTGGCCTTTGTAACCTGGGGTCCTGTGGATCTTTTAAGATTGCCCATACTCAGTCCTGAGTTTTTTTTCTTTTGCTATATCTCCTTGCTTTCTTGTTTACTTGCCACCTAGTATTGGAAAACTTGTATAACAATTGCTACAAATAAAATTTCTGGGGGAGGAGGTTGAGACAGGGTTTCTCTGTGTAGCCCTAGTTGTCTTGGAACTAGTTCTGTAGACCAAGATGGCCTCAAACTCACAAGAGATCTGTCTACTTCTTCCTCCCAAGTCCTGGGATTAAAGGTGTATGTTGCCATCATCTATTTGGGGGACAGGTGGAGAGATGGCTCAGTTGTTAAGAGCACAGACTGCTCTTCCAGAGGTCCTGAGTTTCAGTTCCCAGTAACCACATGGTGGCTCACAACCATCTGTAATGGGATCTGATGCCCTCTTCTGGTGTGTCTGAAGACAGCTACAGTGTACTCATATATCTAAAAATTAATTAATTAATTAAAAAATTTTTTGGACTAAACATAGTCTTCCCCTCTTGTAATTCTACTACTTGGAGACTGAGGCAGGAAGATCACCACAAGTATGAAGTTAGCTGGGTGGGCTATAGTCTAGAACTCTATCTAAAGTCAGTAAGTCAGTCAGTCAGTCAGTCAGTCAGCCAGTCAGTCAGTCAGTAAGTAAATATAATAAAACCCAACCAATACCCCAAATAATTAATAACCCCAAATAATAAGTTAGTAAAAGTAATTTTTGAATATTTTAAGGTCTTAGGATTATAATTCTGGGATCTCCTTTATAGTTCCAGTAACTAGATGATTTGCAGCTGGGCCCCTGAATGGAGAGGCCTAGTCCAATTCTGGATGTTGCATCTGGAAAAGAACCTATCCTGGAGTGTGGGGCACGAGCGCCATCCCTTCCCTGAGCAGTCGGTCAGAGGATGCTGACACACCACTCTGCCTCTGAGCTATCTGTGTAAAAATGGCAATATCCTCCAGGGAAAAGCAGCTGCAGATGCCAGGCCTGCCTCCCTCACCATGAATGTCCTCCCTGCTGCCAGAGCCTTCGTAGCACGTTTCTGAATTGTCTGGCTTTCCTAGTTCTCTGTGGGCATTTGGTCTAAAGTGTCTAGTCATCAACTACTGGGATATCTGGTGGCCACTGGCCAGATTACTGAAATGGACAGAAATTGGGCATACACTTGAGGCCTGGCACAACAGTCCACTGCAGAAATCCAGAAACTCGTCAGTGACTGATAGCTTGGACCACGGTGGTGGACATGGGTGGGGTACCTCTCATGTGGTCAACAGGAGTGGAAGAGACTAGCCATCAAGGATGACTCCCAAGGGTGAAAATTGGCAAATGGTTACGGCATTCTCAGCCTGTGAGAACAAGAATAGCAGACCGTTGTCAGGGTAGAGATGGAAGGGAAAGAAAACGTGTGGTTTAGATCATGGTGGTGTGCAGTGCTTCTTAGCTCCCCAGCGAGGCGTCTGTAGATGGTTGCACAGAAGACTCTCAACTTTAGGAAAGAGAACAGGTTTAGGAAGTAAATTCAGAAGTCTTTTTTTTTTTTAAGATTTATTTATTTATTATATGTAAGTACATTGTAGCTGTCTTCAGACACATCAGAAAAGGGCATCAGATCTCATTACGGATGGTTGTGAGCCACCATGTGGTTGCTGGGATTTGAACTCAGGACCTTCGGAAGAGCAGTCGGTGCTCTTAACCGCTGAGCCATCTCGCCAGCCCAAATTTAGAAGTCTTATGGATAGAGTTTGCATTGCATGGATGAGCACAAATATGGACCAAGGGCTCAATGTTAGGACTTCCAGGAGTAAAGACGGGCATTGAAGAAGCCCATATTTATTATATGTAGTTACATATAATAAATAAATCTTTTTTTTAAAAAAGAAGAATCTGTGCTCATAAGGCTGGAGTGATGGGCCAGCGTTCACATCCTCTTGTAACTCCAGCCTCAGGGCCTCCAGTGCCCTCTTCTGGCCTCCACACAGAATGCACGCTTGCACACACACACACACACACACACACACACACACACACACACACACAAATCAGTCTTGAAAAAATTGTACCACACTTGACAATATATAGCAGTCTTTTTTTTTCATTCATGGTCTTGTTTTTGTTCATGCTCCTGGCTCCATTCCATTCCAGGATTACACATGTGATGATGGCATTCCCACCTATACTAAGGAGCCACAGTGAGACAGAGTCCAAGATGGACTGACTGGTTGGCTCACAGACAATAGAGTCAAGGGAAGATGTGGGGTCGGAGGTCCCACAGAGTTTCAGGAGGAGAGCTAGGTCTGCCCTGGTGGGTCTTGAGCTCCTTTTGATATCTGGAGGTTAAATGGTAATCCTAGCACCTAGAGGTACTGAGGAGGGTCTCTGTATGTGAAGAAAGAAGTAATCCTTGGTGAGCCATGTACTTCTGTCCCAAGAGCCACTGTGACACAGGCCAGTCTCACCAACAATTTGAAGTTGAAAGATCTGCCCTTTGGACAGATAAGGGGACAGCTGTCCCCAAGGGCATTGTCATAGGCTTGGGGACAAAGAAAAAGGGATAAAATTCATCAGTCCAAGTACTGGACCCTGGTGAAGGATCCTGGGGTCACCCACTAAAGGCCAGCTTAAACAGTAGAGTCTCTGCATGGGTTACAAGGGTGGGTTCTACCTCTTGCAACGAGCCGGTATTGTGAGGAACTCCAGGGGACAATGGCAGCAGCGTCATTTGTAAACTGGGAACCACCTTATATATGCCACAGGGACATGGTGATGTCATCATGCTTTGTAATCTATCGGTTGTGATGGAGGACCAATGGGTAGCTGGATTTAAGGGGGCAGCTTGGTGTGTCTTCTCACCTCCCTTGGGGTTTGGTGCCAGCCGACAGGCCATCAATCTGTCGCTGTTTCCCAGTGAGTGCCAGTCAGTTGAGCTCAGGAAGAGATGAGGTAGGGAAGGCAGATCTCTGATTCTGTGTGTCATGTTCCTTAGAGCCATCCTCCAGCAGCGGGGCTCGCCTGTGGATGCTGCCATCGCTGCCCTGATCTGTACTGGTGTTGTTAACCCTCAGAGCATGGGCCTGGGCGGAGGGGTTGTCTTCACCATCTACAATGCATCAACAGGTGGGCCCTCATGGGATGCCCCTGGGGAGATAAGGCTTCAGTCAGTCACGGGGCACTCGTTTCTTGCATGCCTCTTCCCGGGTACTCTTGGGACCCTTTGCCCTGCCTTCGTCTCTGTTGTGTGAGGCCCTGGTGGTAGGTAGCGTTCCAGGGGTTAGCAGAGAGATGGAAACCAAGCTCTAGAACAAATTTGGGCCACCTCCCACCCCATCTCAACTTCAGGCAAGGTGGAGATCATCAGTGCCCGGGAGACAGTACCAGCCAGCTATGGCCAGGGCCTGCTGGATCAGTGCAAAAATGTCCTGCCACTGGGCACAGGTAAGGCCTTGGGAAGGGTTCTTCCCCCACCCCTACCAACAGAATATTTTTATTGATTATTTGGGCATTTCACAGCATGCACCCCACTCATACTTCCCAGTCCTCCCATGTCTGCTCCCCACCATCCTCCCACACCTCCCCCCCCCCAAAAAAAAGAATAAAAAAAGAAAAAAATCAAGTCCAATTTGTATTGTAAATGTACTCACAGGAGCATGGTCAGATTTTGGGAAGGGTTCTTTAGACAACTTAACTCCCTCTGTTATGGGCTTGTCCAGAGCAGCGCCACCCCCACAAAGGGTCAGTATGCTTCATGGACAGGCTGTGAAACCCTGGGCTTTGGGGACAGCATCTGGTCATGGGGAGACTTGGACCCCCTGACCTTCTGGGGTGTGATGGAAAGTTTATTTGGGGGGAGACTGAGTAAGGGGCTGTTCCAAAGGGAAGACCAGTTTTGGGGAGCCCAATGGATATGGGTTGATGGAACAGGAATCCTGGGTCTAGTTTATTTGGGGGGGTAGAGTAGGCTCTGGGTTGGGAGTGGGGTAGCCTCGGCTTGATTCTGTCTATTGTAATGATCAGTACCTGACGGCAGTCTTTCTGTGTGGACTTTTATATGGAAGGCAATGGGCGGCCACAAGAGGTCGATGCCGGGAGCGCTGAGGTCAAGCATGGGCCCCAGAAGCTTCAAGACCAAGCCGGGGTGAGAGTGTTGTGCTGAGCTAAGGAAATGTGCATGTTATGCAGGGGCCCAGTGGATCGGGGTTCCTGGGGAGCTCCGCGGCTATGCTGAGGCCCACCGCCGCCACGGCCGCCTGCCCTGGGTTCAGCTTTTCCGGCCCACCATTGCACTGCTCCGTGAGGGTTTCCGTGTGCCTTTTATCCTCAGCCAGTTCCTCAACAACAGCATCCTGCGGCCTTACTTGAATGCATCAACCCTGAGGTGAACATTGTAGGGTAGGCCTCAAATCCGTATCCCACTCGAGTTCAGCCACAGTCCAAGGGGCACCGTGGTCTTTTCTCAGTGGGAGGGTTGACCCTAAGGGGCCAAGACCATTTACAGCCAATGCTTTTCTGTCTCCTCCAGTCAGAATCTAATTTGGGCTAAGGATAGCTTACTCCCTCTGCGCTGGCTTCCTTCTGCTTGTCTTTGGGAATGGCACATAGCCTTTTTTGGCTCGGCTAGCTCAGTGGTGGGTCCTCCCAAGAGGTAACGGAGTAAGCCTGGGATACCAGGAAAGTTTCATAGCCAGGAGTGTGGGTGGTAACATCGGCCCCACATCTAGACAACCAGTTCTGCTGTGCTTCAGTGCCAGGACCCTGGCTGTTACCCCAAGAGGAATCCTGAAGATTTCTCTAGAGCTCAGCAGGGATGTGAGTGTCCTCTGGGATCTGGCATCAGCCTGAGGTTGCCTCTTACCCCCTTAGACAGCTCTTCTTCAATGGGACAGAAACCTTGAGATCTCAGGACCCATTCCCATGGCCTGCGTTGGCCAACACCCTGGAGACTGTAGCCACGGAGGGTGCGGAGGCCTTATACACGGGGAGGCTGGGCCACATGCTGGTGGAAGACATTGCCGAGCAAGGTTAGCTGAACTGGCACTCCAACATCCAGCTAGGGAGAAGAGTCAAGTTCTGGGCATCGGGGGTTAAAGTCACACCTTTCCCAGACCCTCCAGTACTATGGGGTTGTCCAGGGATTCGGGAGAGGCCAAGTACTCGTGTGGTCCAGCCTGGTCGTTGCTAGCCTTACGGGTATTGGTGGTCCAGAGCCTGGAGGGGCGGAGCTTTTGCTCGTCTGCCTGTAAGGAGGCTATGGCAGGTCTGGGTGGCCAAGCTGACCTTCCATCTCCTTCTGTTTCCCACTTACCTTCACCTACTCTCTGCCCACCACCCTATACCACTCCGCCTATCCACCCTCTGAGGCTACATCACTAGCGGCCAAGAGAAACTTCTTCGTATGCCCTGCGATGAGTTGCAACTCTTGATTGTCCTTTGGCAACCCCGCCCCCCCCCCACCGTCTACACCAGGGGGCTCTCACCGTCTCTCTCCAGGAAGCCAGCTGACAGTTCAGGACTTGGCTGCCTTCCAGCCTGAAGTGGTGGAACCCCTGGAGATGCCCCTAGGAAACTATACCCTGTACTCGCCGCCGCCGCCTGCAGGGGGCGCTATTCTTAGCTTCATTCTCAACGTGCTGAAAGGTAAGACCTCCGGGCCTCCCCTCTGCCCTCCAGTCCTACCCCAAGGGGAGAACCTGAGCTCTCAGCTCATCGCAGACTTTGAGGGAACATATTAGCTTCTCATCACTCTAATATATTGCTGGACACAGTTACTTGCCAAGAAAAGTTTAGGATTGCCAGTTTAGCGCAGCGGTAGAGCACTCAAGAGGCCTGGTTCTTTTATAGCAGCCCTCTTGTAGGAACTACCTAAGAGTCCCATGGGAAGCGCATTCCAATAGCAAACTCCTCCCAGTGGCCTTTAGACTTCCTGTCAAGTCTTATCTCTTAAAGGTTCAGCTACTGAGTGCGGATACTGTGGGGATCAAGGCTCCAATCTCAGTAAACCCTTGGGGACACTCAGAACATAGTCTAATTATAGCATATGGCCGCTGTCTTTTTCTATGTACTAGGTTAACAGATAGTATGATATCTAAGACTGTCCAGGACAGTGGTCAAGATGGTGTATGTTTAGAGTTGGTCTCTGTCTCAGGAACTGGGCTACATTGTACAGAAGGAGGTGGTATCCTTTTCCTTAATACCTGACCCATTCTCAGGGCACAGGAACAGAAGGCTCTGCAGGTATCAAGCTGCCTGTCAGGTATGTACACTCAGGGCTGAAACAGCACAGAGAATCATAGCCTGCAGGGACTAACCAAGGCCTCACAGTTCCAGAAGCTAGAAGACACACAGAAGGCTGCACACAGGATGGATTCCCTCTAGGGGCACATGCTCATCATGAATTCTACCACTGAACTCTCAGACCTATATGATCAGATCAACTGTTACCTTAGTGAAGTACTTCTGTCAAGGTGACATATGGCCCCAGTGCACACTTGTAGGCTTGGTTCTGAGCTTGACCTACTAGGAAGTGATGGGAACTTTACAAGGTAGGACCAGACAGATGGTTTAGGTCATGTGCTCAGTGGGGCTTGTATTTTCTTCTCTCCTTTCCTCTCCTTCACCTCCCAGAAGCCTTGAGCTTCTTGCTTTACTGCAAGTCCCTGGCATGATATACCGTGTTACTGCAGGCCCCAAAGCAATGGAGCCAACCAAACCCAGGCAGAAACCGCTACGTAAAAGTTTGAATTTTTGCTGTGCACTGTAATGCTAAATACTTGCCCCAAGGCCTGGTTGCCCCAAAGATGAGAGGATCAGCACATAGACCCAAGTGGCCTTGCCCCCACCCCGAAATTATCCCTGATTGGTGAATAAAGATGCCTACAGCCTATAGCTGGGTAGAAGAGAGATAGGTAGGACTTAGGGTCCTGGGCTTGTGGTCAGAGGAAGACCACAAGGAGAGGGGGAAGAAGGTGGAGAGAGGGAGAAGCCGCCATGGGTAGGTGAGTCATAAAAATACGGCCATGAGGGCTGGCTAGTTGGATTAGGAGCTGCCCAGATGGAACATGGCAGATTATAAAACGGGGTTACTGATGGGGAAATAGACTCTGTTAGCTTAGAGGGGAGATATCTGCCCAGCTCTAGTGTTGACTAAGGTTTACTATAAATATAAAAAGTGTGTGTCTTTTATCTGAGAACTAAATGATCAAAGGCAGAGTAGAAGCCCTGTTTGAGATTAAATATTTCCATGTGCAATCTGTACTGACAGGGCCAGAGTCTAAACTGATGCAGTTAAAGGCATTAAAGGAAAGGAACCTCTATTACTATTGATAACTGATTAATGAGCAGTATACTGTATAAATACATTAGATAATGGAATGATTTATATCCTTGGTGTGATGGAGCTAGGTAGTACAAGACTCAATCATGTTACTCAGAATGACACTTAAAACTTATGAATTGAGCCGGGCGTGGTGGCGTACGCCTTTAATCCCAGCACTCAGGAGGCAGAGGCAGGCAGATTTCTGAGTTCCAGGCCAGCCTGGTCTACAGAGTGAGTTCCAGGACAGTCAGGGCTATACAGAGAAACCCTGTCTCAAAAAACCAAAATAATAATAATAATAATAATAATAATAATAATAATAATTTGGGAATATAAGAGGGAGGTGGATTAGCCAGATGGAGGTTAAAAAATGGTCTTGCCATTGAGTTTAGACAAGTTAAAATAAAACATATTTATATATCTATATATCTATATTTATATCTATCTATTTATCTATCTATCTATCTATCTATCTATCTATCTATCTATCTATCTATCTAATGCAAGAACCCAGAACATTGGGGTGGGTAACATGAAACCCGTCATCAAAATTTATTTAAATAATTATTACTACATGGATCTCTGAGTTTGAGGCTAGCAATTCTTAGGATAGCAAGGGCTACACAGAGAAACCTTGTCTCAAAAAAAAAAAAAAAAGAAAGATACACGTAATTTTGGTTAGGCTAACCTACATAATAAACTATACAATGCAGGATAGATGCCTCATCTCAAAATCCTCAACATATTTTGTCCTATTAATTTTTGTGCTATATAAATCAATATTTATGGACTCTCAGAATAAAAAAATAGTAAATATTTTGGGAGGTCCAATATTCACCTCACTGTACAAAGAACCCCCAGCACCCTTCTACCTCCCCAGGGTTCAACTTCTCTGCAGAGACAGTGGCGCAGCCTGGAGGGAAAGTGAACGTGTACCATCACCTTGTAGAGACTCTCAAGTTTGCGGTAGGGCAAAGGTGGCGGCTATGGGACCCTTCCAGTCACCCAGGGATACAGGTAAGGCTCTCGGGGACTGATGGGGTCCTCTCCCCTTCCCTAGAATACAGAATGAAGGGAGGGTCAGGACTGGTGTAGGGAAGGTATAGGAATTCATTGTAATTCTAGGCAGAGATATCCTGGCAGTGGTTCTGAGGTCTTCCCAGATATAAGCAGGTAGGATCTGGGCTTCACACAGGCTAAAGGAAGGCCCTTCTAGGATAGACTGGAGGAAGTCCCCCAGCGGGGAATGAACTCATCCTGGCTTCTGCTCTGAGGAACACCCCCACCCCCCGGCTCCTCACTGACTGACTCACTGACTGCTCACCCCAGAACATCTCCCGGGACCTTCTCCGGGAGGAACTAGCCCAGCGCATCCGCCAGCAAATTGACGGCCGTGGTGACCACCACCAGCTCAGCCATTACAACCTGACCGGGGTCAGGGGCAACCGGATGGGCACCTCTCATGTGTCTGTGTTGGGAGAAGACGGCAGTGCTGTGGCAGCCACCAGCACCATCAACACACCGTGTGTGGGACCCAGGGACCTGGGGGGACAGGGCTCAGGGGCGGGTGGGCAGGTTCTCTCCTTTGCTTCTGAGCTGCAGACTCCTTTGCCTGAGTTTGGCCTACACCCACTGACCTCCCCTTGCTAATCTCTAAGCAGGCAGCCTCTTGCTTTTGCTTTCCCTTCTATTTGGCTGCACCAGAGACATCCCTCACTGAGGAAAGCTATTGCTAGGTGGCCATGACCCAGGTCCTGTCTGGCATGGGCTTAAAAAAAAAAAAAAGATGTGGGGGGGCCAAAGGGGATCTTTGAGGGCCGTGGGTGATGCTGGGCTCTGGTGTGCTGGAAGGTCCTATGGTAACGGGTCCTGAGAGGTCGAAGCCCCAGGTTACTGAGAGCCAAAGCCGCAAGCTCAGGTTCCATATGCCTATCTATCTGCAGCTTTGGAGCAATGGTGTACTCCCCACGGACAGGCATCCTCCTCAACAACGAGCTTCTAGACTTATGCTGGAGACACATGCCAACATCCCTGCTCACCCCTCCACCTGGTGAGAGCAAGGCCTCCGGCCCAGCCCCCCTCAAAGAGGGAGGCAGGAGGGTGGTGGGGCAGCGAGCCCCTGGGTGGGTCACCTCCATCACCGAGCACTGTGCCTGAAGGAGGCTTGGGTGGTATTCCTGGAGGGTGTGGGTGATGCTTCTCGGCCCCAGTTCCAGGTGAGCGGCCGCCATCTTCCATGGTACCCTCCATATTGGTCAACAAAGGCCAGGGATCGAAGCTGGTGATCGGTGGCGCAGGTGGGGAGCTAATCATCTCTGCCGTGGTCCAGGTGAGTCTGAAGGTTTCTGACTAGAGTGTTCCCTCTCCCGCGAAACTCCCTGGGGTGGGGGTGGGGTTGTCTACGGTGAGATGGCCAGCGCCCCCTCCTTCTCCGTGTGCTCTTATTTCTCCAGACTATCATGAACAAGCTGTGGCTTGGCTTTGACCTGACAGAAGCCATCGCAGCTCCTATCCTACACGTCAACAGCAAGGGCCATGTGGAGTATGAGCCCAAGTTCAACCAGGTGAGGCTGAGGTCCCACCTACTTCCTGAAACCCATGCTGCTCAGCGCCTTCTGTAAAGAACCCAGTAACTAACTGCATGTGCCTGGCAGGTAACCTTTCACCTTTAGGAGCCGCGAGGCCTTGAGAAGCTCAATGGGAAAGGCTCCCATGGCAGCCACTGTCAGAGAGCAGGCTGCTGCCTGGGCTTCTCCCAGGCTGAGGACTTCAAAACCTTGTCCTGTTTATTCCATTTCCAGGAAGCTGGCTTTTCTGGCTGTGGCCAGTTGGATGTTCCTTCTTGGTGATTTTTTTCCCTTGTGTCATTTGGAACTCACAGTTGAGAGTTTATAAATGAAAGAGCTTGCTTTTCCTGTGGGATTTTGTTCTAGAGCATTAGAGGTCATGGTGCCGTTACTTCTTCTAGACCTGTGGTCCCCCCACTAAGGCCCCCGGAGCTCCACGCAGAGGAATAGATAAATAGTTATAAATAAATAAATAAATAAATAAATAAATAAATAAATAAATTTAAAAGACTAATAGCTTTTTAAAGCCACAAACTTTGTGTTTGGAACCACTTCAACTATCTGTGGTTCAAGGTTCTCAAAGTTCTATGTTTTGGTTCTCAAGGCCACCCCTGGGGCCCCTTAGAATTCTAAAAACCCTTAGAGTGGGAGGCTTTTATTAAGAAGGGACATTGACAGACGATGATTCCTTCATAAAAGTCTGACTCAACTTTCCAGTTGTATAAAAGCCATAAAGGCAGGGCTGGGGATGGAGCTCAGGGAAAGGGTGTGCATAGGCTGCCAATGCTACAAGAGAACAAGAGAAGAAAGTTTTATGCATTCAGTGGAAACCAGTTAATGTTCATGGTCCATTGGCGGTGATCACCTCGATAACTATTATAGCTTCTGGATAACTATTATAGCTTCTCAATAAATTACATGTGAGGTGCTCAACACTTTATAATAAAATGAACTTTGTCTCAGACAACACAATAGGCTAAAAAAAGTATCCTGCACAAGGCTGTAATGTTTGACAGGTTACACATACTTAAATTTTAGAAACAATTTAAGATTTAAAAAATATATATATATATATATATATTGTCTTCAGACACACCAGAAGAGGGCAGTAAGCCACCATGTGGTTGCTGGGAATTGAACTCAGGACCTCCGTAAGAGTAGTTAGTGCTCTTAACCGCTGAGCCATCTCTCCAGCCCACGATTTAAGATTTATGTGTATGAGTATATTTCCTCCATATCTGTATTGCACCACATGCATGGCTGGTGCTTAGAGATGTCAGAAGAGGGCACTGGCTCCCTTGCAGCTGAAATCATGGCTGTGAGTCACCGTGCAGGTGCTGAGAACCGAACCTGGGTCCTCTGCAGAAAAGAAATGCTGAGTCATGTCTTCAAGTTAGATATGTTTAAATATATAAATGCATTTATATGCTGCAATACTTTCCAGTTATGACAGATTTGACCCCCATTGTAAGTTGAACAGCATCTGTGTTGAGAACCTTGTTGTTCAGACCTGAGGTCTGTGAAGAGTTCCTCTGGGGACCTGAGATGCTCTCTCAGAACACCAGGCCCAAAGAACTAATGTCTTGAGGCCTCAGGATCCAAGACATGTTCTTTTAAGCCCTTACTCCTGAAGTCTTGGCTCGAGGCTCTTAAGAGCCTTTCTCAGCAAAAACCCATTCTCAGGACTTGGCACTCTGAGAATCTTCGACTGAGAATCGAGAAGATGACACACACAGTCCGGGAATGGGGATTAATGAAATCCAGTGCCCATAAGGCCAAGATGCTTGGCTCGCTGGGGGTACTGGAATGTCAGTAATATAGATCTAGGGCTTTCCATGGAGAACATCATAAACCCTGCCTTGGAGACCTCAAATCTCCAAGGACCTTTATAAGCAAAAGCCACCACTAAGGCGAGGAAGGTCTTGGAGTTTGGCCACTGAATTCTGAGAAATGGAGCCCTTGAGGGTTGAGAGTTACAGCTTTGGCTTTAGCACTGCAGGCCTTGGCCTTTAATGTTAAGGCCATCGGGTGATTCCTACAGTGAATATAGAAAAACTTACACCCTCTAAGGGCGCACCTCCAAACCTCACCTTGCCAGTGGCTCAAGTCACAAAATGTTACCTGATGGAGTCATACAGGAGGTAACTGACTAGAAGGACTGACTGCAGAGGTGTCACCATACCTGGACATATGTGGAATATCGGGTCACAGTGGACAAAATTCTTGGCCCATTAATCTGAAATAACATATGGAAGTGTGGGGCTGAGGAAAGGCAGTGCTTAGGATTTTTGCCCTCCCCCCTCCCATAACACGATAATCAGCAGTGTGGGGGTTCACATCCCAAGAATTTAAAGCCATTAACATTCCTATTTCTTATCTAGCCACTCCCTTGTGTCTGGGGGAGGGGGAGACTTGAGCTTCCCTCTTCACGAATGCTTTCTCTCTTCTTCAGGAGGTACAGAAGGGGCTACAGGACCGAGGCCAGACTCAGAGCCAGAGCCAGCGGCCAGTTTTCCTGAATGCGGTCCAGGCTGTGTTTCAAGAAGGGCCCTGCGTTTATGCAGTGTCTGACCCGAGGAAGGCTGGAAAGGCTTCAGGATACTAAGTGGGCTCTGCCCAGAGCTGGGATCTGGCCCACTATGAATGCTGTGACCCACTTGGGTGATGCTGTATGCCTAAGTACTCCGGGACCTGGATCTCTTGCTGTGAGGTCAACCTGGGACTGAAAAGCACAGGGATCAGCTCAGCAATGAATGACTAGAGACTTGTCCTTGATCTCCTCCCAACACCTCCTGTGGCCTTGGTTCTTTTAGCTTTGCTCTGGCCTCACGCTCACCCTCTTAAATGGTGTACCTGCCAGTCCAAGATTAAAGAGGAGCCACAGTGTGAACTGATGTGGTGGTTCTAAGCAGGTAAAGAGACCCTCAGAGAGGTCCCAGTGATACCCAGCACACCACAGCTTCCTATGGTCCTTCACGACTTGCCATCGGGGTTCAGAGATGGGCCAGGCTTCATAAGGCTCAACGGACAGAGGCAGGCGCCCATTCACTTCTACTATGCTCCAAGTATAATATCTTTGGGGGATCTGCAGTGTGTCTGCTCCCACCCCATCCCATCTTGCTTGCTGGTGGGAAAACAGGAGCATGGTTTATAGTACATGTTCCTAACTCTTGTGATGTTTTTCTGCATGCAGGAAGAGGTTGGGTAAAGCAAAGCTTAGGTCTTAATGCTCCGTGTTCTTGAGACAAGGGCCCATGCTTGGCAGTGCTGACATCCGAGATGACATACTTTATCACATGGAGCTGTCCCCACATCTCACACACCTGACACAATAGCATCCCTTCATGTGTCCCCAGATGCAACAACAAACTCTCTGGACAGGGCTATGCCACCCCTGCCCAAGAACTGCTGCTCTGGATGAGTAAGAAACTGTCAGAGATAGCTTTGCAGGCTACCCAGTAGGACGCTCCTCGTGGATGTCCACCTAAAGGGACTTGAGCATCTGACTCCTACGAGTATCAGGTACCTCTGTGTCACCTCAAGTGTCTGCGGGAGTTGCGTTACTACATACAGGGTACTACAACAACCTGTGTGGCTTATGCATCTTAAAGAATGCTGGTTCAGCCGGGCGTGGTGGCACATGCCTTTAATCCCAGCACTCGGGAGGCAGAGGTGGGTAGATCTTTGAGTTCAAAGCCAGCCTGGTCTACAGAGAGAGTTCTAGAACAGCCTGGTCTACACAGAGAAACCCTGCCTCAAACAAAACTAAAACCAACCCAAAGTTTCCCAGAACACCCACATGAGAGCTCACAACTGTCTGCAACTCAAACACCAGTGGATTTGACTCCCTCACACAGACATACATACAAGTCAAACACCAATGTGCATAAATAAGTAAGTCATTTGTCCTCTTGATTAGATGAGGATCCAGAGTTTGTCCTTTAAATAGAGAACATGCAGCAAGAGGAGGGTTTACACAGAAGGAAATGTCCTCCGTGCTTCCAAGGGAAACCACATGGTCCAGCAAGGTCCCGACTCAATCCCGTAGATGACACACCTCATAGAGAAAAGACTGAAGAAGCCAGTGGACCCCTCCTAAGTTCCAAGAGTAACCCCAAGAAAGCCTCCTCTGACTTCAACAACTGCAAACAACCAGTTCCTCCTTGACAACTGGATAGTCTTAAGCATCCAACAGGAAATACACACAAGAGTAAAATGATTGGTCACCATAGAGAGCAAGAGGAAGACTAAACTTTAGACGAAATGAAAACTCCGGCCTCTGGACCTCCTTGTGAGCTATTGGCATGGCAGATAGGTGATTACAAGCTAGCTCTTATCCGTACCTGATAGTTCATAAAGCACACTGCTAAAATCCACTAAAGCCTTCCTCTGATTCACCCTGTCTCTCAATCTACCAAGGGGACTGAGTCTAATTAAATTCTAGTTAAAGACTCTAACCCAGCCGTTCTTACCTAGGGGATCGAACAATCTCATTGGGCTCCCCTAAGACCATCCCCAAACACAGGTGTTTACATTTTGATTCATAACCAGCAAAATTTCAGTTATGGAGTAGCAACAAAAAATAATTTTGTGGTGGTGGTGGGGAGGGGTCACCACAACATGTGGAACTGTATTTCAGTTGCAACCTGAGGAAGGTTGAGAACCACTGCACTAACCTCTGAGCTCATAGTCCTTCTTCCACTGTGGGTTTTCTTGGGACCAGAAAACAGGTCACCAGGCTCTCATGGTGAGTGTTTTCCCCAACTAAGTCATCTCACCAGTTTTCTGTTTAACACGTAGGCACAAAAATGTCTGTCACAGGTCTGTTACACCCCACTTCTGGTTCTAATATTCTTTTTATCTTTTAAAGATTTATTTATTTATTATATGTGAGTACACTGTAGCTGTCGTCGGATACTCCAGAAGAGGGCATCAGATTTTGTTATGGATGGTTATGACCTACCATGTAGTTGCTAGGATTTGAACTCAGGACCTTCGGAAGAGCAGTTGGCGCTCTTAACCACCGAACCATCTCACCAGCCCAGGATTTTATTTATTTATTTGACAAGTACACTGTAGCTGTCTTCAGAGACACCAGAAGAAGGCATCAGATCCCATTACAGATAGTTGTGAGCCACCATGTGGTTGCTGGGAATTGAAATCAGGACCTCTGAAAGAGCAGTCAATGTTCTTAACCTCTGAGCCATCGCTCCAGCCCCTCATTGTCTTTTTTTTTTTTTTTTTTAAGATTTATTTATTTATTTTATGCAAGTACACTGTAGCTGTCTTCAGACATACCAGAAGAGGGCATCAGAACTCATTACAGATGGTTGTGAGCCACCATGTGGTTGCTGGAATTTGAACTCAGGACCTCTGGAAGAGCAGTCAGTGCTCTTAACCACTGAGCCACCTCTCCAGCCCTCTCTAATATTCTTTAGTAGTCACTTTTCTACTTGATCAACTGAACGTTCACCTGATAATGGAGGAAGGAGTCCTCTTGGCCTGTGTAGTTACACAACATAGTTTCCCAGGAAACTCTCCAGCCCTCTCTAATATTCTTTATTATTCACTTTTCTACTTGATCAACTGAACGTTCACCTGATAATGGAGGAAAGAGTCCTCTTGGCCTGTGTAGTTACACAACATAGTTTCCCAGGAAACCACAAATAGAGAAAAACACCAGGAGCACATATGCAGCTTTGTGTCAGGAGCCTGGCTCCAGGGACACATTTGAGTCTAATATTCTTGAAGTCAAGCAGGTCTGTCCTAGCCAGGATGGAGTCATTTTGTCCTATCCTACAGTCCAGGACCACAAACCTGTCAATAAATCCCACCAGACTGCATCACAGCAGATGGCTTAACTGGTCATGAGTGCCTTGCTCGCTGTAGATGAGTTCAACTCCTGTGTCTTCTTTTCCTCTTAGGCTCTGACCTGGAGAGTTGGAGCTGAGAAAGTAGAAATTGGAGGTGCTAAATTAAAACCCTTAGCTATCACTTTCTATAACTAGCTAGAGGGAAAGACAGGACCAAACCACCTGACACTCTTCGGTTGACATGCCTCACCTGTGCCAGGTGGTAAATACCGAGCAGATCGAGCTGCCAGGTGGGCAAGCTGAATATGAGGAAACAGATTTAAAGGAGGTGGTGGTTTTGCAACCTGCTCATGGAAACTTCTATGGCTCTATTTGGGCAATAAGAAAAAGGCAAGCCAGGTGGTGGTGGCGGCGGCGCACGCCTTTAATCCCAGCACTTGGGAGGCAGAGGCAGGCGGATTTCTGAGTTCGAGGCCAGCCTGGTCTACAGAGTGAGTTCCAGGACAGACAGGGCTACACAGAGAAACCCTGTCTGGAAAAAGAAAAGAAAAAAAAGGAAAGGAAAGGAAAGGAAAGGAAAGGAAAGGAAAGGAAAGGAAAGGAAAGGAAAGGAAAGGAAAGGAAAGGAAAGGAAAGAAAAAAGAAAAAAGGCAGATGGAAGGACTTGGAGAATGAACATAAGTTATAGAGAGTCAAATAGGGTGATGCTTCTTATCTATGACATGGTACCTAACAGGACCTACTTCCGGGGGCGGGCAGATGTCATGACCGCTCTCAGCTCCACAGCTGCAGTTCTAAAGTCAGTTCAGCATTCCTTTGAAACTGGACAGGCAAAACCAGTTCACCCTCACTTTCAAAGAAGGCCAGGAGACTTTCTCTGCTGATAATTTTTAGTTCCATTGTATCCATTGTATCCGTGACAGCTGGTATAGAGGTACTTTCTTACAGGACACAAGAGAATGTGCCGCAGACCCTCTGGGTCCCTTGTCTGCATGGTGTGTTAAGTTCTCTGGAGCAAAGTGGGCAAAGATTCGGCGAAAGTGGGTGACAGACAGAGACAACACGAGAGGATGTGTAGAATCTGAATGTATTGTGTCAAATTGAGCATCAGACTTTTTTTTTTTAAAGATTTATTTTATTTATTATATGTAAGTACACTGTAGCTGTCTTCAGACACTCCAGAAGAGGGCGCCAGTTCTCGTTACAGATGGTTGTGAGCCACCATGTGGATGCTGGGATTTGAACTTATCACCTTCGGAAGAGCAGTTGGGTGCTCTTACCCGCTGAGCCATCTCACCAGCCCCAGCATCAGACTTTTATACAGAAGAAAATGGGGAAGTTAGGTGACACACCAGCAAGATAACAAAACAGTAATGCAAGTGGGGAAGGACTGGCAAGAACCGACTGGGATAAGATTCAAGGTTAACAACTGGGATCAAAAACAATTCCACCTGAGGTCAGCTTAAACTTAGGAGCCAGGGGGCAAGGGCTTCATGCCCTTGTCATAGTCCACCTTCCCCCTAGGCCATTGTAAATACTTGTATCTGGGTGTAACTCAGCTAGCTATAGTTCTAAGTATCTAGTCTGGTTCCTTCTCAGGTTGCAAACTTCCTTATTCCTAGGTGGTGGTGAATTCCTGTGTAGGGCAGTGACTTAGCTATACATGCTCAAGGTTGGATCAAGGACTGCCTAGAATCTAACTTAGCTATGTATCAAAATATGAATCCTTAGGAGCACTTATAATGAAGCAATATTAGAGGAAAACACAAAGATCTGTTTACCAACTAAAGCAAGGACATTGGAGCATTCTTTATACAGGATGCCACAATTCCGGGAGACTAAGTTTCCATGAGCTTTTTGCCCTGGGACCGCGCTTTGACTTTTCAGCCTGTCACGCACGCGGGTTGCTACTGGAGTGGATGTAGAAAGAATGGTTGCATGCCTCTACACATGGCTAGTAAAGCTCTGCTCCATCTATACAGTCCCCAGGTATATTCCAGTTATTAAAACCTGTTCAAATGCAGACATGCTATGAGATAAAGCACAAATTGTCTCCACCCCTGATGTGGCGATGGCCTTTGCACGAGTCCTGGATGATCAATGTCTTTTGCTCTTTGTGTAGCTCAGTGACTATGCCCACTGTGCCCACTCATTCAGAAGGAAGTCACATGGATGTTGGGCTGTGGCTTGGTGCTTAGAGTGTTTGCCCAATATGTTTGACATGTGTTCTCCAGCACAATAACAAACTAACATTTGAAAATGGGAGGGAGTCACAGGGGACTGGGATATTCCCCAACTGCAAACATCTGGAAAAAGGAAAGATTTGACAGCCCATCTCAGACTGCAGGCCTCTGCTACTGTATCACGAATGGTGTGACCTGGGCTATCTGGCAAGAACCAATACAAAAGGCAGCTCTGGGTGTTTGCTCCTGGCTCTGAAGGAGCTAACCTAGGCTTTCTCCTCAGAAGAGCAGATTTGAGCAGTTTATCCTGTCTTACAAGAGGTGGAGCTGGTACTGCCAATCACAGCGTGAAGTAGCCTGTCTATAATGGTATAGGTGGATGGTTTGTTTTACCTGATGTGGTCCCCTGTGGGAGAGACCCTGCTCTAAATAAATGTGTGTATCACAACCCAGTTTTCTTCACGAGTTTCAGGACTCCTGAGTCGCAGACAGTGTTAGGCCTGGCAACTTCTAAAACATCCTCCACTAAGGTTGCATACATACACATAAAGAAAATTTAAAATAATAAAAATAAACATCAAACCCTTAAGGCTTTGGGAAACATGAATATGCATAATATAGAATATGTATATATGTATGTATGTAATACAGAATATAATCTAATATATTTAAATGTATTAGATAAGCTTAGTGAATATGTAGTATTCAAGCTGCTGAATAAAGCATGAACATACGTAATATAAAATATAACTAACATATATTTATATGTAATAGACAAACTAGTAGTTACTGAATGAATAGAAGAAATTATAAATGTATGAAATAAAACATGAGAATATAGAGCTAACCACAAATGTAGATATAGAAGCTGTTGAAGATTACGAAATAGTATCCATTCTTATCTTTTTAAAGGTGAAGACTTTGACAAAAAATTACTTTGTAAGAAATAGAAATAAGAGCTGGGCATGGTGGTGCATGCCTTTAATCCCAGCACTCAGGAGGCAGAGGCAGGAGGCCAGCCTGGTCTACAGAGTGAGTTCTAGGACAGCCAGGGCTACACAGAGAAACCCTGTCTCAAAAAAACAAACAAACAAAAAAAAAGATGAACCGAGCATCACTGAGGTGAAGTCTTCTGGGAAGTGATTCCTCGGGCTCAGCATGCAGAGGCTATGTTCCAGAGGTGGCTGAGGTTGTACCTCCAGTTGGCAGCTGAACTGGGTAGTGTGGGAGTCACCCAGGTGGTACTGGTTCTGAAGGCATAAATGGGTCATGGAGAGCAGCTGAAGCTTGGCACTGTATGACAGGACTGAAAAAAGTGAAAGTGTAGCCTAATCATGAGGCCCTAGCATTTTGGAGATGCCAGATCCACAAGAAGACCACCAAGAGCAGCAGTAGCCATGGAGTAGAACCAGCCAGAACCCAGAAGACAAGCTGTGTGTGCTGCAGAGGGCAGACGAGGCCAGAGAAGTGCCCCAAGTCTGTTGGAGGATGCCAGAAGATGATGCGTGAATCCCAGGTCATTGGACTTTGATTTACTTACACTTTTGGGAATTTGTTTTGTTCAGATTGTGACTGTCCTGAAGTAAGAAATCATTTAACTTATTTTACAGTTCACCTTTGAAAGTCTGAATTTTAAGAGAGATTTTAGGTTTTAAAAGAGTTTTTTAATGCTAAGGTTTTGTTGTTTTTTTATGTTTTTTTATTTATTATATATAAATACAACGTAGCTGTCTTCAGACACACCAGAAGAAGGCATTAGATCTCATTACAGATGGTTGTGAGCCACCATGTGGTTGCTGGGAATTGAACTCAGGACCTCTGGAAGAGCAGTCAGTGCTCTTAACTGCTGAGCCATCTCTTCAGCCTGAGATTTGGATTTTTTTTTTTTTTTTTTTTTTTGGTCAGAGCAAACACTTTTAAATGAATATATTTTACAAACACACTGGAGAATCATGCAATGCTTCCTGCGTTGGATGGAATCCTGGGCCACAAGTCTGCATACTCCTTTGCCACTGGACCTGTGATAGCAGAACCTTTCATCTCGCCTTTATTGTTTACTATGACCCCTGCGTTATCTTCAAAATAAAGAAACTCCCCGTCTTTTCTTCGATATGACGTTCATTGTTGAATTACCACTGCTGGATGGACCTTTTTTTCTTAGTTCTGGTTTGCCTTTCTTTTTTTTTTTTTTTAAAGATTTATTTTATTTATTTTATGTAAGTACACTATAGTTGTCTTCAGACACTCCAGAAGAGGGCGCCAGATCTTGTTACGGATGGTTGTGAGCCACCATGTGGATGCTGGGATTTGAACTTATCACCTTCGGAAGAGCAGTCGGGTGCTCTTACCCGCTGAGCCATCTCACCAGCCCCTGGTTTGCCTTTCTTAACTGTGGCCATCACCATGTTCCCCACACCAGCAGCAGGACGTCTGTTCAGCTGTCCCTTGATTCCCTTCACAGAGATGATATACAAGTTTTTGGCTCCCATGTTGTCAGCACAATTGATCACTGCTCCTACCGGAAGAGCCAGGGAAATCCGGAATTTTGTTCCCGAGGACCCACCGTGCCCTCTCTTCGACATCTTGAGCATCCAGAAAGCGTCAGAAAGGGAGATTTGGATTTTTAAAGAGACTGAATTTTTAAAGTGTTTGAATTTGTCAAGACTGTCAGGAGCGTAAATGTTTTATATTGCGATGTTGGTGTTAGTGTATGGCCTTGGAGATGAACAAGGAAAGACTAGAAACAGTAATGTTTTCAAGTTGGCAAGGGGTTAGCTGTCGTGGCTCCTGTTTGGTTGTTTTTGTTGTTTGGTTGGTTGGTTTTGTTTCTTTTTTTGAGACAGGGTTTCTCTGTGTATCCCTGGCTGTTCTGGAACTCACTCTGTAGACCAGGCTGGCCTCAAACTCAGAGATCTGCCTGCCTCTGCCTCCTGAGTGCTGGGATCAAAGGCATGTGCCACAACACCTGGTATGTTCTGGGTATTTTTTTTTTGATTTTTATTTTTATTAGATATTTTCTTATTTTACATTTCAAATGCTATTCCCCCCGCCCTTCTCCCCTACCCACCCACTCCCACTTCTTGGCCCTGGTGTTCCCCTGTATTGGGGCATATCAAGTTTGCAATACCAAGGGGCCTCTCTTCCTGATGATGGCCGACTAGGCCATCTTCTGCTACATATTCAGCTAGAGACACAAGCTCTGGGGGTTCTGGTTAGTTCATATTGTTGTTCCTCTTATAGGGTTGCAGACCCCTTCAGCTCCTGGGGTACTTTCTCTAGCTTCTCTATTGGGGGCCCTGTGTTCCAACATATAGATGACTGTTAGCATCCACTTCTGTATTTGTCAGCAACGGCATAGCCTCATACGAGACAGTTATATCAGGGTGTCCTGGGTATTTTTTTCCCCTCGTTCTGGTCAACCCTGCTCACTCTGGTTGACCCCGCTTGCTCCGGCTGGCGCTCGCTCCGGCCCTGCTCGCTCCAGATGGCCCCTGCTCGCTCCTGACGGCCCCATTCATCCCCACTTGCTCCGGACGGCCCCACTCGCTCCGGTAGGTCTCTCCGGTCCAAGGATTCATTTTATTATTATTATTCATAAGTACACTGTAGCTGACTTCAGACACACCAGAGGAGGGCGTCAGATCTCATTACGGTCTCAACCCCTTCTAAGTCAGAGTCTTATAGCCTGGCTTGTCTGAAAATGACTCTCAGCAGTCTTTTCTGGGGGAACAAGGGGCCTAGTGATTCTGGTCTGTTTCAGGGACTTCCTGAAGTTCTTTTATTTCCCTTCTGTCTTAATGTGCTTTCTGCAGGATGGAGGGTTTCAATATTGGAGGAAAATGCTACACACCAGCATCTTTCATCCCCAAATGAAACAACAGAAACAAAACCGAACCTGGGTGTGGTATTATACACCTGTAATCTTAGGAGGCAGAGGTGGAGGAAATTGTTGCAAAGTCAAAGCCAATCTAGGGGCTACTATTGTAAAAAAGTTTTATCTCAATCTGGGGTTTCTACTCTGCCTTTGACCATTTAGTTCCCAGATAAAAGGCATACATAAACTTTATATTTATAATAAGCCTTAATCAGCACAAGAGCTGGGCAGGTATCTATCCTCTATGCTACTATGTCTATTTCCCAGCCAATAATCCCATTATATAATGTGCCATGTTTTGTCTGAGTTGCTCTTAACTCCAGTTAGCCAGCCCACATGGCCGTTATTTTAGGATTCTTACCCCATGGCAACTTCCTGTTTTTTGTTTGTTTGTTTTTATTGTTGTTGTTTCATTTCTTTATTATTATTATTAGATATTTTCTTTATTTACATTTCAAATGTTATCCCCTTTCCTGGTTTCCCCTCCGAAAACCCCCTCCTCCTCACCCCTCCCCCTGCTCACCAACCCACCCACTCCTGCTCCCTGTCCCTGGCATTCTCCTACACTGGGGCATAAAGCCTCCACAGGACCAAGGGCCTCTCCTCCCATTGATGTCTGACTAGGTCATCCTCTGCTACATATGCAGCTGGAGCCATGAGTTCCACCATGTATACTCTTTGGTTGGTGATTTAGTCCCAGGGAGCTCTGGGGATACTGGTTGGTTCATACTGTTGTTCTTCCTATGGGGTTTCAAACCCCTTCAGCTCCTTGGGTCCCTTCTCTAGCTCCTTCATTGGGGACCCTGTGCTCAGTCCAAAGGTTGGCTGTGAGTATCCACCTCTGTATTTGTCAGGCACTGGCAGAGCCTCTCAGGAGACAGCTATTATCAGGCTCCTGTCAAAAAGCACTTGTTGGCATCCACATTAGTGTCTGGGTTTGGTGACTGTATATGGGATGGATCCCCAGGTGGGACAGTCTCTGGATGGTCATTCCTTCAGTTTCTCCTCCACACTTTGTCTCTGTAACTCCTTTCATGGGTATTTTGTTCTCCCTTCTAAAAAAGACTGAAGTATCCACACTTTGGTCTTCCTTCTTCCTGAGTTTCATGTGGTCTGTGAATTGTATCTTGGTATTCCGAGATTCTAGGCTAATATTCACTTATCAGTGAGTGCATATCATGTATGTTCTTTTGTGATTGGGTTACCCCACTCAGGATGATATCCTCCAGATCCATCCATTTGTCAAAGAATTTCATAAATTCATTGTTTTTAATAGCTGAGTAGTATTCCATTGTGTAAATGTAACACATTTTCTGTATCCATTCCTCTGTTGAGGGACATCTGGGTTCTTTCCAGCTTCTGACTATTATAAATAAGGCTTCTATGAACATAGTGGAACATGTGTCCTTATTACATGTTGGAGCATCTTCTGGGTATATGCCCAAGAGTGGTATTGCTGGGTCCTCAGGTAGTACTATGTTCATGGCAACTTTTCTCTTCACCTTCTCCTCTCCCTCTTGGTTCTCCTCTGACCTCAAACATCAGAAACCCTAAACCTCGCCTGTTTCTTCTGCCCAGCTATTGGCCATCAGTATCTTTATTCACCAATCAGGATAGTTTGGGAGGCAAGGTCACATAGCATCACCTGGGTCTATGTGTGGACTCTGTAGTCTCTGAGGCAACCTATACTTAGCATTACAACACAGAGCAACAGACAAAACCTCAACAGGCTACACAAGTGCCAGGTCAGCTAGGGATGTGTAGTAAGACCCTTACTCAAAAAGCCAGGAAATAAAAAAGGAGTGAAATATAATGGCCAGGGGTGCATTTCTTGCCCTGTGTAGTAAGACTTGGTTCTATTTCTAGTAGAGACAAAAATAATTTTTAAATACTTTTAAATGATTATTTATTATCAATAATTTATTATAATAAACAATTACATTATTAATAATTTATTTTATTATTTTATGTCTTGTTATTTAATTATATATTATCAATAATATATTAATTACTATAAACAACCACATTATTATTTCTATTATTTAATTATTATTTGATTATTTTGTTATTATTATTTAATTATTATTTTAAAATTAGGACGAGTGAGACAGCTCAGACAGTAACCAAGCCTGACCAACTGAGTTTAGTCCTCAGGATTCCTAGGGCACAAGGAGAGAACTGGTTCCCACAAGTTGTCCTCTGACACCCCCCCCCACACACACATATACATCATTCCATACAAGTGCCTCCACCCCCCAATAAGTAAATGTAACAAAATATTTAAAAAACTAAACATCCTAATTAAAATTCTTTATTTTATTTAATTAATGTATGCTAACATAAAGGATGCCTTAGTTTAAAAAGTGAAGCCACATACACAAAGAATAAAACAAATAGGAAAATGAAATGATCAGTAACCATGGTGTAAACCTTTAATCCCAGCACTCAGGGCCAGGGGGGGCAGAGCTCTCTGAGTTGGAGGCCAGCCAGTGCTACATAATAGGATCTTGTCTCAAAAAACATTGTAACATTTTTAAAAAATTATTTATTATATATAAGTACTATAAATAGTACTAATATATATATGACACTGTAGCTGTCTTCAGATACTCCAGAAGTATCGGATCCCATTACAGATGGTTGTGAGCCACCATGTGGTTGCTGGAATTGAACTCAGGACCTCTAGAAGAGCAGTCAGTGCTCTTAACCTCTGAGCCATTGCTCCAGCCCTAAAGTTACATTTTTAATTTAGGTGGCACACACCTTTAATCCCTTTAATCCCTCAGGAGGCAGAGGCAGGAGGATCTCTTTCAGTTCAAAGCCAGTCTGGTTTACGTAGGGAGTTCCAGAGCAGCCAGGGTGACATGCAGATACCCTATCTGAAAAAAATAAAAATGAAAACGAATGTTTGATTTTAAAAGATACTTATGGGAAAAATAACTTACATAACCAGTGGAAAACTTTTTTAAAAATTCAATACATAACATGAGGTGGGAGCGATTTCTTTAATATTTAAATATTTATAACTAAATGGCAAGATCCATTAGAAATCTTCACAGGGACTTAACTCACTTGTCCACTAGAAATATTCCCAAGGATGTGACTCACTTGTCCAAAATAAGAGTATTTCAAATGGCCTCTTCAAAAAAACAAAACAAAACAAAAACAACCAAAAACAAAAACAAAAAAAAAACGTTAAGCTGGGTGGTGGTGGCACACACCTTTAATTCCAACACTTGGGAGGCAGAGGCAGGTGGATTTCTGAGTTCGAGGCCAGCCTGGTCTACAAAGTAAGTTCCAGGACAGCCAGGGCTATACAGAGAAACCCTGTCTCAAAAAACCAAAAAAAAAAAAAAAAAAAAGGTTAAGAATTACTCAACCAAGCTCATTAATAATAACAGCACCAGTTAAAACCAATGCTGAGATTCAGGAAGAGCAAAGTAAACAATTCAGGGGGAAAAGGCTTCCTGGGTGACTTCTTGTAAACAAAGACTGGGGATACAGCAACCTCTCACAGGCTCTTCCAGAAAACAGAGGGAACATCTCCTCCGCCCCTTTCTTTGGTCGGGCTAGTGTAACTTTGAGAATAAAACTTGACAGGCTCTTAAAAGGCAGCACAGGGGGGATCTCAGAACAAAGATGTAAAGGCAGATGTAAGTGAGCTGAACCCAAGGACACAGAGCAGAGACCAGACCCTCCACCACCACCAAGAACACAAGAAGGACTAAGTTTTTACAAGCAGTTGCAATTCAGCACAAAACAGACCCAGAGCCTCAGTGAGTGCCGGAACAGCGCTTGATAAAACTTGGCAGCATTCACTCACGATAAAAATCTGGAAATAGGAAACTCTGTCAGTTTCGTAGAATGTGACTTTAAAGAAAAAAAGACCCACAGTACAGAGAAGTTGACATTCAAGGTCTAGTAAACACTTTATAATAAAATTTAATGCATCAATGCTTATTTTAAAGAAAAAAAACTACAGTGGCTGGAAAGATGGTTCAGTGGTTAAGATCACTGGCTGCTCTTCCAGAGGTCCTGAGTTCAATTCCCAGCAACCACATGGTGGCCCACAACCATCTGTGATGAGATCTAATGCATTCTTCTGGTGTGCATGAAAACAGTGTACTCATATACATTAAATAAATAAATCTTAAAAAAAAAATCTATAGTAAGCATCATACTTGGTGACAAAAAAAGTTGTCTCTTTTGATATCATGATCAAGACAAAAGTGACTTTTATCTCTTCCTTTCAGTAGTAGTGTAAGGGAAGTCCTGCTTTATTTCTCTGTCTGTCTGTCTCTCCCTCTCTCTTCCCCTCTGCCTCTGCTTCTGCCTCTGTCTCTCTGTCTCTCAGTCTCTGCCTCTCTCTCTCTCTCTCTCTCTCTCTCTCTCTCACACACACACACACACACATACACGAAGGTATAAAGATCAAGAGGGAGTGGTAGAGTGTTTACATAGCATGTTAAAGTTCCTGGATTCCAAGCCCTGGTATTGGGAAAAAGCAAAGAAAACCAAAAAAAGGCGGGGACAGAGTTACTAGGATACCGTGCAGTGCACGAGGACAGTGTGGCCATCCAGTCAGTGTAGTGTTGGTACAAAGGAAACAGGGACACCAGACCTCTGACAGAGGGGACACACTGTGCAGGGTTGGGGAGGAGCAGGTTCAACGGCACTATTGAATCATTTGGACAGGAACCGTTGCAGTTTGACACCCCCCCCCCACACACACACCTGAACAAACAATCTATTCCAGATGGCTTGCAAATCTAATTATGAAATATTAAGCCACCCCATGACTTTCAAATAGTGAAGTGTCTCACAAATGGGATGCAGTCATACCAACTTTGTGAGGAGAAGCAATCCATAAATCAGATTGCATTAACTGGCGAGAGCTGGGAGAAGAGTTGGGAGTGAAACTTCAGCCTGGGATTCGGAGCAAAATCCTATCAGAAAGAGGAAAGGGAGAAAGGGTGGGAAGGGAGAGAGGGAGGAAGGGAAGGTTTGCTTTGGATTTGGGAGTTGGGATGTGCATGCCCGTTTCTCCAGCCTTGGGATTAGCGCCAGCTGGCTCCATTCAAGGTCATCTTCAGCTACACAGCAAGAAAACCAGAAAGATGTACTTGGAAGGTTTCAGAGCACGATGCTTTGGGCTGCAGTGGCAAGAGGAGTGAAAGTGGGGAAGCCCATTCTTTCCCAAGGCCAGTGCAGGAAAAATAAAAAAAAGATTCAACATCCCCTTAGAGAGAACTGACTGGAAGACTGCCCCCTAGGGTATACACAAAGGATTAGATAGGATCTAATTAGCTAATTATATCATTGTAGTCTTTAATTTTTTTCAAATTCTACTTTTAATAAGGATTCTTAAAAGCTTTAACCTCCCACCTAGCCCACCATCCACCAGATGTAGTAGAAAAGAAAGGTTATTAGGATACAGGGAAGTGAACTTGTTTAGAAACAGTTTTTTTTTTGGCGGGGGGGGGGGGGGGCCGGCAAATCCATTATCTGTGTTGTCAGAATATACACCAGCAGTCCAGCTCAGTACTATCAGAATAGCAAACATGAATCAGCAGCTGTGGCATGACCCAACAGAAAGAGCCAGACCCCAGCGGAGTCAGCAGGGGCAACCAGGACCAGCAGGGAGGCCAGGAGAAGTTCTCTGCCATGCCTCTCTCAATGAAGTGAAGATCAGCAGAGACAAAGAGCATGAAGCATTGCAAAGCTAGCTATACAAGCCCCTGTTACTGTCTGTTGGTCCTATTTATATTCTTCCAAACATAACATGTCCTCCCATGGGTCTTGGCCTCAGCAAAACACCACATAAATCTCTCTTAGCAAAACTCCACATGAGTCTACAGACATCAGTCTGTCAATCGGCCCAAGTCCTCAGCAACTGCAAGATGCTGCCAGAACGCCACTGGAAGTTTTTTGGTGCATTTCTTTCTATGTAGTCATAGCAAAAAAAAAATGATCATTAAGGAATGGCAAGGTGTACCAATACCTTCCAGTGCCATCTGTTGGGTTATATTCATATTCCTTCTTAACATCACCTGTGTCTGCTTCAGCAAACCATCCTTTCACCTGTGTCTGCTTCAGCAAAACACTCTTTCATGTGCCTGCCCCAGCAAAACACTGTACAACACAACTGACTTTCCAAAGAAACCGTAAGTTTCCACTTCATGTAATTATATTCATCTAGTTAATTTTCCATGGTATGAAATACATTTAGCAAAAGATAACCAGCCTCAGGTTCACATCTCAACCCAGACGAATCTTGTCAACATAATACACAGCAGAAGCCAAATATGCAAAAATATCGCTCTGTGGCTCTATTGAAGGTAAATACCAAGCAAAGCTAATCTTTGGTGGGAAAATTCAGATAGAGCCAAGCAATCCCAACGCCCAGGAGCCTTAGGTGGGCTACATGAAGAAAAAATGCCCAGCACGTGTGAGTTTTGCTAGAGGGAAGAAAAGAGGGAGGGTGGCCACTGATGGAGAAATGGTAGGGGTGGGTGCTGTTCACACTGGTGCAGTGTTTGAGTGGGTGGTGGTTGCCCGGGTGGAGTCTCTTTGGGCTAATTAATGGAGCTATAACTTTAGCAAATTATTAGGTTTTCTCTGTCTGTCTGTCTTTAGTTAGGATGTCATTGCTGTGAAGAGACACTATGACCAAGACAACTCTTATAAAGCAAACACTTCATTGAGGCTGGCTTAGAGTTTCAGGGGTTCAGTCCATTGTCATCATGGTGGGAAGCATGGCAGCATCCAGGTAGGCATGGTGCTGGAGAAGGAGCTAAGAGTCTTGATCCAAAGGCAACCAGAAGAAGCTGTCTCTTCCTCACTAGGCAGAGCTTGGGCATAGGAGACCTCAAAGCCCGCCCCCACAGTGATACACTTCCTCCACAAAGACCACACCTGCTCCAACAAGGCCACACCTCCTTATAGAGCCACTTCTCATGGGCCAAGCATATTCAAATCACCACACTTTTTCTTTTTTCATTTCTTTCTTTCTTTTTGGACAGTCTCCTGTCTTTCTGCATAGCCCAGGCTAGCCTTGAACTCTTAATCTTCTTCCTTTCTGGTTCCCTAAATACCAGAACTACAGATTTCTACATCAGGAGTTCTCACATTTTTTTTCCTCTGTCCTATTTCTGATTAGAATGAGCCACAAGAGAGATGGCAAGAAATGTCATGCTGGGCCTCACCCTCTCTGCTGCTGCTCCGTGGAATCAGTTTATTAGGCTTAGTAGTGTCTAGGCCTGCAAGTGTCCCACAGTCCCCTGGATTGGCCTTCGGCTGTGTATAGTCCTAGGCAGGTGTTTGATGCAGGGTCCCAGCTTGTGATGGTTTGAGTAGGTATGGTCCCCATAGATCCATGTGCTTGAAACAGCTGGCCACAGGGAATGGCACAATTAGGTGTGGCCTTGTTGGAGAAAGTGAGTCACTGTGAGGATCTCTTATGCTCAGGTTCCACCCAGTGATGAAGACAGTTTTCTCCTGGTTGCCTTGAGATCAAGATATAGAACTCTCAGCTCCTCCTGCACCACGCCTGCCTGCACACTGCCATGCTTCCCACCATGATAATGGACTGAACCTCTGAAATTGTAAGCCAGTCCCAATTAAATGGTTTCCTTTATAAGAGCTGGCTTGGTCATGGTGTCTGTTCACAGCAATGAAACCCTAACAAAGACATGGCACCTGAAGGAAACCTTCATCACCCATGGCAACACCAAGGAAACACCTACATCCAGCTACACACTTGTTTTGCTTTTTTAACTAATTCATTCTCCAAGAATAGTTTGTTGAATACACTTTGGTTGGGCTAGGACCAGGGGGCTCGGCAATGTCTCAAAAACTCCCTGCTTGAAATTCACATTTTATTTATTTTAAAGTTTACATCTATCTATCTATCTATCTATTTATTTATTTTTCACATGTGTGTAAGCATGTGTGTGGGGCCAGCACATGCGATGTGTGGTAGTCAGAGGAAAACAGTTCTCTTTTTTTTTTTTTTTGGTTTTTTGAGACAGGGTTTCTCTGTGTAGCTCTGGCTGTCCTGGAACTCACTTTGTAGACCAGGCTGGCCTCGAACTCAGAAATCCGCCTGCCTCTGCCTCCCGAGTGCTGGGATTAAAGGCGTGCACCACCACGTCCGGCCAGTTCTCTTTTTTTAACCACATATTCTGGAGCTAAACTCGGCTTACTGGCGACCTATTGCTCCATCTTGCTGCCCCCTAGTTTTTGTTTGTTTGTTTTTAAAATCATATTTACTTAGCTGGGTGGTCCCAGAACTTGGGAGGTAGAGGGAGGCAGATCTCTGAGTTCAAAGTCAGTCTCTGGTTCATGTAGGGAGTTCTAGACCAGCCAGGGCTACAGAGAAAAACACTGTCTCAAAAAGCCAAAAAACAAACTATATATGTATATATAAAACCAAACCACAACACACACACACACACACACACACACACACACACACACACACACACACACATATATATATATATATATATATATATATATATATATATATATATATATATAAAATATATACATATAATTTGGCCAAAACCCAAACTATATATACATATACACACACACACACACACACACACACACACACACACACACACACATATATATATAGTTTATATGTAATATATATAAACATAATAAATACATTTATTAATATATACAATTTGTTTTTTTAGCATATGTGTGTGTGTTTGCACATGCGTGTGTGTTTAGGTCAGAGGATAACATGCAAGAATTGGTTCTCTTTTGTGTCATCTGGGTCCTAGAAATCAAACTCAGGGTGTTAAACTTCCTTTACCCACTAAACTACTGGCCTTTAATTCGTCTTTTCTTTTCTTTTCTTTTCTTTTTTTTTTTTTTTTTTTTTTTTTTTTTTTTTGGTTTTTTCGAGACAGGGTTTCTCTGTATAGCCCTGGCTGTCCTGGAACTCACTTTGTAGATCAGGCTGGTCTCGAACTCAGAAATCTGCCTGCCTCTGCCACTGCCTCTGCCTCCCCAGTGCTGGGATTAAAGGTGTGCGCCACCACGACCGGCTTAATTCGAATTTTCAAAGATATGTTAGTCCAGGTGTGGTTCCAAACACCCTATATTCCCAACCACTACAGAAGCTGAAGCAGGAGAAAAACTGCACCTCGAGAGTTCCAGACAATGTGACAAGACTGATCTCAAAAATAAGTAAATAAAAACAAACAAACAAACAACAACAACAACAAACAAAGACGCCAGGGGTGTGTCTCTGAGTGCTTGCCTGGCACGTCAGAGGCCCTGGGTTTGATCTCTGGCATAGCGAAAGAGAGACAGAAAGAGGAGAGAGGAAGGGAAAGAAAGAGAGGGAGGAAGCCTGGCTTGGTGGCTCACACTAGCCAGGTAGGACAAGCTAGGCTGATATAGGAGGATCCAGACTTCAAAGCCAGCCTTGGCTACAGAGAACTTGTCTCAGAAATAAACAAGCCAAAAACCAACAGACCCTAATAAGCTGGGCATGGTGGTGTGTTGCCTGTGCCCTGGACATCTCTCTGCCCGACCCTACCTGCCCTTGGGGGTTGAGGGTGAGTTGGTTGGCACAGAGTCAATGAAATGACTCAAGGAGCAGGTGAGAATGTTGCAGCGAGCTCACCTAAGCACTGCTGCAAGCTCCTTTAACACCCTCCGCCCAAGCCCCCATTGGTCCCAAGAAAGTATCTCTTCTAAGCAGCAGTTCCTGATTGGCTGGCATTGTCTGCACCAGCAATCCTTGGCCTCTCAGGCAGTCCTCAATTAGTTCCTCCTGTAGGAGATGTTTCTGCAGCTGATGGGCCCTAGTGTTTATATAGAGGCCTGCTGGTCCTGCTACATATCCACCCTTTTGTTTTTAGATTTTGACAGTGTTACACGTCTATAATCGTAGCCTTTGGTGGGCAGAGTGAGATAGAAGGTTCGCTGAGTTTGAAGCTAGTTTTGTTAGTGAATTCAAGGCCAGACTGGGGTACATAGATTCAAAATCATAAACCAAAAGGAAAGAAGAGAGGAAGGGAAGAGACAGAATTGGGGTAAGGGTGCTAGGCAGCTATTCCAGTGGTGGTTTTAGTGAGCGTGTATGAACCCCAGAACCCCATCTACACTTAGTTACTGGAGAAGCAGGTCCTGCAGTGGAGGGACAAGAGCTCCAGCTGTCTCTAAATCTGTCTCCCATTTCCATGTTAGTGTTTGAGATCCCTGCAGCAGGAAGTAGGAAAGGAAAGAATGTGACATAGGGCCAGGAATCCAGAGCTGGCTGGAACACCCTGTGCAGACTGGATCCGGGAAGGATGCGCTGAACCCGGCATCTGTTCTTGTTGCCATGGGTGAAGACTGTTTCCCTCAGGGCTCGGTTTCTACACAGCTGAAGGCCGAGGCAGGGGAATGTGGGACACTTGCAGGCAGAAGCTCTGCTAACCGCAGTAAGATGATCCCACAGATAAACAGCAGGGAGGGGAAGTCCCAAAGGACATTTCTTCTTTGCAAGAGGGTCTCTTCGGCTCACCCTAATCAACAGCAGAGGAAGGAAAACTTAGGAAACAGCAGGGTAGCCCAAGCTGCTGGGGATTTGATTGGTTTGGTTTTGTTTTGTTTTATTGGGCAAAGAGCAAAACCAGAAGTATGTTCTTGTGTAATGATAGGGTTGGTGTTCTCAGGTGTGTGTGTGTGTGTGTGTGTGTGTGTGTGTGTGTTCGCGCGCGCGTGCGCGCTTGTCTGGCTCTAGGAAGGTGGTATGTGTGCTGGTTCATCACCCAGCCTGTGTAGACTGCTTCTCCAAGTAAGCCAGCCCTGATTGCATGATGCTACACCGTGGGAAGCATCAGGATAGGACCTCAGCCAGGGTTCACAGCTGCTGCCGTGCTCAGTACAAAGCCTCCCATTGGAGGCTGCTTTAGCCTCTGCGTTTAGTTTCAAAGCTAATGAAGAATGCAAGGTCACGTTTTCATGGCGCTCTCTTCCTGGTGTTTAATACATTTTAAAAACCTGGTATAGCTGTGAGCAAATTTAATCCCAGCGCTCAGGAACTGGAGGCAAGTGGATCTCTGTGAGTTCGAGGCCAGCCTGGTTTGCATAGCAAGCTTTAGGCTAGCTGAGGCTACATAGTAAGAGTGCCTCAAAATATTTATTTTTGCCGAGTCTCACTACATCGTTCAGGAAAGAAATTCAGCTTCCCAAGTGTTGATACCAGAGGCAGGGACCACCATGTTCTAATCTGTCTTCAGAGGGACCCCCTGATGCAATAAATACCTGCTCCGAACACGTTATGGCTGGATCACAAAAGAAGCTTATTTTTTGTTTTGGGAGATCTCCAGAATGGCTGAACAGGTTGGAACGAGAATGGGGTCCATAACGGGACCTGGATGGGACACCGGTTGGCAAGACTTCCAAAGTTATCCTTGGGGTGACAAGAGCTGGAGAAAGAACATAGAGGGGTGCCTATGGATTTCATGGGCTCGGACCGGAAGTGACTACCCCAACTGCAAGGGAGGCAGGGAAATGTAGTCCAGTACGTGGGCCTCTTTAAGCAAGCCCCGTAGAAGCCTGCCACTCCCCGCCCACTGATGATGACCACTGATGGAGCTTTTCAAGGGGGGGAGGCATTTGATAGCTGGGGAAGGATCTCACACTCTCCTGCTCTGTTTGCTCCCAATTGAACTTAGCCAGCGAGAGGCCCTGATTCGTCAAGTTCCCAGGTCTGTGAGAGAGAAGAAAACCAGGTACTTTCCTCTGCGTCAGTGGCCAGAGTCTGCTGTCATACTGTTACTTCTCTGACTCTCGGTCTGGGTTATACCTACATGACCTCACCGTTCTGGCTTCTGTGGGTTCCTGGGCCCCCATCAGCCCAAGAGTGTCTATCTCCTTTCTGTATGTCCGTCCATCCGTCCATCTGTCTGTCTGTCTGACTAGAGTTGATGCTAGGACCCTGCGAGTGCTTTGCTGGCCCTTATTTCCATTCCTGGGTCTCCCAAACCCTGTTTCCAAGCCCGTGCATTATTGTCTAACCCTTGTACAAAAGCCGAAAGGCAGGCAGGCCACTTGGTTCGGATATTTGGATATTCTGTCACTCTAACCAAGGGTTCACAAATTGCTGGCATTGCCTCCTGCAAACCCACCGTTAGAGACACCTCTTTAAGGCTAAGGCCCTTTGATGTCTCTGAGGGTCTTCGCTTGCTCTGGTATCTTCCACCTTCACACTGGTGGCAGCCGCACCTGGCTTCTCTGGACTCTTAGGAAAATCCCCATCAGGTGGTGGGGCTTTCAGTCCAGCCTGTCCTTGACACTAAAGACGGCAACATTTTGGGGCCAGGCTCTCAGCCAGAGAACCCAGTTTTCATTCTTTAGATGGGAGGTGCAGGGACAGACAGGTCTAGGGCACATCCTGGGTTGTAGTGGGAGCAACTTCAGGTCAAAAGAGGCCATGCCTTCACGATGAAGTCTGGATGCTGCTGGTGTGGCAAGAAAGTCATCATAAGTACCCCCCTACCCCTGCATCTTCACCGATCCCCAGAAAGACCTACAAGTTCAAGTTCACAGGCTATTCCTTTAACTGAAATGACCCTGACTAACCTTTTTTTTTTTTTTTTTTTTAAGGAACAGGGGCCTCACAGTGAGGCATAGGTTAGCCCCATACTTACAGATTAAAGCAATCCTCCTGTTTCAACCTTGTGAGTAGCTAAGCTATAGGCCTGCTGCCATTCTCAGCTTGGAACCCCTGTAGTCCTGGGGTAGACTTCTAGGCTATTCTGACAGACCTGCAGTGGCTGGCTCTGATCTCACATGCCCAGGCCCCGTCTAAGAAGCTAGCTTCCCACTCACGGTCGAGCATCTGGCCTGGCTTAACTTGGCTCAGGGACCTTCTGGGGACTCAAGCAGTAGGACACAAGCCTTGCTTTACCTCATCTGAGAGGAAAGTACCAGACAAACAGCCAAGACAAAAAAAAAAAAAAAACAAAAAAAAAAACCCTCAGTCCTACCCTATCCTGAGCTGCAAACCTAAAGAAAAATAAGAAGCAAGGCTATAGGGGCGGGGTGGGGGCGGGGATTGGGAAGTCAGAACCAATGAGGCCGTCCCCTCCTTTAGCATCTTGGGTGCTCCATCCTTCAAGCCCGTAGTTCCCAGTCGTTTACACATAATGTGGCCCTTCATTCAGTTCTTTCTGGAAACCCTCAGAGGGACCTGTCCCTGCTGCTCAGCTCTTCCATTTCTTGTCAAGACTTCTGGCTAAGGGTAAAGTTAAATCAGAAATCTGAACTCCTTTTCAGCTGGACAAACCCGTACAACCTTTATGAGACTTCTGAGTCTAGGGTGTGTGTGTGTGTGTGTGTGTGTGTGTGTGTGTGTGTGCAGAATCCTTGGTCGTGGGTGTGATCAAACAGGCAAAGGCGATCATTCCCAACCACCTAGGATCTGGCACTTCTGCGGCCATCAGGGTTCACTGTTCCTGCTCTCTTCTGCCCCTGCGTGGCTACTCCTGAAATTGCAGAACACAGTAAGTCCCAAGGAAACTTCCCTACAGGATTCGGTAGGTGGAGCTCTAGCACACTCTCTGTCTGAGGTATAAGAAACAATTCTGACCCTCCCCTACTCTGCATGCGCCCTTCACAGCCCTCATTCAGGGGCCTTTCCACAAAGGAGAACTTTGGGTCCCCGCCGGTCTTTCTGCTGCCTACTGATCTGTGCTTCCAAGAGAGTCAGTCTGGGCAAATAAACGAGGCTTAATTCTGTGCCTATC
The DNA here is from genome assembly GCA_902729485.2 of Mus minutoides. Classification (NCBI taxonomy): domain Eukaryota; kingdom Metazoa; phylum Chordata; class Mammalia; order Rodentia; family Muridae; genus Mus; species Mus minutoides. Next base: position 1,243,400 of record LR749799.1, on the reverse strand, counting down.
TGAGAAGTGGCAGCATCGAGGCAGGGCTTGGAGCCCAAGCCAGGCTTGTACCTTTGAAAAAAGGTATCTTTTTCTCAGAGAACACCAGCGTGGGATGTTGCCTTTCCTGCAGCCCAGCAGCTCATCAACAATTGAATCAGTGTCACCGGGTCTGGGGAGGAGGTGGCATTAGCCAGAGGGCACCTGCTTCTTTCATCTCATGAGCTACTGACTGTGACAGCCCTGTTGAGCCTTTTGCAGGCATTGGCCTTCCCATTGAGTACCACCATTCTTCTTAATCCCACCCTATCTGTGGAAAAGCTCGGGAGAGACTACACCACGGGAAGCAGGAAGCAGGAGGGGCTCAGGCTCTGATGCTATTAGTGGGTGACCTCACGGGCAATTATGGAACCGTGGGGAAACACAAACAGACAGGAACCAGGAAAGATGTAACGTGAGCTTGTTTTCTTGTATGGGGATGGAAGGGTGTTCCTGAGTATGCTAGAGAAGAGGTAAGAGTAGAAGCCTGGGGTACAAAAGAGGTCTGTTCTCTGCTGGACAGTTCTCTTTCTCCCTGCTCAGGCCCCGAGGCCACTGTTCACCGTGGGACTGAGCCAACCTGAGCTCTCAAGTTGGGCCATGGGGTAGGAATCAAGGCAGCTTAGCTCTGGGGGCCCTCACAGGAGGGCAGGCACCAGGTCTCAGTTTATCAGGCTCTGGGGAGTGAGGGTCTTAAGTGTGAGCTTCTAAGGCAAGAACTTCTGGGCTTGGGACATAGGTACTCCAGTTCTAGGATGGGACAAGAAGGCCATCCCTTAAGTCTGAGGAGTTAGAGCCATAACCAATAGACAAAGGAAGGGCAGGTTACAGATGGAGAAGTGTTGGGGGCGGAGCTCGGGAGTTAAGACTATCTGGTATCATGTCTCAGTCAGAAGGACAGGCTAGGACAGGTATTGGGTCCATAGTGTTAAAGGCACAGATACTAGATGCGGCATTCATAGGACTAGGGTACATGCTCTTTGCACTTCTCCCGGGGAAGCTGGGTCTTGGCGAGCAGTAGGCCGATGCTGTCAGCCAAGTGTGCTCTGGTCTCAGGGCTGTGAGGTCCACATGGTCCTACAACAGAGATAGGTTTAAAGTGGCACCGGAGTCCCACCAACCTGGTCCTAAGAAAGCTAAAGAGCGGCAGGGGTGGGGGTGGCAGGGGTGGGGGTGGCGGGGGTGGGGGTTCTTGGGTGATGTCCTCCCTCACACAGGGAGGGTCTTACATGTTGCTCTTCCTGCGGCGATGCAGCATCATATAGACGATGGAGATCAGCGCTACTATGGCCAGGCCTCCGAAGATGATACTCAGTAACACCGTGTAGCTCCGCCCTGAGAGAGATGAAAGTGTCGACCAAGGCCAGGAAGGCACAGGTGTGCAGAGGCAGGATGGGAGGGGCGGCTCACCTGGCTGGCACTCTGGGGTAGGTGTAGACCACCTTCCATCAGCCTGACAGGTGCTACTCTCTGGCCCCACCAAGCTGTAGCCATTGTTGCAGCTGAATCGGACAACGGATCCTTCCAGGTATCTCAAGCCTTCCTTGTGCCCATTCGCAGGTGCCGGTAGCCAGCCACAGGATACCACTGGGATATGGGCGGAGCACAGAGGACAGGCCTGAACTGCCGGCCACTGAACGGGATGGGGGGTGGGCTAGGCGATCTGAGAGGTCCACCCCTTGAGTCCCTTCCCACCCCCTACCAGGCTGCAGGCTCTTCAGACGGTGCTGGTGCAGCTGGTGGGCAATCCGGGTGGCATTGCCCACACTCGAGCTTCCTGTGCTCATCACGTCAAGGATGCAGAAACGGTCACCCTCACACAGTCTGACCACATCTTCTGTCTGGCTGGGGCTGAGCATGGTCTCATCAGGGAAGAGCGGTTTGAAGTTGGGGTTATGCTTGGGTCCGTTCTCGAATTGGTAGACCAGAAGCCAAGAGTCATAGGTAAACAGGGAAGATGTGTTGGAAACAGCCCCTGGGGAGACAGGTGTCACTCTTGTGTGGGCACAGACAAGTTTCTCTCCTCGACCCACTGTGTCACCCTGACCAATCCCTCCTCGTCCTCCCTGCCCTGAGCCACTCACAGTCGGCTCCAAACTGGAACACCTGCTGAGTGCTGGCATTCGGGGGCAGGACCTGCCCGTTACGCAGGGTGAAGTCATCCCTGGGGTTATCGTTGAGTGTCCCCAGGAGACCACGGGTATGGGTCAGAAACTTCTCAGGCAGCAGGATGCTCACACTCAGGAAAGGACCTTGTACACTGACCTCCAGGCCAGCCCCCGATGACAACATGATTGACACCTTATCCGGAGCGGCCACTGACAGGAACATGCCTGGCCACAAGTAGAGACAGCTTAGGGTTACTCTCTAGGGCCCTGTGTTCTGCCTCGCACCCTTTGATACAGCCCTGAGGGAGGGTAGAGGATACGTGTAAGGAAGTAAGAGGATGTACATGTCTGCTGACCATGACATGCTAGCTCTCCCAACTCACGTCTACATGCATTCAGACGCCTGATGGGCTCAAGGCTATCCCCTGCAGGGATTCCTCCTCCTCCCTGCTGAGCCTGCGTGTCGGGGGTCAATCCCTGATGAGGCTACAGCATCCTTCCTGAGGGTCTTTGTATACGATGTTCTCACCCATTCCCACCAGGAACCATCTCATTGCTCAGCTCTGGAGCAACACAGCCTGGTGTCAGGGGAGTTGGAAGCTATGCTGTGGCTCCTGGCTGGCACTTCCCATCACTGTGGACGTTAGGCTTCTGGGGGCTATTCGGAGGACTAGCTGCTAGCCCTTGGCCTTTCAGGACTCTATGTAGGCCCTCTGGTTAACAAAGGCACTCCCGTGGATATGAAGGTATGCGAACAGACCTCAGGCAGAGCAACCACCCTCATTGGCATAAAACAGTCACAGACGGTGCCTAACCTGGCCATGTTGGTCTTGACTTCTGCAAGACCCAAGAACCTTTGCCTTTGTATTTGAGCCAGAGTCTACCACAGCCTACAGCCAGGACTAAGGACAGCGTGAAAAACACGGGTAACCTGCGGACCATACTTGGCTGCATCACTTACCCTTCAGGTCCATCCAATTTTGTTCGGTGAAACTGAGCGCTTTTTGATTCAGCAACACTTCCAAGACCTGAGACCCACCAGCTAACCGCACCTCTATCACATCCGAGTTGTCTTCTTGGACGGCCACTGCAGTCAGCCCTGTGCCACGGGCCTGAGTGCCTAGGTGGGGGGTTCACAATGGGGCTCTTGTCTACTACCCTGGATGACCCAGCAGTGCCACCCCCGCCCCCAAAGTAGAGGCCACGTGGCCCTGCCTCACCATTGGGCATTTTCCCAGGCTGGGCCCGGCCCTGCACTCTCAGATCACTCAGGGTGGTCTCCAACAGCACATACTCGCCATTGCCGCTGAACGAGAAGCTGATGCCATCGAAGGTGACAAAATGGGGGTCCCCGAAGGCAGAGGCTGAATCAAAAGCCGAGGATCAGGTAGATTTCTTTGGTCTTTCCCACCCAGGCAAGACCCTTCCCTCTGTGATCAGGTACCCAGGCCAGCACCTACCCAGGCGCGGGGGTCTGTAGTTGCGGCAGTCACTGGAGGGCCGGCGCTTCATATAGCGGGGACACTCGGGAGCCCAAAGACAGCAGTAATAGAAGCTGATGACATCATAGAGCCAATGAGACATGCCGGGCACACGGGGAGGAGTCCGGTATGGGGGCGCGCCCCAGTCATGGCCACGGTCAGGGGTGCTGCCACTTGTCGAGTCTGAGGTCAGAAGCTGTGTCCCTGCTGCTGTGTAACAGCATTGCTGGCCTGAGCCATACCTGGGGCTAGGGTCAGAGCAGGTCAGGGCCGCTGTTGGCAGCCGCCCCCAAGCCCTGCCCATCCCTTATCCCTGATCGGGTAGCTTACCTGGCTTGCACAGAGCGCACACAGTGCACAGCCCCTGGGTGGTAGGTGCATACGCTGCCATGTTCAATGTCACAACCATAGTCAGTCTGCAGAACATCCAGGGCCTGTCACCCAGGCTCTGCATTCCCTTGTTCCCCCAGGAACCAACCCTGAGGAGATCTTTCGACCCCACCCTACCTCCTGGCTGGCCTCTGTCTAACTCAGTCAGGGAGGTTGGCCCCTCCTGTCCTCCTCCCGCTCTCTGGGGCCCTACTGGGTTCAGGGGCTTACGAAGAAGCGGCCAGAATCAGCCCTGGCCTGGGCCAGGGTGCATGGGCAGTCTGGCAGCTCCGTCAGGAAGTTGGGTAGTTGGTCTTCCAATGCCTCCCAGGCCAGGCATTGTGCTCGGGCCCAGGCTACAGAGTCTGCCCGGAAGTCGTCACCCAGGTGCCAGGCCAGTGCATGATCGTTGGTCCAGAGCGCCAGCACATCCCTGCAGTAGAAATGATGCGCCAGCTAAACGCCCGACCCACACCCTGGGGCTTCTTCAGCAAGCTCTGCAAGCCTGCAGGCAGGTGGTTCCGCTGCATCATCTGCTGAGGCCCTTACTTCTCTCCTGGATAGTTCCTGCTGCTGCTGATCCTGAGAGCACCCACTTTCCACCTTTGGTACTGAGGTGATGCGGGTTTGGGGGTGAAAGTAAAGAAGCCGGTATTGGGGATGTTCGTAGCCAAAGGGTACAGATAGGACCACTTCGCGGTCCAGTTCCCAGAGTAGGGTTTTCCTAGGGGAAGATAAAACCTTGGTCAGCCCTCCAAGGGTCTCTCCCTTCCCTCAGTCTCTGTCACTGATAGCCTGAATGAAGGAAAGAAAGTAATAAATGTTCTCCCGTGGGCTGTCATGTTCTGATGCTTAAGTAGGGTCCCTGGCTCGTGTGACCAGCGGGGACATGCTTGAATCACTGGCCCTGCTCCATGTCAGGCTTAGAGGAGATGGGGTTGAGGTGGCTGCTTCTGTCTTCACTACATACCATCTATTCAATAGTCACAGCATCCAATACTTCCATTGTCTCTGGGGCCCACCATGCGTGCCAGAAGTCACTGCTATTTCCGTCTAGCTGCAAACCCCTTCTTGATCTATACCACCAGACCGAAATCTCTTCTTCCTTTCCACACCCCTTCCTCCATCCCCGCCTGAGACTCCTCCTCTCACATCTAAGTGTCTGAAAGTTCCAGACACCTCCATCCACCCCTTGGCAGGCCCCACCTGTCTCCTCATAGCCCCACAGCTCAATGGTGACGGCCGGCGTGGGCAGCACTGAAGTGTCCCAGGTGAGGCTGAGGTTTCCCCTGGTGTCTGAAGTGCCGTAGTATTGCCAATGGGTCTCGTTCACCAGCTGGCTCTTCTCGGATTCAGACACTTTGTAGGGATGTGCTGGACAGAGAGGGGAGTCCGTAAGGAATGAGTGCACAAGAGACCTGAAGGGTGATGGTCAGGTGATGGTCTCCCTCAGGGTCTCTTGGAAGGAAGATACCATGGCTGGGAAAGATAAAGGGTCTTTCCTGCAGAACTGAGGACCCAGGCCAGATCTTGTCTCTCATCTGGCCCCTCCCCAGACCCTTGCTGATGAACCATAAGGGGGCTGGGTCTGAATGAGACCCCCATGGCTCCAACTCCTTGTGGGCCGGGACTCTGGTCTAGATGCCAGGGGTGGAGTAATGAATGACTGTAACCCTCGCCCAAGGGACTGGTTCAGCCAGAGTGACAGGTAGGCAGACTGGGGTTAGTATCAGCGCACATGGATTAGCGTTGGGGAAAGTCCCCTGGCCTTGGGTTGCAGATAGGAACCAGGGCCCAGGGAGGGTGGAGTCTACAAATTTAACAGCCTAGACTGTCTTGAGAGAGTGAGAGCTCACCAGCTAGCCAAGTGCCTGCGTAAGGGAAGGAGCGGCCATTGTCCATCGATATGGTGAAGGGAATATAGCCGCTTTCGTAGAGCAAGGGTGATATGCAGTGCACTTGATAGAAGCCGTCAACATAGCCAAGGGTCTGGATACTCTCTTTAAACCTGAGAGATGGGTGGAGACAGCCTGAGCCAAAAGCTATGGAAATGGGTTAGGCTAGGTGCGCCTGTGTTCTCCTGCCTGCCCTCTGTCCCAGGGTGCGACCTCCAGCTCCCCCACTCTATGCTTGAGATTGAGCATGTAGGAGCCCTAATGACCCAGCTGTTTAGGTCCCCACCCCCCCACCTGCAAATGACACCATCAGTAGGGTCAGTCCTCTTTAAATGTTGCACCACGAAGTCTTTGCCACCCATCATGGAGCCTGAGGAGGGTGAAATCTCTAGGCAGTAGTTCAGAAAGTCTTCACAACAGGTGCCAAGGCCCGAGCAGGTTGGGTGACAGGAACAGAGTCCATCCCGTGCCCCGCAGCGCAGGGAACAGCTTCCCTGGGCACCTGGAGAAGAAAGCCCCGTGACCTGGGGTCAGCTGCCTGACCAACAGGGCCTGTTTTCCCTGGAGCCCATGAGAAGCGTCCATGAGACCGACCAGGAATTGCTATGGCTACCAAATGGTACGGTGGAAAGCCACGGGCTCTGTGGGCAGGGCTCCATTTTAGCACAGGTAATGGAGTGGCTTTGTGGGTCCTCACAGATAAAAAAGGGTCCTTGTGCTTTCTGAGGCCAGGGCACATAGTCACCAAGAGTCCTACTGAAGGCCCGGGAGGGAATGGTATCTGGGTTGAGCTCGTCCCATCTCTTTCTGTGGGTGGGACACAGTTGAATCTCGGAGAGCCCCACCCTCTGAAAAGGCAGCCAGGACACTCCCTTTTTAGGGGACAGGAGGGGACATTCCAGTGAGGGTTCCAGCACAGTGTACTTGGGAGTACCCCGTAGAAACCGTGGAACATCCTGTCTAGGCCTGGCTGATCAGCCCACTTCCTCTGTGGGCTGTGGAGACCTGTGGCAGGGCTGTACTTCAGCCCCAGAGCTGAAAAGTGGAGACTGGGGTGGGGTACAAGTTCCCAGGCCAGACCACTCCTTCCCCAGACCCTTGATGGAGATCCACCAGGAGCCAGGCTGCGGACTGAGCCATTAGACCACCTCACTAAGCTTATACTCTGGAGCAGCAATAAATATTTATCGGTTAAGGTTTAATGACTGCGAGGGGTGTGGGAAGATGCTTCAAGATGCCATGAGATAAAGTACCAGAAGGGTGGTGGCACTTGGGTGAAGCAGGAGACTGTAGGCTGGTTAACTCCCGACTCAGCTCAGGGAAAGGCCATGGCTCTAAGCTCATCCTTCCTGCTAGACTTTCTTGGTTGCACTGAGAAGGACCAGCATAGGGGCAGACGAGAGGTAGGGGTTCCCTGTGTGATTGCACCCTTCACAGAGGCTGGGCTGCAGGCTCTTTGGTCTTCTGGGATTCCCTCCCAGGAGTGCAGGATGAGCTCCGTTCAGACCTCCCATCTCCACCAGAAGTGTCTAGATCCAGGAGCCCCCCAGTTTCTTCCCAGTACTCCCCAGTGCAGTCACAGATGGACTGCCAGATGGACAGAGCCCAGAGGAGTGTCTGCTTAGGGCCTGGCTGATCAGGCAGATGAACAGGGAGGGGTCAGAAGGACAAAGTGGGGGCATACCTGCTGTGAGCTCAGGGCCTGGGATTGTTGAGAGCAGCATCAAAATCCAAGGCAGGAGGGCCAGCTTCATGGTGTGCCCTGTATCTGCAACCAGCAGGCAGCACAGTGGCTCAGAGATTTGCAGGGCAGGCTCTTGCCTGGCGGGCCAGGCCCCGCCTCCTGACCCCGCCCAGCGTTCTGCCGCATCACTCCTCCCCTCCTCCCCTGCCCTCCCCGCCCCCTCTCAAAGTCCACAGGTGCCGATAGAGCCCGGCAGAGCCCGACCTGCCTAGTTAGCACATTCTTGTCGCATCATCACAGCCTTGGGACCCTGTGTGAGAATGATGAGGGGCTGGAGCGTCCAGGTGCTAAGACCTTTGGCACCTGACAAGCCGGGATGGCAAGACAGCTCAGACCCTGGGGTCACAGTCCGGTCTTGTGTGCGAGGTTTCTGCTGGGTGGGTGGCCCCTCAGGGCAGACCTAGACCTCTGCTTGCCCTAGGGAGGTGTTGCTAACACACACTCAGTCTGACAGGCGGAGGTGGAGCAAGAATGAATCTGTTTGGATTGTAAGCACATGGCATGGACTTGAGACCGGGTCATTTCTGATGAATAGCCAGCTTCAGGGTCACTACCGAGACGAGACGGAGGAGCCCAGGGCTGAGGCCAGCCTAGCTCCAGTGTTGTCGGTGGGGGAGCTAACAGATCCTGTTGAGGCTTCTCTCTCCAAGCTTCTGCACAGGAGGAAGGAGCCTAGTGGAGACCAACCACTGGCTTCTGGGAGACCTTGATACTAGGGTGACTCATGAAGGACCTCAAAGCTGGGACTCTCTCTCACTCTGGGATTGTCACCTGGGCTAGACATCAGGACAGGGGAGCTGTAGTGTTTCAATGAAGACACACTGGCTAGCCTCACAGGGGAGGAGGCGTTCAGGCTTGTGAACCGAAGCCATCTGATCTGTGATTCTCCTCTGGTCCTGGGTCTCAGCCAGCCTATTGTTCTATGAGCCTAGTCCCCTCTCGCTTAGTATGACTACACAGAACTAGTCGGGGCTGGAGGTGACCGTGTCTCCCATGAGTGTCTGAGGTCACCATGTCTTCCATGAGTATCTGAGGAAACCTGAGGTGTAGGAGTGGGAACCAACTACCTAAGGTAACGCTGTCCCTATTATACCTGCAATCCCATAGGCGTATTTGGTTGAGAAGTCACCACCTTCCAGGAGAAAGAAAATCTACTAAGCCACAGGGGGCTCTAGGTGGGTGCTTTTTTGCACAGAGGTCCTGTGGTAGGAGCAGTGGATGCTAACAACCCAGGCCCAGGATTGAGGGAGGTCCCTACCACGAGAGGCTTGGGTAAGCGGAGTGGGTATGGCTAAGTGACTGCTGTTCCCAGCGTCTTGGCTGTCCAGATGGCTGGCCTGGTGAGGACCCATCCTGGGTTGCCATGCTTCTAATCCACGGCCTTGGATTATTAGGTCCAGTCAATGGATTCCTTCTTCTCCACCTGTCTCCATTCTAGTCTAGAGTTTGCAAGGAGAGATAAATGGGGCTCTGAAGTGCTGTGGGCGACAGTCATGGCAGGCAGGTATGAGGTGCTAGGACTTAAGTATCTCTAAGATAAATGGTGTGGAGCCCAGGAAGGGCAGGGTTGTGATTCAGTTTTAGTTGAGTGTTGTGGCACATGCCTTAACTTCACTCAGGATGCTGAGGCAGGGCCGACCTGGCTGATCCAGTCTATATAGCATGATCTTCTAGGGCTTCAATTTGGCTTCTCCTCAAATCTTATGTTTTTATTTTGCAGTCTGTCTGTACACTACTACATGTGTCGCAGCACCTGCAAAGGCCAGAAGAGAACGTTGGTTCTCCTGGAACTGGAGAGCTGGGTGTGGATTGCAGTGCGTGCGTGCGTGTGTGCGTGCGTGAATCAGAGCATTACGTGCTCTTAAGGGCTGAGCCAACTCTCCAGCGCCTCAATCTTACTTTGAAGCCAGCAGCTCACATGTGTTCTGTCCTGGGCACCACACTAGCGTAGCTAGTCCTGTCAGGGAGGAACTGAACTATGATGCAGTAAGGCCCCCTTTTGGGCTGCTCTTTCCCACAGTGCCCTTTGGTTAATTCCCCGGCATCACCTAGGCTCTGCTTTGTGACTTCCCACTCATAGTACAGGAGCTCCTGGAATCCCAATGTCCGCTCAGACATAGGTCTGTCTTTGTCCAGTGGAGTCTGGGGGTCCTGAATAGTAATCCCCTTGGGGCAGGGTGCACATCCTGCAGTGACTATCCCCCAGGAGGAGCAGAGAGGGTCCTGAATAGGAATCCCCTTGGGGCAGGGTGCACATCCTGCAGTGACTATCCCCAGGAGGAGCAGAGAGGGTCCTGAATAGGAATCCCCTTGGGGCAGGGTGCACACCCTGCAGTGACTATCCCCAGGAGGAGCAGAGAGGCAGAGGCTATTTTCCACCTTTATTAGAAAAAGAAGCAACAATGACAAAAAAAGGGTGTGCAGTGAGCTGGGCTCCAGATAACGTCTCTACCAGAACCCAAGCTGGCCTTCCTCGGCACTCGGCTGTGGGCCTGGTCAGCCGGACATGGGCTTGGAAAGAAAGTCAGTATTTCATTACAAAAAGAAGTGCCATCCCTTCTGCACAGACCACAGCCGGCGCATGTACCTAAGACAGGCCTTATTTTCCTCTGGACCAACACAATGTGTGGACAGCCTGAACCCGGGCAGGGTGCTGTAAAGAGGGGGCTGGGCAGGCTTAGGTGACCACAGGACACGATAGCTCACATAGGCTTCTGGCCTTGCCCAGGGTCTGGACAAAGGGATCCCAGGCCTTGTTGCTGCCCTGCTATGGCTGCAGGCCTCTGGGTGGACTCCTTCATACGTCCATAAAGTCGTCATCCTCATCTGTCTCACTCTCCAGTGAGGACTCCTGGCTGGATGTCTCCAGAACCTCCAGGGCTGGCTGGCACAGGCTCTCCTTCCTCACATTGGCAGCGGATTGGGCGGACAGGATGGCTGACTGAACACAGAGCAAGACATGGTCAGGAGTGACTGGCCTTACTCTGAACCTCTTGACATTAACCCAAACTCTCACCCAGGGCCAGCAGTAATCTGGGCCCATCCAAGTCTCCCAGTAACTCAAGCCCCTTTCCAGACCCCCCCTTTCTGGTGCCCACGGTCACCTTCAGCTTCTGCTTGGTCTCCTCCGAGATGCTGCCTTTGGGGGAAAGCAGGGTAGGGGTAGGTGGTGTGACGGTGATCTCAGGAGGGAACTTGGTGGTGGCCGAGGGGATCACCAGCTTTGGCATGTTGGGCAGGAGGCGGGATCTGGCCCTGCTGGACTCAGTTTTGCCTTGATGGCTCTCAGCCGTCTGGGTACTTCCACTGCTGGGGACCTTAGTGCTGGAGGCTGTTGAGAGACCTGAGTTTAAGTTCCCTTGGCCTCCTTAGTCTGCCTGTCTCTTCTCTGCTAAGAACTCAGTTTCTTCTACAGGAAGTCAAGAGGGCCCACATCATGGTGACTTTCTGGCTCTCCTAGGTTGACTGTCAGGGTCAGTCTCACCTCTGTTACAGCCCTTGGAATGCTAAGCTTGTATTTGTAGCTAGGCACAACACAGGAGCATCGGTGGACTCTAGTGGCCCTTCTGAGATTTCTCAGGGATTCTGAAAGGTCCCCAGCACCGAAACAACCCAAACCTTGTATCTTCTGAACCATTCCCTCCCAAGTAGGGGTTACAGGCTAGCCCTAGTCCACTCTGTGACTCCTGGAGGCCTGAGGCAGTCAGGGCTATGGCAGAGTGCAGATCTGGAACCTGGCAGCCGCCTGGGAGCTGCAGGAGCTGGGAGCAGCCTAGCTGTCCTGGCATGGCTCCACATTCTTTCAGCCTCATCTCTTTAAAAGGAGTGGGAGCTTATCCAGGGCCTGCCTGGTCTTTGTGGGCTGGCGCCATGTCCTTCCCTTTTGAGTGGTCTGTGGGAGACCTGGCCAAGAGGTCTCGAGGGGCCTAACTGGTAGGGTGGCTGGTAGGAATAAGGGAGGGTATGTCTGTGTTCCATCTCAGTGCCCACAGGGACACCTCAGTGACGGGGCACAAACTCCTCCCCACACAGTACTGCTCCCTGGGCTCTGTAGTACTACAGGCCTAAGAAAGACTCCGCCCCAGTAGGACCCTTCTGCGGAGCTGGGTGAAATAAGGCTGTGGGTCCTGCTGATGGTCTGACATAGACTCCAGCCAGGCTTGTCCTCATTCCCTCCTGTGCTCTATACATCCGTCTGTCCTCAGTTCACCTATGGCTGTCATCTGTGTGCAGCCTACTAGTGGGAGCTGGTGCAGGGCTGCTCCTAACTGGCCTTACCTTGGCTACAGGTGGGCTCAGCTCCTGTCTGGCAAGCAGCCTCCACTGACCAGCAGTGCTGCTCAGCCTGGGGACCTGTGGCAGCCATTTTCATCTGGTGACTGTGCCGTGGTTCTTGGGGTAGAAAGCTGGCACCCTCTGTCACTCCTGACACCTCTTCTCCCTCTATGGAAACACAGGCCAATGATTGGTAACATTCCCATTCCCTGGAGCAAGCCACCCTCCCCCTTCCCCAGTATCCATGTTTTTGTGCCAGGCCTTGCAGGCCCTGACTCTGCCCTAGGACCTATGACCCTATGACAGGGGAATGTGGTGCTCTATCTCCACAGGAGCCAAGGACCAGCAAAGCACAGGCAGGTAATTTCAAGAAATGTATCACACCTTAAGTAGACTGTCTGTGTGTGTACAGTGGGGCCTGACAAAGCCAGGGCCAAAATCAGAGCCCTCCTTGGTCATCATGAGGTGGTGCCCTGTCTTTCTGATCTGAATGACAATCTATGGGAAGCCTGGCTAGGAGTCTTGAGGGGCCTGACTGGCCAGAGAGCAAGAGAGACTGTCTGTGTTCTAAGCTGCTCACGGGACACAGCTCTTGGATCTAGGTAAGATACCACCATGGCTATCAGGAGTGGGCTTATGTGTGAGGGTCCCTATCCCTCCTTCTGCTCACAGAAATGGTGATTACAACCAGAGTAAACACCACCAAAGCTGTCAACTAAGACCAAAGTAGGCAGAGAACACGAGGGTACTATATCTTCCTGCTGAGCATAAGGCAAGGAGGGCCTTGGAACTGGTCATATGTGGTTGGATGGAACTAGGGACATAGCTGTCCCTGCCTTTCCAGTTAGGATCTTTCTCACACTTCTCTGCTCATTCAGCTCTCACCCTGCCCCTGCCAGGGACAGCCGGCCCCTTACTCCAGCAGGGGAAAGGTAGGACCCTGAGTGCCATGGGACTGTCCCACCGGAGCCTCTGTGGTCCAGAGGGCTCCTCTTTTCTATCTTTTTATTTAAAGAGGAGTTCTTGCTATGGATCTCAGGATAGACTCATGAGATGTCCTACCACACCCAACTTGGAGAAGGCCGTATCTCACCTGACCTGAGCCACTCCCTCTTTTGTCTTCACTGCCTGGCAGTCTGGGTCATAGACAAACAATGGCTGGCAGCGTGGAGAACCTCAGGATTGTCCTGCAGCATTCTTAGTACCACCTCCCATTTGCAGGGTGGAAATCTAGATACACACCAACCAAACTGCCTTCCCTGGGCCCTGACCCAAGATCATACCCACCCACAGAGGGCAGCACTCCACCTGATGCGGTTAGCTGGCTTAACAGGGGTTTCCTGAGTGGCAGGAGGGAGTTAGGACACACAGGCAGAACAAATGTCTGGCTTTGAGTTGGGGGCAGAGACAAGGATGGCTGTAACTAGCTGGAGGCCAGCCTGGACTTGAGACCCTACTCAAAAAGCCAAATCCAAACAAAACTTCCCCAGGGTACCATCCTTCTACATAGAAGATCTGGACCAACATGGCTGATTCCCTGAGGGGGGGGCCAAGGTGCACTCTGGGTAGGATGAGTGTCAGGTGGCTGGCTTGTCCTTCCCTGCTACAGCAGCCCCAGATGGCCAAAGTGCCCCCTTATTTGTTTACTATTCATGGTCTTCAACTGTAACAGCAAATACTGCTGGGAATTCTTTTTCCAAATACCCGAAAAACAAACAAAACTGGCCAGATGGTGGTGGCATTTAATCCTAGCACTTGGGAGGCAGAGGCAGGCAGATCTCTGAGTCTGAGGCCAGCCTATCCACAAAGTGAGTCAGGACAGCCAGGTCTACAAAGAGAAACCAAAAGAACAAAAACTGGTCACAGGGTCCCACAGGCCTGCTTCAGGAGGAAGGACAGTCCTGAGAGGTGTCCGGCGGAGACGCAGACACGGGGAAGACCCTCTCTAAGCAAGGGCACCTCTCCCTCTCTAGGGGGTCAGGCTGGCCACGTAGGATGCCATTAGGAGAACCCATTCCTGTTCTCTGGAGTAAATTTAAAGCCTGGTACCAGGTCTGTGGGGGTTGTCCCAGGAGGCTTGGGGCTTGGCTCAGACTCCCCTGGTTTCTCAGGATCTAGATCAAGGTGACATTGGGGCCCCTCCATTCTGTTTCTACTTGCTGTCCCAACTATTTTCTTCACATGACAGCTTCAGGAGAAAGGGACTCTTCTTCATTAAGGTGGTGGGGGCTGGGCACAGGCTGGGACTACATGGGTAGGTGCAGCAGGCAGGATAAGCCAGGGCTAGATCACTGCACTGGCCAGCGTGGGTGGGGAGGCAGAGCCACCAGAGTCTTTCTGCACCTGTCCTCTTGGCCCTCCCATGTGGCTCAGTCTTCACTTAGCCCCACGTTCTAACTTCTTGCTATTAAAGTCCCCCACGTGTCTGTCCCTGGCCTCTGTAAGCAGGCTGTACCATCCACGGAACAGCAGACCCAGCCACCCTGCTGCACTAGCCCTTCACAGCTGGGCAGTCGAGGAACTGGTGAGGCACTCTCTGCATGAGGGTTCGACTAGATCCAGACATGCAGAATGTGGGCCCTACAGACACGGCTGTTCCAAACTGGTCCCCGTATCACCCCAGAGAGCTCTGGTGATCACGGAAAATCCCCACAAACATGTGCTGATCTGGGTCGGAAGGCAGGCTGGTCAGGGGATGGGTGTGCCCGGGCGTCCTGGCCAAGCCCAACCAAGTTCTTGCTAAGGGCTGTCCCTACCCACATTCGTTAGAGTGCTACCGTGGAATATACATACAGAAGGAGGTACTCTTCCCCAGAGCTAACCTCCAGAAATAAGATATGAATTGTAGGATTCTGCTTGCTTGGAGGTAGCCTGCCAGCCAGAGTTCAAAAGCAGTGTGGCTGCTTACCTGCTGTGCCCGCTCAGACAGCGACATCAACAGAACGAGGCAGAGGCCCCATCAACAAAGACAGGCTGTCACCCACTCAGGAGAGCAGCTAATGACTTCAACTCAACAGCACAGGAGACCATCAACTAGGAACATCCCACTCAGAACACTGGGCCTGGCACCCCAGTCCTCATATTCTCCAAGGTCGTGAGGCACATGGGTATGGCCTTGGGTCAGGACCCAGGGAAGGCAGCCTGGTAGGTGTCATGGCACTGTAGACATGATAAGCTGAAGGGAGACCAGGTCAATGGATCTGTGAAGAAATGCAGGATGGGGTGCAGGTGCACAGGCTCAGTCAGGTGGAAACTCTCATTCTTTTCTACCCTGTAAATGGGAGGAGGCACTCGGAACGCTGCGAGATACTCCCGACACGCTGCCAGCCATTGTTAGTCTAGGATCTAGATAAGCAGATGGTAAGGCAATGGGAGGCGTTGGCCTGTGTGACCACTAACAGCCACTAAGTTGCTCTGGCTCTGACCCTGTACTTTGAGCTTATCTGCTACCGTGAGTCCGAGCCCTGTGGTGTGAGAAGACAGAAGTGATCAGGACAGCTGAGGGTGGCACCCAGAGCTTTGTGCATGCTCACCTGAACTCAACTGCCAACTGCCCTGTCCTGTAGCCTTCAGAGGCTCCTCTGGAACAAATGGTGACTGGGTCCCTAACCTGGCACAATCCTCACGGTAACCTGGGGAGAGCATCTGATGAAAATCCCAGTGCCTGCCACCAAGCCTCCAGAAGAAGCTGAGAGGGGTGCTTCCAACTCAGCCTCCAATCAGGCAGCACAGCTAGGGGCTCGCTGTCCCACTGTGCAGATGAAATAGGAGACACAGGTAAGGTCCCATGGCTGAAGATGGCAGCTCCCAATGTGGCTGGGAGGACAGGCAAACCCTAACAGATGGCTCTGGTTTGGGCAAGTGACCACACAACTATGGAGCATAGGACACAGACCAGGACCTAAACCAGGGTGAGAAAGGAAGGGTGGAAGACTGGTCTCTGCTGGAAAAGTGAGCTGTTATGTCAGAGTCTCTGTCTCAGCCCACGGTCAACAGGGAGCATGCCTGGGGGTGGGCAGAGTCAGACATCATCAACCACAAAGCCAGAGAAGTAGTTGCAGCAGTGAAGAGGACAGCGTCTTGCCCACTGAGGCCTTCTTCCTCCTAGAAGGTTCCAGAACACGTCCTGCCTGCCACGCTGGCCACCCTGCCTGGTGGGATCCTGATTTTCAGAAGGAATGAGGATTTCTATCTGACTGAGCCAGCCCGTGCACCTCCATCCCATCCTGCATTTCTTCACAGATCCATTGCCTTCAACTTGTCATGCCACCAGTGGGGACATGTCTGGTCCTGGACATTACCTGGGGCCTCAAAGACTGCCAAGGCCAGAGCCTTCCATAGCAGCCTGGCCTGCACTGGCTTCCTTTCTACTACTGATGAAGCCAACCTTCCTACTTTGGGGCTCTGCTGGGGCAGAAGCTAGGACAACAGCAAACCCTTCAGCAGTGGTACATGCTCCCTCTCCTCACCCTTCCACATGCAGGCAGGACAGACGCGGGAGGCAAGAACCACCAATACTGCTAGCAACCAATAGCCACCTGGACTAGCAGCCAATAGCCTGGGAGTGCTGGAGGGCACCCCATATGCTTCTTTGCCAACTCTACAGGGGAAGGATTTGTGACATCTGGCAGAGGGGACTTGGCTCTGGGGAAGTTGAGAGTCAAGGTCCCAGGTTTCTAGGTGAACGGAGATGGCACTTACCAGGGCTCAGAGGGGCCCTGCTGGGGGTAGCCTCTGGCCTGTGTGGCGGGGGAATTCCAGGATCTGTGGACAGGTCTGGGGTAGAGGCTGAAGCTGAGGGAGGGCAGGTGATGACAGTAGCCAATACAGGCTTGAGGTGGGAGTCACTGGGCCGCTGGAGAGCATCAGGTGCTGTGGGGTCAGGTACCGTGGGGACCACTGTTGCAGGGAAGAAATTCTCTCTGCTGTCCTTGGGGTGCTTGGGGGTAGTGGGTGTGTCTCCTGAGGCCTGTGAAGACAAAGGCCAAGTGAGGCAGGTCAATGGGGTACTACACTGCCCCATGTCAGTCAAGTCAGCTCCACTGGTGTGACACTTCATCTGGACCCTGCATGCCAACATCATATCTTGCCTCATTCTGAGCTCTCTGGCACAGCCAACAGGAGCCACAAACATTCTACCAGAACACAACTGACGCCAGGTGTGGTGGCGCACGCCTTTAATCCCAGCACTTGGGAGGCAGAGGCAGGCGAATTTCTGCGTTCAAGGCCAGCCTGGTCTACAGAGTGAGTTCCAGGAAAGCCAGGGCTACACAGAGAAACCCTGTCTCGAAACAAACAAACAAACAAACAAACAAACAAACAAAAACCAACAGAACACAACTGACACACAGTTGAGAGTCCAGCTCCTCCCTCTCTTGGAGACATCCACCCATACTAGCAGGGCCTCAGTAAAGACCTTTGGCTTGTCTCCCTGTCCCCTCCTCAGTGACAGCCTGGGAGGAAGCTATTCACTTATGTCTCTATGTACAATGTAGGGCCTAATCTTGGGGCTGTAGGAATGGAGAACCTGGGAGAGGGACTTTCTAAGGGCCACTAGTGGGCAAGTTCCAAGGGAAAAATCGAACTAGTCTATTCCCTAAACTTGAGACTTTCAGTAGGGAGAACACAGAGCCTACTTCGAAACTTGAGGGGAGCCTATAAGAAAAGATGAAGAGACAGTAAATAGCTCTCTGAGATGCCCCAAGGGAAAAGTGTAGCTGTATGTGGTGGTGAGAGGATCCACGGTACACCATCCCGTGCAGAGCCTGGGGAGGGAGTGACAGGCCCTGAGGACCACTTGCCTGGCTTTCTTCTACTCTGGCTCTGTATTCCAGGAGGTGACCAAGGGCCAGGCCTGACACTGCCTAGCAGCAGGCAGCCTGAAATGTAGGGATCCTATCTTAGCTTTGTCTACTCCATTTCCTTGCCTGTTCTTCCAAGGGCCACTGGCAGCAGCCTCTGCCCATGCACTCCAGTGGCAGGTCTTTGCCTTTAGCTTCCTCTCTAAGAAATGAGACTCTCTCCTGTCCTTAATTCCTTGCTAACACAGCACCAGTAAAGGCAAGGGGCTTGCTATTTCCTGTACAGGTTTATCACTTAAGTCCCTTCAAAGTTAGATATAAGCTGGGCCCAGAGGTATACATTTGTAATCCCAGCATTCAGGAAGCTGAGGCAGGAGGGTTGCCGCTGAGTTACAGGCCAGCCTGAACTACACAGAATTAGTCTGTCTACCCACATGCAAGAGGTCTGGGGGCAATAGTCAAGCGGTGATGTCTGCTGGCTGGTTGCTCAATCCTGCCAAGGACTAGGACCATAGCCTACACGCTCCAAGATTAGTCCCTGGGCTGCCTTAGATCTAGAGTATGGGCAGTGTTGATGACCTCATGCTCTATTCCCCTAAGATAGATACCTGCCAGCTGCTGGGGCTCCTAGGACAAGGTACCCCCAAACACCTGGGCCACTCCTAGGATGAGAAGCTAGACCAGCAATGACATGGAGGCTGTTTTGCCTTTTCTGAGATAAGACTAAGGCAGCCTCTGACCTGTAGGTTCTCAACGCTTTGGGAGAGTGTGGCTTTGTCCTGCTGGGCCTGCCTCCCATCTCCCAAGTCTTGGCAAGATTAAACATGAGCACAGCCCTCCTCTCCCCCACTTTTTTTTCCTTTTTCTTGAAACAGGACCTCTCTATGTAGACTAGGCTGGCCTCCAACTCACAGAGACCCACTTGCCTTTGCCTCCCGAGTGCCAGGACTAACGGTGTGTACCACCTCATCTGGCCATCAAGGAGCTCTACCTTACGGGACTTCTCAGGAAGGTCTGGTTCTCACAGCTATCCAACACGCCAGCCCTTCCTACCATCCTGGGATTCTGGCATCTTCCCTTGCCTATCAGCACCTGGATACCCTGGGCTTGGAATGGGCCCCCGGTCCCTATCATACTCAATAGTGGTCCCACGTCACTGCATGGCTGCCTCTACCCCATGTTCCCGGCTGTATCGATGCTAGTGAGCCCGGTTCTGCTATCACTTCTCTACCAGTCACAAAAGTAAGGCCCTTCCTAGCTAAAGCCAAATGGCTAGATGCTGTCTTTCCTACTTATGAAAAGAGCCAAAGCATGGCTCCTTAGGTCACACACGTTTGCCTTGAGTCCTGTCAAGACACTACCACTTTGGGGTACTGACCCATTATCCAGAAGGCTCCTCCACCCTGGGCCCGAGATGACCACAGGAACCAGCTTCAGGGCAGACTTGCCTCTGGGCCAGCAGCCCAGGCCTTGGCATGGGACAGGATCAGCATGATGGGCTGGCGTATGCTGGGGAATGGGTAGGGAGTACGTGTTCAGGACAGCTTACCTGTCTCTGGGTAGCAGCCCCAAGGTGGACCTGACAGAACTTCACAGCCTGCTCCAGTGCAGTCTCCTCATCCACCTGAACAGAGAGATGTCTAAATTAGGGGACCCTGGGCCACAGTACATGACCTGCCCTTACCTACTTCCCAGTCCAAGAAGGGCACTCCTATGTGGACTATCCTCAGTGAGGACCACGCCTAGCACCCACGACTGTCATCCCTGTGGGGATGCAGGCCAAAGGTCCATGTACCAACTGCTTGTGTCAGGATTGGTCCCAGTCAACCCTCAGGCTACTTCAAGTTGTTTTCCATGGTCAGTTATTTATGTCTTCAAGAGCTGAGAACTGACAGAGGCTTCGGGACCCAATGAAGCTTTCAAATTCATCTGAGAGCTGGGCTTTGAGGTACATGCTTTTAACGTCAGCATGAGGGAGTTAGAGGCAGGATAAAGTGATCCTACCGGCTCAGCTGCTTAAGTGGCTGTCACAGACTGGGTTCTGATCTACCTTTCAAGCGAGTTGTTGATTCCAGGGGAAGTGCCTTCTGGAAGGCCAGTGTACACACTAAGTATACACCATAGACTAAGAGCTAACACACATGGCGGTCACACACAGGTAATCCTGAACAAGCAGGTGTGACTTGAAGGAGCTGGCCACGCGCTGTCAAGTGAAGACAGGAGCAGGCACTGTAGAAGTGGCCTGGTTTCCCCTTCAGGGAACACAGCAGTACCACACTGCTCCTGGGAATTCACAGGAGAAATAATGCTAGCAAGGGGAGGAGGGCTCAAAGGTGCTAGGAAGACCTGACCACACTGGACAGTTACTCCATCTGTACTGCTCACAAGTTCTGCAGATTGTTCCTATGGAGAAAATGTCTCTGATGTGGGGTGGGGATCTGGCAAACCGAGAAGGGTGGCGGACTCCTAGGGCTGTTCCTTACGCTAGGTACCACAGCCACCCGTTTCAGGAAGTGGCTCAAATATATCTAGAGGCCCCTCACAGTGGTCACACGAGGGCTTCCACACACACTCCTGTGCTGGACCTGTACCATAGTCTCGTCTTCCTTAAAGGATAAATTCACATCATATACCTCATTGTTTTCTGTGTCTAAACTTATTGCCTATTCATCAGAGAAAATCTAAAAAAATAAAAAATATAACCTCCCCCCCCCCCAAAAAAAAACCCCACAAAGTACACAGTGTTAAAGTAGGGGGCACAATCCCTAACACCACCTCAGGGCGGGCCCTGATAAATGTGGCCTCAAGAAGGAACCTCCATGGAACAAAAGGCCCAGGTAAGGAAGGGGCCGGCAGACAGATGCAGCCATGGGGTCAGTGCACAGGCCGCCTACCTGCTTGATGAGCATGTAAGTCTCCGACATGATCTTCTCGATGCGGCTCAGGTCATAGGCCATGCCCTTCTGGCCCTGCTGCCACACACGGTAGGCATCCAGCAGGAGAGTCTTGCCTGACTCCGTGTCCTCCAGGAGTTTCCTTTTCCGGTTAGGCCTTGGAGGTGCCTCTTCGGAGTGCCCCGCTCCCCTGGCCACCATGGTAGTGGGAGCAGCAGTTGTGGTGGGGGCTGTTGCGGAAGGGGCCGGTGGAGCAGGCTGTTGTCGGCTGCTGATGCTCAGCTCCTCTAGGGAAAGCTCAGCAGACCGGCTCTCGGGGCCCCGGTCCCTTTGGGGACGGCCCGGCAACAGACGTGATGTCTGTTCCAAGTCTGGGTGGCGAACAGCAGCCTCACTGGTATCCATGGGTTCGGTGGGCCCCACCTGGGGACTCTCTTTGTCTTTCGGCTCCCCACCCTGGTCTGTGTTGTCCCTTGTGTCTGTGACCACTGGCAATTGGTTGAGAGGGCCCACTCTGCCCCCTGGCTCAGGCCCTGGTCCCGAGCCATCAGCTAGAGGTAGCTTCTTGGGATGTGGGGGGCTTTCCTGGCCATCCTCGGGACTGGCTTTGTGCGAGACATCGGTGGTCATCCTGGTTCCAGAGAGGCCGCAGGCCTTGGATCCTGGGTGTTCTAACCCCTACAAGGAAGCCAGACAAGTTACTGGTGCTCTGCCTGATCAGAGCTTCCATGGGTCCCTCTACCCAGTGCCATTCTGGCTATGCACATGTGCCAGCTGACAAGACTCTCCCAGAGACCCATTCTCCTCTGTTCCTCGGGCAGTTCCCCCCCCCTTACACATAAGCAGGTTGCTTCTGGGATGGCATGGCCTGGCTTTCCAGGAGCTTTGTGATGTGAGCATCATGGGGAGCTAACATCAAGAGAGGACTTGTGTAGGCCACTAACTGTGGCTGCTGCAGAGACTTGTTACCCTGGCCCTATGCACAGGCTCGGGGTGAGCTGTGATAGGCTGACATACCTCTGCAAGCTCACTCAGTGTGTCCTCCAACACTTTCACAGTGAGGATGAAGGCGCGCTGTGCCAGGACTTGGCGGTCAGCATCTCGCAGATATTTCCTGCGGTCAGAGGGACAGAAATAGTGGGACAGAGTCAGAAGCCTTATAGTACAGCTAAGTGATGAGTCAGCACCTTACTTTCACCCCAAGAACACTTGTGACTGTGCCCATCTATTTAAGTCTATTCCCCTAAAGTGCCCTTTGGATCATATACTTCATCTTCAATAAGTCTCTGACTTGATCCCAGTGGCTGCCGTGAGCCCTCTGAAGTACTGGTCAGTCAGAGGTGGGCTAAATTCCTCTCCCTCAAGTTGGCTTCTGGGATGCTTATGCTTCATGGCCAGGTTAGCCCTGTGTCAGCTGTATCTCCAGGTATAGCACCCCCAACCTCTACACCTGGCAGTTGTAGCAGATACACTCTGTTCTGTGCCCCATACTTCTGGCCAATGAAGCCATGAGATCTGTTGAGGCCCAAGACCTCTGCTGCCTGCCTCCTACTTCCCTAGGGCCAGGGCTACTTTCAGAATGTCTATTCCCTACACCCAACACTAGCTGGTGCCTCTGAGAGCCCAGGTTGGGCAGGAGGGATGGTCTAAACATGGAGACTATCAGCTTGTATCAGTCCAAGAGTGCTTAAGGCAGAGAGGTGGTGGGCTTGTGTTCCAGATACTAAGAGATGTCCCTCAGGAGTGAGGGAAGGCTGGGACTTCTGGACCACTAGACCTCAGAGCCAGGTGCGAGCAGTGGGGACGAGCCTGGGTGGAAGACGAGCCAGGCTGTGTGTGGTGGCTCACTCACTTGCCCTGGTCTGGTGTCCGCTGCAGCATGGAGGACACCTTCAACAGGGTGCTGTGGTCACGGAGCTGGGCTAGAACCTTGAGCAGCAGCACGATGGAGCGGTTCATGTGCCAGGCAAAGCTGCCTGGCCGGTCAATCTCATCCACGGGGATCCGCCAGATGCCCTATGGGATGGGCAAGCACAGGCTAAGGGAGGCTGCCATCTCTCTGGCGCCTTAGGGACACCCTGCCTGAAGTTCCCTCAAGCTTGCCACTGTGCATAGGGCCTAGCCAGGGGCTTCTCAGACCCTTCATGTCAGCCAGAGGGCAGGCGTGCAGCCGCCTGTACCTACACACCTTACATCCAAGGCAGAGGACTGTATATGTGAGGTTCTGTAAGCATTTTCCCTTGTCAGTCACCAAGCAGGCTGCCTCAGCCCCTTCCTTTATGTGGTTGTATCCCACATGCTTCCTGGACCTGTTGCCTATAGTGGCTGTCATGCAGTGCTGACACTCTGCACAGGTACTGTGCAAGGATGCAGGAGCAACTCCCAGGGGACAAATACTGAACCAGAGGACCGGTGACACTCACCAGCTGCTGCTGGAGGACACACACTTGCAGACTCACTTTCCCCAACTCCTGTTCCCAGCTACATGCAGGAAATCAACTGCAGCCCCGAAGACACCCCGGCCCCCAACCCCTGTTATATCAGCTTGCTTTGGTAGTCTCTCATCCCCTTTCCCTAAGTCCCTAACCACAAGGCATTGCCCTCTACCCGACCCCCCCATTCATCACCAGTGCCCTTGCAGGATCCTGTGACATCCTCTGGGGTGTTGAGGTTTGGCCTTTTGCTATGCTAAATACTGCTTGCTTCCAGAGACCACACATAGACCCAAGTGATGGATGCTATGTGATCCTGCTCCCCAAGTTATTTCTGATTGGTGAATAAAGATGCAAACAGCCAAGCTAGGCAGAAGAGACATAGGTGTGGTTTAGGGTTCCCGAGCTTGGGGTCAAAGAGGTAGGAAAAAAGGAGGAGAGAGAAGCTGACATGGGGTAAGAATCTTAAAATAACGGCCATATAGGTTGGCTAATTGAAGTTAAGAGCAGCCCAGACGAAACATGGCACATTATATAATAGGATTATTGGCTGGGAAATAGACATAGCAGCATAGAGGATAGATACCTGCCCAGCTCTTGTGCTGATTAAAGCTTATTATAAAGGTTGTGTGTGTATATCTCTTATCCAGGAACTAAATGGTTAAAGACAGGGTAGAAAACCTAGATTGGGATTAAATATTTTCAGGGGTCCATCAGGGAATAGGGGTACATGGATGCCAGAGGAAAAGAGTGGGTAATCCATGTACAGAAGTATAAGCCATGTTCTAGAAGGCCAAGGGGATGGGGGAGGAGGGAGGGCAGGGTGTCTTTAGCCCTCAGCTGAGGAGGGAGGCCTGGAAGAGCTTAACACCCTCAGTCCCTGGCCCCACCGCCTCCATCCTGGGCTTCAAGGCCGCCCACCTAACAGGCTAGAGGGTGAGAACACCCACACCCAGGAGAACAAACACAATCATATTCATGTCTGTCTGTAACAGCTTACAAAAAGCCACACAGGGGCTGGTGAGATGGCTCAGCGGTTAAGAGCACTGACTGCTCTTCCAAAGGTTCTGAGTTCAAATCCTAGCAACCACATGGTGGCTCCCAATCATCTGTAATGAGACATGATGCCCCCCTTCTGGTGTGTGTGAAGACAGCTACAGTGTACTTACATATAACAATAAACAATTAGCACTTAAAAAGCCACACGGGATATGTGTCTGTCTGTCGAAGCCCAGGGTACCTCACCTTTCTGCTCCTAGGACTAAGGAGAGCCTAACATAGACTACAGTGGCCATTAAGGTATTCATGGCCCAACAGTGTGAGGAAGGGTTCTGTTTCTTGAGGAGGCACATCCCAGACATTATACATGGAGTTCTCACGTGACTTTATATAGACATGCGATAAATAATAGAGCTCAGAGACAAGGAATAACCCTTCTAGAGCCACAGACGAGTGGCTACCCCACAACTTTGAGGAAAAGAGCCTTGTGGGTCTTCATAGGGAAGCGTCCACACCTGTACCAATTTCCAGTGCTGGCTGCAGCAGCTCTTCAGTCTGGAAGGTAGGGAGAGATGCCTTGGGTCATCCTGATGACCAGATGCTCTCTCTCCTTGATCTCCAGATCTTCTCCCTCTCCTGGAGAGGCCTAGAATCAACCTAGCTTCAGCGATGTCTCTCCACTTTCTGTGCACAGCCACAGATGACCCTAGTTAGTCAGAAGCTACTTTTCTCCAGACCTGAGAAGGCAGAGGGTCTGCCCACTTCAGAGCCAGGAGTGCTCGGGAGGCAGAGGCAGGCAGAGTTCTGGGAGTTCAAGGCCAGCCTGGTCAGCAGAGCAACTTCTAAGCCAACCAGGGCTACACAGAGAAACCCTATCTCAAAAAACCAACTCCTTTCAACTCCATAATTTACATGTGCTCTTCTGCCGGGCGTGTTGGCGCATGCCTTTAATCCCAACACTTGGGAGGCAGAGGCAGGTGGACTTCTGAGTTCGAGGCCAGCCTGGTCTACAAAGTGAGTTCCAGAACAGCCAGGGCTACACAGAGAAACCCTGTCTCAAAAAAAAAAAAAAAAAAAAGAAAGAAAGAAAAGAAATACATGTGCTCTTCTGAACCGTGCTGAGAGGTGTTGTGATTAGAATGAGGAGGACTTTCCTCTAGGCACAGTTAGAGGCAGGGGAAGTGGCCCTGCTCCCAGTGTTCATTATAGCCTCCAAGCCAGCAGTACTGGAGCGCAGACACAGCAGGCTGGGGGCCCGCTAAAGGTGGTTGGGTTCTGCCCACCTACTCTGGATACCAAGCATGCTAGCTCTATTATCAGTTAAACATACTGGAGCTAATCAACACTGGTGGAAGCTAGAGTCAACTCTGGTTACAATTAGTAGAATGGTATCTTTTCTATATGGTACAGGGCTGCCCCCAGGGACTGAACCAACATCAACTGGCACCAGGGCCTTGGGTATCCTAGACAAGTTCTGTTAAACCACTGAGCTCCATCCATCCATCCATCCATCCACCCACATATATGTGTGTGAACACAGACACAGACACACACACACAGACACACACACACAGACACACACACACACACACACACACACAAACACGAGGCGGGTTTTGAACTTTTTTTGTTGTTGTTGTTTTTCGAGACAGGGTTTCTCTGTGTAGCCCTGGCTGTCCTGGAACTCACTTTGTAGACCAGGCTGACCTTGAACTCAGAAATCTGCCTGCCTCTGCCTCTACCTCCCAAGTGCTGGGATTAAAGGCGTGTGCCACCACGCCTGGCTAGGTTTTGAACTCTTGATCAAATGGTGTGCACCAAGCCAGGTATTGTTGGTGTTTTTAATGTTTTACTAACTGCCTCTCTAACTGGCTTGTGTCCTTTGGACTGACACAAGCCACAGATTCTATGCATGTGAGCCTCTGTTTCTGTCTTTCCGCATCCTCTGCCCAGCCAGCTCTTCTAAGGTTTTTCCCAGGCCCGACTGTGACATCTGGTCCCTCTTCTCTAAGGCTCCCTGGCTTGCTGTTCTGTGACACAGTGGAGAGGACTCGAGGCCAGCCTTTCAGATGATGGCTCTGGAGCTGGCAGGGTGTCCTGGCCAGTGTGGGTCTGCTTTAGCTCTAGGTTCTGAGGGGCCTGACACAAATTTGGCAGAGTAGGTGGGGCATCCATCTTGGAAGCTTTCTGCCTCCCATTTTATTAGGTAAAGGAAATCCTAAGTACCCTGCTCCTGAAAATTCCCATGTGAACTGTGTGGGGCAGGTAAGAAACAACAGTGTTCACAGCAAACAAAGCTCTTCCAGGCTCGAGTGGATACGATGCCCCATGGGGAGCATGGGGACAGCATGAAGATAAACTGACTGCCCCTAAAAAGCAGCCCGTGCCAGGGGGTAAAGTGATGGTTCTGACCAGTGTTCACTGAGCACAGCCACCAGAAAACTATCACACCATGAAAAAAATGAGCTGAGGAGGTGCTTGCTACCCGTAATAAATCGTGTTTGCCACGTGCAGGGGGTGGGCTGGGGAAGCAGAAGGTACTTGGCAGATGTGAAGGTGCAGGAGGCCAGGGTTCCTGTAAAGTCTCTCACTCCCCAAGCTGAGAATCGATGGCACAGCAGCAAAGTCACCTTCCGAGGCAAGGGCAGGAGCAGGCGGACCCAGCCCCTCTGGGGGCTGTAAGAGGCCTGTCAGGCAGGTGAGGTGCATGACTGCAATGGAATCACGCTCAGTACCAGGGGAAGAAGAAAACATAGGCCATAAGTTCTTGAAGACACCTACTTCCTAAGAGGAAAGAAAGGTCTGTCAGCAAGGGTCTCTTGTCTCAGCATCTGGGTCTTGTTTTTAGTGCACTGTCCACCTCAGCTCCTTTTATAACAGAGCAGTGCTCATTTCGGCAAGAAGGAGGCAAGTTCCAGGAAAAGCAGAGGGAAGTGAAGACACCCAGACAAGTGCTCCAAGGGAGCCCAGCAGTGCAGCTGCCCTGCTCCAGCTTCACTCTGGCCTTGCCTGGACACACTCGCTGGGCAAGGTCTGGCTCATTCATTCCTCATGTTCACTCACATGTGCCACAAGACTCTGGAACTTACTGGGTACCATCTCTTCTATGGGCATGTAGCTAGCAGGAAAACACCTAGCAGGAGCCCTTGGGAATAGTGCTTTGCCCTCTCAGCTTGGGGCTGTATACAGATGGAGAGAAACCTGGGTGAGTGGGGGCAGGGGGGTGTCTTGTGGCCACCAAGCTGGCCTTTGGAGATCGCTGTTCTGAGAAAGCCAGGAGGGCAGAAACCAAGCCAACTATGCCTTCTGCCCGAGCTCAGCAGAATCTGGCTTCTGTGTTTATAGCTTCAGGATGGACTGGGTACAGCCCTCTCCTAAGGGGGCAAACTAGAACTCATCTTTCCCTAACTGCTGCACCAAGCCCACTCCCAGAGAAGGTATTGGGGGTGGGGGCTCTCAGGATGAATCGGGTAGACACCTGTTCTGTCTCCTTCAGCACAGCCCACAAGGGAGAAGGTGTGGGGCTAAGCAGAAGCTGCACAACACCCAGCCCAGAGCCCAGAGGAGAAAGGCGTGGCCCTCTGGCAGGTGTTAGGGAGAAGGCAGAGTGAGATGAGCTCGGGCTAGCAGGGAGGACATGAGCAGCAGGGCTCCTCTGTGAAAGCAGGCCTGGCGGGAAGCAGATGGGGAAGCCTGCAGAGGGGCTCATGTCTAGTTCTGCGGGACAGGCTAGAGCAGGAACACACATTTGAGAGCTAGCAGCATCGTGGGAGTCAGAGCATCAGGGTGCTACAAGGAGGCCCCTCTGCAGGACTATGCTTTCACATACCTGCAGGTCTGCATACTGTCTTTAATCAGCCTCACTGGATTCCTGGGTTGTGGTGTCACCAAGACTGGGCTCCCTGGTGGTCAGTGTGGCTAGGGATAATGCTGGCTCATAGACTGTGTTGTAGGCAGTCGGGCCTTCCTAGCAGCCCCAGAGTCCTTCCAGATACCTCACTGTACTCAAGTTTCTCCTACATGCCAAGTCCTTCACTGCAAGCATCTCAGCCCATCTCCGCTCCTCGGAGTGGCTCTGGGCTCCTTGATGACAGATGAAGTCACTGAAACACGTACTAACAATTGAATAATTTATGGGGTCCCAGACTGTGGGCTGAAGGTTGGACACAAGTTCTCAAACCTTCCCCACAGCCTGCTGTGTCCTCTCACTACTATGGAGGCAATGGGGATTCCTTCAGGTCTTGGGTACATAGATCTGGGGCGTGGCTGCTGCGTAAGTGGAGGTAATGGTGAACCTGCGGTAGTGCTCACAGATGCTCACAGTGGACTGGAGAGCAGTGTGAGGGTGGGCCTGGCCAGGAGGCTGCCGAAGCTTTGCCTTCCATTAATGGCAATCTTGGTGCGCAGACCACACAAAGGGCAGCGGCTCCTGTAGGCACGCGCGGAGCACTCTACCTGGGTCAGGCTCTGCCTGCGCTTTTATCTCACAACATCCCACATTCTGTGGTCAGGGGGAGCATATTCCTGAGGAGACCTAGACTCCTCTTTTCCCTCTCTTAGAAGCCTGCACATACCTACTATGGGCCTTAGCGTAGACTAAGAGCTCATCCACACACATTTCCAGTCCTGAGTATCAGACCTGAGGGCTGCTGAACACAGCCTCTTTACTCAGTCCAGAGCCAACTGCCGCAGCAGGCAGGGACTCCAGATTCACTCACATGTAGATCTGGCTCTCCCAGCACACTCTGTAGTAATAGCACACACAGCCTGTGGCTATTCTGAGATTGCTACCTTTCTGCCACAGATCCTCCTAGAACCTCTTCCTTCTCTAAGGCACAAAGTACCTAGAGAAGGGAACATGCCTAGAAGGCCTGGAAAAGCCAGAAAGGAAAGAAGGTGGGGGAAGGAATGGCCTAGACAGCGCTACACTGGGGGTGGGGTGGAGTGGGGTGGGGGTTCGGAGTTTCATTCTCTTGCCACACTGGAGGAGATACCCCAAGATACCAGTTCTTTCTTCCCAGAGAGTGCAACTGAGTTTAGATGACCTGCTCAAGGGTGTCCAGTGACAGTGGACCAGGAAGCAGGGGTCTGTCTTCCTCGCCTGGAAGCCTCTCCTCATGGTCTCACTTCTAACACTCCCAAAGGAAGGAACAGGCAGGGTTTTGAACCTTGTGTTTCTTAAGCAGCTAAGAGCAGGCAATCTTAGCACACAGCAGGCAGCGCCCTCAAGGCTTGCTCACAGGCAGGGTGGCTGGTGTCCATCCAGTTAAAGTGCTGCAGGCATACTGCTGGAGCATTGGTCACTGCTTCAGCCTTGGTCCTGACAGGGCTTAGGTGCTTTCTCCAGCTGTTCCTTGCTGCCTGCTACACACAGGACTGAGATGTGATACTTATTCTGATTTGCCATTCTCAGGGTCACACCCAGTAGGGCACCAGGCCAGGCAAGAGGGAAGATCTCATCTGGGGGCACGTAGAACAGTTGTAGAGGAGGCACCTGGGTACCACACAAAGGTGCTGACAAGGAAAAGGAAACAGATTGTAGACGGCACCTGAGGAGACCAGACCCAGGACGCTTGGCCTGAGGGAACAGTTGGGCTACTACTACTAGGCAGATGGTAGGAAAATTTCCCCTCCCCACCTTAACTAGGCTCCCCATTTAATGGGTCTGAGTTTGCTGGGGGTCTTCCTGGGCTTTACCTGGCCAGCTGAGACACTGCTCACCAAGACTGACTCTAGCTCTTGACCTCAGTCCAAGGGCTTCAGCCTTGGGCACAACAGTTGTCCTGGCACAGCCCCGGGACACTGAACTGTTATAAGAGGGGGCAAATGGGCAGATGCAGCTGTATTGCTTTTAAGGAGCTCATGATCTATATAAGGTGAAGTCTCTCAAACCCCCTGAAGAAAAGGGAGCCCACCAGCACAAGAACTTAGGAAACAAGGACAGTAGTAGACTGTCAACCATGGAGCCTTCCAGCACACTCAACAGAAAATGAATGTTCTGGGTCAAAATCATAAAACATAGACTCCAATTCTCTTAAAGAAGGGGTGTGGAGCAACATCCCAGCCATCCAGGTACAAGCATAAAAGAGAGGCTGGTGTATGAATAAGAGGCCAGGGACTTTGAAGGGTGCCTGGGCAGAGCCAGAGGAAACAGGAGGGGAGACTGTGTGCCCCCACAGAGGAGACAGAGATGAGAGACAGGTAGCTTGGGGGGGGGGATCTGGGAGGGGGGAGGGAACTGAGGTGGGAGGGAGGGGCAACTTATGTAGAGCCAGCCCTACAACTTGGGAGTATCCTGAGCCCAAGGAAGCATTTCCCATGTCATCAAAAGCATCTCCTTGACAACAGCCGCAGATTCGTGCAGATCGTGCAGAATCGTTTATCCCATAGCACATGGGCTACAGGTTGACATGTGAGCTAAAGTTTTCAGGGTCATTATTTAGAATGTTGGATTGGAAAGGTTAATAATGGTCAGGAGGGGGAAGCAGGTGGATCCCTGGGGTGGGGCCTGGTGCCTCAGCTGATACAGTAGGGGGACGGCCCGTGGAACAATGGGTGAACAAGGTTTTCTAGAATAGCATACTTTTAACAACCCTGTTCACTGAAAACACTATTTTGAGTCCCTAAAAGAGAGAGAGAGAGAGAGAGAGAGAGCGCCTATTTCTCTCCCTACTGTAGCCCATCTGGGTATGGGCATACTGGTGAATAGGGGAGAGTAAGACAGCTGTCACAAAAGCAGAAGACAGGGGGTGTAGGAACAGGCTGCTGCAGAGAATGAGCTGCTAAGTAATGGAGTAATGGTCCCTGCAGGGCAGAGCTCAGCAGGACAGAGCTCGGCAATTCCCTTCCTTCCACCCTGGAGAAGCACAAAAACCTGTGCAGCCTCCAACACAACCTCAAAATTAACAACAACCCAAGTCCAAGAAGCAGGGGATGGTTCCATTCAAGGGGCATGCACAGTTGGGAGTGGGGGTGTCATAGCATCCCCCAGTCTTGGGGTGACACCTGTTGCCATTAACGCACACAGAGCACTCACACTAGACTACCTGGAGAGGTGTGTGAACAGGGTATTGAGAGATGCTCCCAGTGTCTCTCAGGCAAACAATTTGTAGGTGGCTGTCCAGTTTCTCCCACATCAGCTTTCACTCTCTTGCTCTTTGTGAGCCTGCAAGCAGCAGGAAGCCCAGGCTACAGCACAACTCTCCCATCAGCTCCCATCTGTCCCCAGGACTGAGAGAGAGCATCAAGGTTGCTGCCAGTCAGCTGGGCAGCACCCATGGCCTCCTGTACAGAAGGCTCCCTCTGGCACCTCCTCCTGCTCAGGAGATTTGGTGTTGGGATCCAGGGCTGCTTTCTAGGTAGGTAGCTACTCATCCTTTTGATGCTCTGAGGAGAGGGGGCCTTGCAGCACTTCTGCTCCGTGCTAAAGATGGAGAGAAGCTGGGAGCCCTTCCCTCCCCTGCAAGCCCCACAGCACTGTAGACAGAAGTTTCTTCAATGAGCACCTCAGAACTATATGGAAGGCAATCTGTGGTCTCAGGACAGTGCAGTGGCTATCAGGAACACACCCCCATTCGTGCCCCCCCCCCCCGCCCGGTTCTCCCTCACGAGGTCCTGGCTGTCCAGGCAGGGCTACTGAGGGCAAGGGATTCCCCCTGACATTACAGGTAATGAGTCCTCAACAGACTCAGGCAGGGGTTGGGGAAGCCTGCAATTTGCCTGCAGCTGGCGTCTGCCTTTTCCAGCCTTTTCTGCCAAATGAGACATATCATGCACTAGGTCCCCTCCCCTCCCCCCTCCTGGGAAAAGCAGAACCGACAAACAACTGAGCTTGGGGAGAGCTTGGCAGCCAGCCCTGCCCCCATGTGCGTGCGGAACTAGTAGCGCCCCCACGCCCAGCCCATACGACCCTTACCCCAACCCTACCCTACCCCCTCTGCCTACTCTTGAGTGCTGAGTGGCTAGGACCCCGGGCCCCATGTTCCCAGCCGGACCGCACTTGCGAAGCGCTGGCACCATCTTCCCGCCCCCGCACAACTGCTATTTTTAGCTAGGGAAGCACCGCGCCCGGGCGCCGCTGCCCATCCCGCCCGGCGGCCCGCTCACCATCCCCGAGAGCGGCACCGCGCAGCTTTTCGTCAGCGCCTTCTGCTGCGAAGTTGTTGCAGCTAGTGGCTTTCGATTTCGCAGGCGCACACCCACGCCTGGGCTCCGGCCCGGGGCTTGGTCGGGCTGGGCTGTCCTGGGTTTGCTGGGCGGGCGCAGTACAGACTCCACCAGCACCAGCCGCCCCCGCGTGCCACTACCTAGGCCGGTCTGGCCTCCCACCTGACGTTCGGTAGAACGCCAGCCCAGTCCGGGCACGGGGGGCACCGCACCCACCGTCGGCGACTTCCTCTGTAGAAGCGCTGGGGAAATCGCGGCCCTCGGGCTTCCTGCTGCGTCCAGGGCGGGGGCAGCTCCCCGAGCCCACCCGGGGGGAACTTAGCATAGAAAAGCAGAGAGCCAGGCAGGCAGAGGTGAGGTGGTCGTGCAGCCCTGGTCCCAATCCCCGCCCTCGGCCACAGGCAAGTTCCTACCCGCCGGCTCCCCGGTGGCATCTGTGCAGGAGAGCTAGTGCGGGCGCCAGGCCATGGCCGCGGAGGCTTGCTCCTCACTCGCAGCGGGCCGGGGCGGGGCAGGCAAGAGCCGGACGG
>LR749799.1:1098188-1208188 GCA_902729485.2 Mus minutoides | reverse complement strand
AATGTTGAAAGATCTGGACCTCTATTCCTACCCTGGAGACTGAGCCACACATCCGTCTCAATGTCCCAACAATGTCCCGAATGCCTGAAGCTGGCTCTGGCAGCGCTCTAGCAGCCATGGAGGCTCAGGTGATAGGCCATGTTCATCAGTCTCTACAGGTCTCCTTGGGAATGTAGGCTTAGCCTCTAGCATACCTGACCAATGGCATATGGAGGTACTAATGTCTCAAGAGTGGGGTGGGCCTTTGGTCTTGTGAAGCTAAGTTCCAGATGACTGTGCCTAAGGTACTGCTAGCTGAGCTACCTAGGGGACATGTGGCCCCAGTGGTCTCTTATAGCTCTTCCCTCTCACCATCTGAGCCCTTGTAGACCTTCAGGTCTTTGCTGGTTCCTTTCTTGTAGGCTCTTACTTCACTCCCAAGGTGGAACCTGTCATCCTTCTGAGCTGGACTGGAACAAGAACACTCCTTGAGAATCCTAATTTTCAGCTTTGCCACCACTCACCTGCCTCACTATTGTGGGGCAGTGGCTCTGTGTAACACTGGATCTGGCAACTTTCCTACTGTGTACGTGACAGCCAGTTTTCTTCTTTAGGATCCAGACAAAGTGAAACAGGCCTCCTTTCCCCAGGTACAGAGACCCTAGGTTCCCCCAAAGCATGTAGTCTACTTAACTCTCTTGAGCTAGAACTTTTGGTCCCAAGAAGCTGATCCTGTGTTGTACAGCTACACAGTGCCTTGAGACGTCACTGTATCCAACGGTGCTGAGGGAGGACAGAGGTAAAGAAGCCTGAAAAGACTGGCTCAGGGAACATCTCTCCAGGCTGCTATGTGAGGGCTCTGCTCAGAGATTCCTGTCCTTGGGACTGGAACCGCATGTACTTCAGCAGATAGCAATGCTGTACCACTCGAGCCTGCAGGTCCTGGTGTATGTATGTGCACATTCTGTGCACAGGGCCACTATTCCTACCAGCACTTTTGTTTTTTAAATGGAAAAGACAATCCTCTACCTCAGGAGAGAAAAGGTCGAAACTTTCTGCCAGTTCCCAGGCCTCCTGTGAACTCTGCAATGGGTATGCAATGGAGCATATCAGCTTAGCTTAACTGGCACCTTCGCCCAGTGGCACAAGAGACTACATAAAGATAATGACAAGGTCGGGTGGGGACACGGTTGTGGTGGGGAAAGGGACAGACAGGTCTACTAGGTGGGGTAGCCCTGGCGACTTCTCTAAGCAGGGGGACCAAAAAGAGAGGCAGCCCACTGAAAGGCAGTGAAGATGGCTGGTATCTTTGGGGGCAAGTGTAGTTACTGTGGCAGGCTACATGTGGCAGAGGGTATCACATCTGGGGAGTGGGTAATCTTCATAGAAAGGAAGAGTTGCCGGAGGTCAGAGGAACAAATCAGGCAGTGCAGAGCAGCAGCCTCTGAGGTAGCCTGGATGAGCTATGAGGTGCGGATTTAGACCATGAGCTAGCTCTCTGTCTAGGGACCTGTGGCCCACTATCTGGCCTCACAGCAATGGCAGCAGCTGGGTCATAGAGGCCCATTTTGCTTTACCCAGTGTGCCTCTCCTGCCCTATGAGTGATCCTCACTCCCACACTGCACACGGGAGGAGTCCCTGAGCACCTCCTTAGCATACAGGACACTTACAATGAGCTCCTCCATGCTCCCACTTCAGGCTGGACAGAAAAGCCCACTATAATAACCCACCCTTTAGAGGGCTAAGCTGCTTCCATTTCGTTTCAGGAGAGGAGCCCAGATCCTAGGAAAGCTTTTTCTGGCAGGCACACTGGAAAACAAACAAACAAACCCAGGATAATCTATATATCTACTGATCCCTGGTCCCTAAGGAATGGTTTTTATATAGCTTGAGGATTCTGGCTGGCCTAAGGGAGTGTTTGTGGGAGGGAGTCATGAAGAAGCAACGGTAGATCAGATGGTAGCTCAGGCTACCTGTGGTGGTCTCTGTCAGGCAGCTACAAACAGCAGGTACTCTGGCAGACAGGCAGATGGGAAAGGCTATGCTTTAGGCTTGATCATAAGACAGGAAAGGGCTGAGAGAGAACTGGCACCTTCATGGGCATTCTAGCTGCCAAGAAGGCTTATGCCCACTGTTTCTTCCGGCTCCATGATGGTCACAGGAAGGAACCCTTTGCATCCTGGGTAATGTCAGAAGAAGAAACACCCGATAGAGCAGGGTCAGCTCCACATATACAGCGTCATCCCCCAAACCAGAATGCTGGTCAATCCAGATGCAGATCCTAGACCTAGGTCTCCTCTATGATAGCCCTGGGCCGCTTACCTATGGTGTAAAAAAACCTGATAAGGTTCTACACACCAGGAATGGGGTTACCTATTTAGAGCAGAGGCCCTCTGATAGCAAAATATGACCTATGTCTAACCTTGAACCAGCACTGTGGTGGTCTCTAAGCCAAGCTGAACTTGACTCTGATTACCAAGTCAAATCCATGTATATACTTCTCTATCATGAAAGCAAGGGGCCTTCTCAGCCCACCTCAATGCTCTTCCTACTGGCATTTCTACTGCCCTCTTTATTGGGGCCTCCTATGTGAGGGACTCACTCCACACTATTTTTCTTTGGTCTTTAGTTTGTTTTCCCCAGGAAATGCCTTCTTTCAGATAGTATGGCCAAGTTCAAGTTCAGTTCAGATTTCCAGAAGTGTTCCTCATCACCTCTGGTGGAATCAGACTGGCAGACAGTCATCTCTAAGACACATACCACCACTCTAGAGGTGCCTAGGCTCAGGGTTGGGCACTGTGGTGGTTTCAATATGCTTGGCCATGGAAAGTGGCACTATTAAAAGGTGTGAGAAAGTATATCTGTGGGGTGGGCTTTGAGGTCCTATGTTTAATTAAGCTCTGCCCAGGGTGGGAAGGAAGCCTCTACCTTGCTGCCTTCAGATCAAGATGTAGCCTTCTCAGCTCCTTCTGCAGCACCATGCCAGTCTGCCTGCTACCATGCTTCCTGCCATGATGACAACAGACTGAACCTCTGAAACTGTAAGCCAGCCCCAATTAAATGTTTGCCTTTATAAGAGTTGCCTTGATCATAGTATTTCTTCACAGCAATGGAAACCTTAAGACAGGCAGGAGTGGGTGGGTGAGTGGGTGGAGGAGCACCTCCTTAGAGGTTAAAGGGGAGGGGAGAGAGGGGGGATAGGATGAGGGGTTTGTGGAGAGGTAACTGGGAAGGGGGCTACCATTTGAATAAAATGATGAAACGAATAAAATGATGAAAGAAAGAAAAGAAAAGAAAAGAAAAGAAAAGAAAAGAAAAGAAAAGAAAAAAGAAAAGGAAAAAGAAAAAGAAAAAAGAAAAAGAACAAGTCAGTCATGGACTCAAATTTAAGGAATGCAACAGTGGACTCCAAGCTGAGGGGAACATTCCCTTACTGTGAACTCACACACAGGCATTCTCTGTCTTCTATAAAGGGACTCCTCATACTGGATGCCCAAGGCAGTTACTGTCTGGTTGATCCACGCAGTTACTGCTAAGGCCTGGCCTGCAGTGGAAGACCCTCTCTGGCTAAGAAGATTCTGCTTCAGAAATTCAGCTCCATGCCAACGCTAATGGCTGGTCTTTCCTGGAGCCCAGAACTGGCCTCCATTTGCCTCATTGCCTCAAGAGCCCCAATCGGAGTCACCAATGACTAGGTGTGCCTGTGTAGAGAGTGAATAGTGTTTATGGCACTAGACAATCTGTTCCTTGCCAGAGATGCACTGGAGTCTACCTTACCTGTCCATGAGGCCTCATCTTTGTTGATCTAATCTAAGACGTATAGACAAAGTACTTTTAAAAAGGGTTGCCATTTTATTTTGCTTTTTGAAGCAGGGTTTTGCTATGTAGCTTAGCTGGCTGGCTCCAAACTCATGATCCCCTTTGACTCAACCTTCTGAATACGGAAATTACACGCAGGTACCATTATCCAGGCCCAATCAAAATTTGATTTTGGGCTGATGTAATAGCATAGTCAAGACCCTTGTTGCTGAGCCTGACAAGGTAACTTGAGTTTGATCCCAGACCCACATGGTGGAAGGGACCTGCAAGTTATTCTGGACCTCCCCGGGGGCACATGCACTTGGCACATATGTTGACACATACATGCATGTGCTCAAACAGACATATGACCCACCCCACCCCACATTTTGAATCAGGTAAACTTGTGCAGTTCTTCAGACACTTTCCCGATCTGTCCCAATCTCTCTCACTCATCCCACTATCAATGATCCTCGTCACCCCTGTCCCCTCCCCACCATTGTCCTCCTGAACACAAGGTCACTGTTGCTCAGCAGTATCCTGTTCTCATGGGCTCTTTAACCAAACTCTGAAGTAATGTCTTGTCCACTGTGCAGATGAAGAAACTGAGCCTACAGACACTAACTGGTTTGCTCACAGACCTGTGTATGTGAGAGTCTTTGGCTTACCCCTCTCAGGCAGTTCCTGGTCCCAAGCACCTGTCACCATGACAATCCATTGTGTTAAAAGTCAATCTTTCCAAATAGGAAAAGTAGGGTGGAGGGGAGGCAGGGGGTGTAGGGAAGGAAGGGAAGGGGAAAAAAATGAATTGAGATTAAAACTACCCAAGGAAAGAGGGGCCTGGCCCTGAGCAGTAAGTGCTGGGTACACAGTAGATATGAAGACTACAGCCCTTCAGGGCTCTGTTCAGGAGCTGGCAGGGCACAGCTAAGCAGGTGGAGCTTGGCCCTTCCTGCATCTGCGGGGGCAGTGGCCATCGCATCTGTTTTTCATTGGCTATGTGAATAGGTTTCTTTTGGAAAAGGAGATGGAAAACCACTGACCTTATCCAATTGGCCCACCTTTGGAGATGGAGAAACAGAGGTCAAAGGGGCTGGAGACAGGAAGTCTAAAGTGGGGCACGACAGAGTCCTTCCCCAGTGTGCGCACACTGAGGAGACTTGGTTTAGGTGCCTGCCTTTCCAGCCCATCCTGTTCTGTGTAAGCCCACCAACAGATGCTCTTGGCTGGAAGCCCCAAATGAGCACAGCAGAGGAGAGAAGCCCTTAAAGAGCTCAGGGCAACCTTAGGTTCTCGGCTGACATGGGCATGGATCACAGGCTCACTGCGTTGGCCTGTAACCTGCTGTGAGGACATACTTGTTTATGGAGCAATACCAACAGGTGGATTGCTGTGCCCTCATCTAGCCACAGCATGTCCAGTGCTCTGACATGAGTCTAGCGCTGCCACAGCTTTAGAAGGGTGGATTCTTAGAGTGACTTCCCCTTCCTTCCATGGAACCTCAGAGTTCCCAGCCCCTGCTTCTCAACAACCACGTAGTTCTCCCAGTTTCTGCCCTTGCCTGGGCCATCTTCTCTGCCTCACCCACTCCAGTTGGAGAGCTTTGCTCAGGGACTAGGAACACACCTACAAGCACATCTCTCCTGCTACTGCCCAGCACATGTCCTAGTGTACTGCCTAGGCTGAAAGCACCAAGCCCAGGCATCAGAGCAACATCATCTACAGCAGGAAAAGACATCTGTGCAGGAATGTTCTCTGGAAAGCGTCAGACAGTACGCTCTTGACTGGACACTTACTCTGAGCGGAGTGGTTGGGAGTGGAGGGGATCTGGGCTGAGGCTGACTGGACATACCCATGAATTCCACAGTCCAATGAGAGAGAGAACAGCAGTAGTCCTCATACAGAAACTGTGGCATGGAGGCCGGCCCAC
This sequence comes from Mus minutoides, assembly GCA_902729485.2. NCBI lineage: Eukaryota > Metazoa > Chordata > Mammalia > Rodentia > Muridae > Mus > Mus minutoides. The sequence goes on along the minus strand of LR749799.1, from coordinate 1,202,480 downwards.
AGGACATGGACATGGCTCCTGAGCCCTGGGCTTGATTCCATGCTCTGCTGCCCACTGGCTGGATGACCGTGGACAAGTCATGCTGTCATCTATGGGGACTTTGGCTTCCTCTCTCAGCACTGCCCCAGGACTCAGGACACAAATGAAAAGCTCATGCTTCCTCTGCCCATGCATTCTGGCCTTGACACAAAACTCAGTACTTCTAGGCAACTGCCTCTGGAGGACAGAAAAGAATGCACACCACAGGAAGACATCCTAAAAGCTGCTTATATTTGATTTCTGTTGCTTTAAATTAGAACCATGACTGCAGCAGCCTGGCTTGGCAAGATGTAACAGTCACAACCTGGGCGTCCTATGCAATGGCCCTATCACTGTCTTATCCTGGCTTCCCCATGGTTTGCAGACTCACAGTTCCTCTCCACTTGATGCCCAGGGAGAGGTCCAGCCTGACCCTGGGCTAACCCAGTCTGAGCTGTGTAGTTCCAGAAAGTTCAGCAGCAACAGTATGAGAAGGACAGAGAGGTCGGCGCAGCCTCTGGGTCCAGGCTAACCCTTTAAGATTCTCAAGAACAGGACTTCTTCTCCCTGGAGAACTTCAAGTGTTTCTTTTGTTTACTCTGCTTGAGCAATTGGCCCATGGATCATCTCAGCAGTGCTAAAAATAGCAGGATTGCAGCAATTCCAACTACAGCCAAGAAACTCACATTTCCTCAATTGAGATTTTCCCCTGCTTCTTTTCTGATTCCCACTATGATGTGACTAGCTGTTCTTTCGCCCCAAGAGCAGTTAAGTTCCTGCTATACAGCTTGGGCCATGCTCATGATGAAGCAGTAGCTAAATCAGACTAAGTGACTTATAAGAGTGACAGCCATCAGGAAAGGGGGGAAGAATAGAAGCCAGCCAGTGTTCTCACCAGCCAGAGATTCTTATGCCTGCTGTCTTCAGTAACAAGCTGTTATGGGGAAAGAGAAGAAGCCACAACCAATGTCAGACAATGTCTTTCGAGAACCAGAGATTCTTGTTCTAGATGAGGTAACTCTGGGTTGGTGTAACAGACAGCATTCTCCTAACCATGGACTACCACGGGCATCTGCCCTGAGGACAACCTCTGCCTCCTCAGTGGGGTCCAGGTGTCTGTCCTCTGGAGCAAGCCTGCTGAGCCTAGAGCCCATTCCTTTGCCTTCCTATATTCTCTATCTTCCCTTATCCTACCAGTCTGTCTCTGGAACTATCTACTGACTTAGTCCAGAAAATCTCAACCACAGTGTAGGTATTAACGCACTTTCTCTGTCTATGGCAAGGGGCTGTGAAGAGTCAGTCATGGGTTGCTGTTGTAAACACAAGACCCAGGAGTGGCAGGTGCTGCCTGGGTCCAGTGTGTTCCACTTCACCTTCTATCGAGGAAGCACTGCTTTGGCGACACATCCAGTGCAGCTAGGACAACTGGGAAGTGGCCTGTGGCAGACCAAAACCAAGAGCCCTGAGCTCTACAAACCACAGGAGAAGCCAGGCTTCTATAAGCCCTGTGGGCAGACAAGAGAAAAGGGCTTCTGTTTTCCCAGCCTGTGGCAGCACCTTACAGGTGCTCCCCATTTCCAGCAGTGTGTATCGTTTACAGAGGGTACCCACCTTCAGGGCCACTGCCCGAACTAAGGCTAGCCAGGCAGTCTGGGCCAGATGTACACATGCTGCATCGCAGCAGTCTGTAGCAGCCACCTCCTGGTCCTCCCTAGCCTCGGGAGTGCCAGCGCCTACATGAGCCTAGATGGAAATGCCACTACAAAGCCCTGCCACAGCCCAACCAGCCAGGTCTGTGGGACAAAGCCAATTGAGCTGAGCTCAGCACTAGCCTGGCTACTGGCCCTAGCTGACCTCACTTCCTAGGTCAGATACCTGTGTCCTGCGTGTTGCCGCTCTATTCTCCCCACAGGAGCATTCCTGCTTGGAGCAGCTGGGCCAAGTCCAGTGAAGGTACAAGCAAGTACCTTCTTCACTTGAATGGCTATCAGTCTCTTTAGTCATCAGTCTCTCTAGTCATCAGTCTCTCTAGTCATGAGCTCTAGTGCTAGGTAAACCAAGATTCACAGCCCCCCTTTCTACACAGACCAGCTACGGGACCTGGGCCAAGTCATGTTACCTATGGGCATCCCTGGAAACCTGTAGATTGACTGTAGGTTGACTATGTGGCAGGCTTAGGATCTGGCACGTGGCATGTTTACAGCAGGTCAATGTGCTTCTTAAAGTGTGGGCTCAGTAACAAGTAGGGTGTAAGAAACAGTTACAGTTGTGTCTGGTGGGAAGATGATACTGTGGGGCTGTCCAAAGGAAGCTATTGGCCATGGTGAACCAGGGAGTTCCTATCCTGGCCTTCTCTGGCTCTGACTAGTGTACATGGCAGAGGAATCTCTCTGCTGATGCTTTCAGGGCTTCTTTACATTGGGCTTCTGTTATCTACCCAAACAAGCCCGAACTTGAGTCCAGAGTTGGGGATAAAGATTATCCATAGCCCCACCAAACACAGTGCATCTTTGAAGCTACAGAGATAGAAGGAAAGCCAAGGAGCAAGTAAGTCCGCCTGGACCTGACCTACCAACAGGAAATGAGGCCTGGCTATGGCTAGATTCCTGGGCACCTGAGCCAAGATAGTTCTGTGTTCTGAGGCTGCTGCTCCCCAGTTACTCATCAAGGCATTCTCAATGATGGGGGCCCTTTGAGAGACATAAGCACCAGGCACTGAGCCAAGGGGAGATGCAACAGTAATCTAGGAGTGTAATAGTAATGTTCTTTTAGGTTTCCTGGGTTCCAGACTGTTCCCTCCTGGCTCTGAGGACATCTATCCAGATGGCTCTATGAAAGGAGAGCACTGCCTGAAGTGTGGCCTGGAAAGACTGTATCTATTCCATCCATAGGGGAAGGTGACTCCCCCAAGGCCACAGAAGCAACTGGTGGAAGTGTGAGTAGACCAAGTATAAATGATTCCTGCCAAGAATGGTCCATTGGGGGTCTTTGGCAGATGGCTAGTCCCTCGGCTGGCCCACCATCATAGGCCCTTTCTTTCCTTTCAACCACAGCAAGACCTTTGAGGCACTAGGCACTAAGGTTCTGAAAACACACAGCACAGACACTAAAGAAACAAAGAGCTCACAATGTCCATCCCTTCCATTGGTTTAAGCCTCAGAGTCAAAACAAAAGACCCACCTGGGCCTCTGTGGTGGCCGCCTAGTAGGAGTGAGTGAACCCAGAGCTGAGGTCGATGAAAGGAACTAGCTTCAGGTGTGGGAAGGGGCTTACAAACAGACTGAAAACAATCTAAATTCACCACTACACCCTATAGATGGGCTCAAATGGAAGTCATCTATGACAGATGGCCAGGAAGGGCAGGTCATTGTGTGGGAAAGAATGTGACCCAGGGCTGGGCCCTTTGGCAGTGTATGAAAGCATTTGCTCCCTGGCCTCCAGGCCTTTGTCCAGGAGACTCCTGCACAGGTGAGGCAGCTACTGTATAATAATGTACAACACACATCTGGGAAAGGGGCGAGACAGAAGAGATGGAGCTTAAGCCACCTGGTGGCGCATGGTGTAGCTATAGCATGAGCAAGAATAGAATGAGCAAGCGCCTCAGGGACCGACCAGCACCTGCTCTCAGCCCAGGCCATGCAGAAGGGGATGGTGTACATGGCCAGTCACAAGTCTGCTTTTATCTGTTCTGGAGCCAAGGTGGGCCTTAAACTTCTAGAAGACCTCAGACATGTGGGAGTCAGGGTGTTCACTGCCTCTACTTCAATCCTGTCTCTTCTGAAACCAGATATGGCCTCTGGCATCAGTGGAGGACATTTGGGATCCAAGAGAACTTGTGGCTCCATGTGGGTCAATCTCTAGTCCTAAGGACGAGTTGTGTTAAGTTATAAGTGTTGGGGACACTCATGAATCTACCTGTTGGGATCATCTCACTCCAGGGAAGCCTTGGGCCTATGTGAAGCCAAAGGTGTAGAATGGCCAGGAGTTGAGCTTACCTGTACCCAAATCTAGGTTTTTTTTTTTCTCAATGCCTTGGGCAGGAACATGTCTGCTGCCCACCTGCAGTACCTTCTGCTTCTTTCAGAAGGGGTAGAAACTGGGTTAAAACAGGGGGGAAAACCCAGACTGCTAAAATAAGCAAACATTTTTGGGGAAGATGAAAGAGCCATCTCTGGTTCTGTTACTATGGGAACACTTCAGAATCAACTACAAGATAGGGAGAGATGCTCACCCTGGACAAAACAGCTTGGTTTCAGCCCACGCAAGGCCTGCCTGCCTGCCTGCCTGCCTGCCCGCCCACCAGCCCACCCTCCCTCCCATAGGTGAACACGCTTGTGCAGAGAGTGCAGGGAGCATCTGGGCACCCAGAAACACCACCATAGCTCCTGTGGTATGAGCAGGCCACCCAGCAACATCTGTCAGCTGATATGGCATGTGCTTCCCTGAACCCCTCTCTCTAGGCAAAGACAGCCCTTCTCCTTGCTCCACTTTGAACCACTCCTGGCCTGGCCCTGGTTAAGCAGGGGCCTTTTCATTTGCTTGCAGGCCTAGGCCCAGCCTAAACCTGTCCCCTAGCCAAGTCCAAGGCTAAGTGCCTTCTGTCAGTTCCTCTAGAAGGAACTGACCTGCTCATCAGTGCCCAGAGTGCCCATGAACTCCACCTCCACTCGGACACAGACTAGCGTGTTGTTCTGGGTATAAAAGGGTGGGGAAACAAGGGGCTTCAGCTGGCCGTTAGCCTAATGCTGCAGAAGCTCCAACCCAGTAGCGCTGATCTGGTCCTGCCTCAGCCTCATGGAAGAGAGACCCTCCTCCCATTAAAAATAGTGTTGTGGGAGTAGGCACATGAGTGTATGCGTGTAAGTATAGGTGTGCACATGCTTTGAAGCATATATGGAGGTCAGGGCACGATTTTCAACTGGTTCTCTCTTTTGCTTTACTGAGAAAATCAACATTGGTTAGCTGGGGCTGAAAAGCCACCTGTGGTTAAAAAGAGACCAGAATCACTGAGGCAGCATCTTCTGGGAAATATATCCTCAAGGTCAGCACACAGAAGCTGTGCTGCAGACCAGCCCAAAGCTGCATTTTACAGCTAGCATTAACCTAATGTTACTGGCTAGCCTGAGACCTGCAGGGTTAAAGAGTCCTACAAGGTTACGAAATCCTGGAAAGCAGTTGAAGGAAGAGCACTGTGTAAGACCGAGTGCCCCTATATAGCCCCGCCCAGACAATCCTGCCAGGCCTCCAAGCAGAGGTCACTGGCACACATCACACCTGGATCCTAGTTACTCTCAAGTCAGGTAGCAGAGCTCCACTCTATGAGATGAGTAATCAGAGAGCTCAAAACACTAAATACCATGCTTGCTTCTAACTCAACTGCAGAAGAACAGGCTACTGCGGAAGGACCTACTAATTAATATTCTAGCATTCTTCTAGATCAATAACAGAACTGGTAATCCAGTAGAACAATGAACATGAGCAGAAACTGTATTAAAAGCTAAAACTGTTGGACTAGGGAGGGACACAGACAGGTGGTAATGTGCCTTCTTGCATGTGTGAGGTCCTAGGTTCAATGCCCAGCACTACAGAAAAACAACTTGGACAAGTACAGAATCTCACTCACAGGGAATGAAGTGTAGTAAGAGGTTTCCCCAATCCTACTCCCTGGACTAAAATGCAAATATTCACTCAGGAAGCTGAAGTGAGAGGATCATGAGTTTGAGGCCAGACTGAACTACATTCCAACCCAACCCTGTTCCCCAATCCACCCCAAAATTAGAGCCACCAAGATGGTTACCAAGACAGCACTTGCCGTGTAAGCTTAGCAACTGAACTTGGTCCCTAGAACCCAATACAAAGGAGGAAGCAAAGAATTGGCTCCGCAGTGCTTTCCTGACTTATATTCACAAGTCATGGCACGCATACTATGGTACATGTGTCCCCACACATGTACCAACATATACACATAAATACTTTAAAACTAAGAAGTCTGAAAATGTTAACAACACTGATCAATTCATGAAGTCTTGAGAAAAAAAGCATGTGTGTAAGGGTGAGAGTGTGGGCAGATCTCAAGAGTGTGTAAGGGTGAGGGAGGGGGTAAATCTCATAGTGTGTAAGAGTGAGGATGTGGGCAGATCTCATAGTGTGTAAGGGTGAGGGTGGGGGTAAATCTCAGAGTGTGTAAGGGTGAGGGTGGGGGTAGATCTCAGAGTGTGTAAGGGTGAGGGTGTGGGCAGATCTCATAGTGTGTAAGGGTGAGGGTGGGGGTAAATCTCAGAGTGTGTAAGGGTGAGGGTGTGGGCAGATCTCAGAGTGTGTAAGGGTGAGGGTGTGGGCAGATCTCAGAGTGTGTAAGGGTGAGGGTGTGGGCAGATCTCGCAGTGGTATCTACTGATACTTTTAAAGTATCACAAATATTTTAACCCAGGCAGGAATTCAATTTCTAGGCTTTATCTTATAAATGAGCTCTCCCTACCCTTACAAATATACAATAATGAATATCAGGAGTGCTGTTTGTAGTAACAGAAGACTGGGAATAACCAAAACATCTGCCAGTGGGTGACGATGGTCATCCACCTGAATGCTGCACAGCTATAAAAAGAATGATCAAAGGCAGGCATGGCAATCAATGCCCAGAATCCCAGCACTTGGGGAGGTCGAGGCAGGAGCATCTGAACTTAAAGGTCATCTTTGCATACTCAGTGAGTCTGAGAGCAGCCTCAGCTAGAGGCCCTGACTCAAGAAAACATCAACCCAGAAGGCCTGGGCTGCGACAGCAGGACTGCAAGTTAGAGGCCAGTCTCGGTTGTATAGCAAGACTCTTTCCCAGGCACAACCCTAGCTTAGTCTAAGTGAGGCCCTGGCTTTGATCATCAGTACTACAATAAATGATAAATAGGAAGAATATTAAAATACAGAGATGCTATTAGGGAGAAAACAAATTTAAAGGGGGGGGCGCACGCATAAGAGCAGGATTGTATGTGCTTCTATCCCTCATGTATAGATACACACACTGGCTTATGAAAGGCCTTCTGGAAGGACATACAGGGAACAAAGACCCACCCACCCATGGTGTGCAGCAGGGCTATGGGCTGGGCACAAGGGTGCCCAGCACTCTTTTTCACAGCAAATTTGTTAGTACCATGAAGTCTGATTAGCAATGACACCTACGGCTTGCCTATAAACAATATTCAGAGCACAGGTAAGTACTGTGTGGTAGACTTGAGTGCCCCAGGCAGGAATTTTAGTTGGGGTACAGACCCCAAACTTACAGGCTGGGAGAAAGGACAAGCCATGGAATTGGGCACTCTTACCCCTTGGCTAGCTCTCAGTGAAGGCCCTGGCAGATCTGCACCTTAAGGAGATGGCTCTACCACAGCCCTCCTGACAGACAGTACCTTCGTAGGCAAACCCCGTCCTTACATTTCTCTCTGAATATCAAGAAATCAGGGTAAAAAGAAACCAAAGCTGAGAGGGTCACGTAACATGCCAAGGCTACCCAGGTGGGACCAGCCAGGCTCAGGGGTGCAGAGAGAGGATGGAGAACTAGACTGGGGGTAGAGAGGAGAGATGATTCTGGGTAGGGCAGAATGCGAGTGGAAAGGCTGGGCTGGCTGCTGCTGAGGAGGCAGACATCTCACTCATGAATGCTGCTCTCCCTTCACCTGGAATGGCAAGGCTAGTTGAAAGGGCACTGAAGGCCCAGCCTTGGGAAAACTTAGTTTTCAAGCAGGAGAGTTAGCCTTAGTGAGAAGCTTCTTGGTGCCCAAGATCATATGAGGACATGGGCCTGTTCCAGAGCTCTAAGCCTCAAGTCCTCTGGTTGCCCATAAGGCCCCTGAACACTTAGGGCTCTAGAGGACACACAGAGCTCATCCATGCCTCTCCCTAGTGCCAGAGGAAGTAGTGACTCGCTAGAAGTCACTCAGTAATCACAGCCCCTTGTCAGTTTTGATTCTCTTGTCAGTCTGCCCGTCTGCCCTCTGAGGGTGATGCAAACACCTGACCAGGGTGTGTCTCTAGTGAGACGAAGTGGCAGCAAGCAGCCTCGGAAATCAACAGGGCAAAGTACTCACGTTGAAGAAATTGGTCTTGTTCCTCTCGCAGAAGAGCCCCTGTGCCGGCATGTGCTGCAGCTGTTGCCATGGGATACTGCTGCCTAGCAACACATCACGGGCCCACTGGAGGTTCTGGGGAAACAAGAAGTAGGTTGGAAGTGAGTGTGTGGGCTGCTCAGGGTACCCATGGGAAGGCAGGTGGTCCCTTCTTCATGGCTGCACTGGCAAAAATTGTGGTGAACAATAGCTCTGCAGACATTGATCCTACTGCTCCAGGAGGCTCTGGACAAGAGCTCTGATCAGCACTGCGCTGTGGGATGCGTTTTTGGAAGTGATTTCTGTTGTTGTTGTTCACCATAGCTGCCTTAGGAATGTGGCCTCAGATTACATAAGGCAGTGGGCATAGAGACCTCTCTCCTTGCCCAACCCTAAAACACTGCTGTGCAGACTCAGTGCCTGCATTTACTGGGAACCCCTGTTGGCCCCAGATGCAAGCAAACCCTACTCATTTAGCAGGAATCTTCCTTCCTTCCTAGCACTGTGGTAGAGCTGCCTCAGAGGGCTGGGCTTTAGTCACAGTGGGCCCAGGCTCTCTTGGCACTGGAGCATCTTGTTGCTACTTGTAGCCTCATGAAAGGTACAGGGAGTGTGAAAGCGCCTTCAGGTCCATGGGTCCTCACCCTTCCTGAGCTCCTACTGCCGCCCCCCCTACAACCCCCACTCCTGCCTCCACCGCTGCTGCCATTACCTCAGGCTTGAAGAGGAAGGGATAAATACAAAGAAACAGAGCAGAGCAGAGCCAGGATAGGCCCTGCACAGTTAAAGGGAAGGAATAAAAACCAAGAGTAGCCGAGCTCGCCCATCAAGGCTGTTAGGAGGTACAGGAGGAGTCTAGAGGCACACACAGCAATGCTCAGTCATGAAGCCTGGGTCTTAGTGACAGCTCAGTCGGGCTCTTCTTGGGGAGATGCTTAGTCCCCAAGCCTGGTCCAGCCAGTCATAGTCAGACATTCAGAGAATGACACGGAGCACACGACAGGCGAGCACTTGTGGGGTCTCAGGGAATTTTGTTTCTGGGTAGTACTGGGGATTGAACACAGGGCTTGCACACAGCAGGTAAGCACGCTACCTCTGAAGTACAGCCCACAGCCCAGCCCTTTCTCTCCCACCCAGGTTTAGCCTAGAGATTTTTTCCCTCCTTAATTTTGAGAAACTCACTAAGTTACCCAGGGTGGCCTAGGCTCTTGGTCATCTTGCTGAGCAAGCATTGGCACCACAGGCATGTACTACCTACCATTCCTGGAGAGTTTTTTAAAATGTATTTAAATCAGTCATTTATTTTTGCAGGGCTGGGAGTCAAACCCAGGACCTTGGTCATACAAGGCTGGAATTCTAATCCTGAACCACATCTAAACCCCCACTGTAATTCTAATTCCTCCTGTACTCCCCTGACTTCCAGAAGCTGGGCGCAAAGCTGACACCTGGGCTATGGCTTGCACCATGAATGGACTATGGCAAGAGTCCAGCTTGTTCACACAAGAGTGAGGTGTGGCCCCCTGTGAAGCAGAGAAGCACTGTGTGCACGGCCTGAGGAGACTCCCGGGAGGTTACCACAGCACTGTGACACTAAGGGACTTGTCGGCAGTGTCCTGATGACCGAGTTAGCAGCAGCAGTCTGAGGTGAGGAGGAGACAGACCGGGGCTCAAGAAGCATCTTCACAGTGAAAACAAAGGTGGAGCCGGGCGTGGTGGCGCACGCCTTTAAACCCAGCACTCGGGAGGCAGAGGCAGGCGGATTTCTGAGTTCGAAGCCAGCCTGGTCTACAGAGTGAGTTCCAGGACAGCCAGGGCTACACGGAGAAACCTTGTCTCAAAAAGGCCAAAGACAAAGCAAAACAAAACAAAAAACAAAAAAGAAAAACCAAGGTGAAAAGACATCCTTTTTGGCTGGGGAAGGGAGAGAGCAGTGCTGGTACAGGGTGGGGGAGGAGGTGGCTGGCCGCCTTGCTAGGCTGCTCAACTCTGAGGCTGTAATATGAGGAACCATCCACACTCCTTCCTGACTCAAAAAGGGGCAGCGGGAGAAGTTTCCCAATGCCTGGGAAGAATGCAGAAAATACTGCCTGCCAAACTCAGCTTGAACTGGGCTCTGTGCTCTGTGGAAAGCACATTCTCCAGTTGTTCAGGTTGCCAAAGACAGGCATGAACTCAGACTGATGGCGATGCACAAAACGGACGGGGGCTCCCAGCTTATTTACACCTGAGGCTCAGCTGAGAGCGCAAAGGGCTCAGGAAACTCTCAGGAGATTTGGCTGGTACCACCCCAGGGAAGGCTGGAGATGGGTGGCCTCTTGTTGGGCCTCTTTCTTTCCTGCAGTTCTAGTGTGTTACTTTCAAGGTGAGCGTGGGTGATCATGTTGACAGGGTGAGCACTGCACCCTAATTCCTTTTGAGCTACAAAACTCCCACTTTACAACAAGAAAACTGAGGCCAAGGAAAGTTTCAGAGCTTGCCCAAGCTCCCAGAACCAGCAAGAGGCAGCTGTCTATGAGGAGGATGAAAGACAAGTGGATGTGGGGCTTTCAGGAAATAGAAGGCACTGGGTCTCGGCCAACTCAACAGTCTGAGGTGCAATGGCAGGAAGAAGCAGAAACGGGAGGGAGGGAGGGAGGCTCCTCACGTGCCCAGAATTAACAACTAGGAGACTCTGGTGTAGTCTGAAAGCAAGAAGCAGCTGAGGTGGCTGCCTCAGCTATCCACAAGACCAGTGCCAGTCAAGCCAGACAGTCTTATACTCTTGGCCTGACCTCAACTGCTGAGTTTGTCTGCTAACTTGTTCCAGACTCCTATCACTCCAATATAATATACACCAGGCTGGCTGCCACAGTTACCAGGACCCTGAGACTCCCCTCTTGCATAGGAAGTGAAGCCTTGGGTGGGGCAGCCTACATCCCTACCTGTACCTTCTAACCTGTACATACAGTGGAAGGGAAGTGGAGTTACTTTACCTTCAGAGCACCTGCGATGCCCAGTCATAGCTATAAGGGAGCCCTGGCCTCAGACACCACACACCACTGCTGTGTAGATGACCTAGATGATGTCCTGTGCCTGTGTCTCTTTCACTGGTCAGAAAACCAGTGACAGTGGTCCCCCAGAAAAAGCTGGGCTCATAAGAGACCTGTAGGTAAAGAAAGCTGGCAGAGGTGTGGAAGTAGTGCCATTTGGACTACAGTGACCTGCTGCTCAGCCTGTGTGACAGCTTCCAGGAGGGCAGCTATGAGCCCCAGCTGGACTCAACACTTCACCTGACCGGCTAAGAAGTAACTCATGGCTTCCAGGACACATGAACAAATCAGCTGGAAGAGATCTTCACTGAAGAACATCTTCTGCAGTCTGAGGAAACAACCTGCTCTGTCTCCTAAGCATTCGGACAACTGGAGGGAGGCTCTGAAGGACCAGGCTCCATGGGCCAGGAGAGGAGCTAGAGCTGGAACGGCTGCCTCCAGCTGGTAAGGGATGCTGGAGGTAGGGACAGTCACAAAGCCAGGGCACATCTGTTTGAAGAGTCACCTAGTAATAAAGGATTTCTCTCTCTACATCAGTGGTTCTCAACCTTCCTAATGCTGTGACCCTTTAATGCAGTTCCTCATGTTGTGGTGATCACCAACCATAAAATTATTTCATTGCTACTTCATCACAATAATTTTGCTTCTTTGTTATGAACTGTAACATAAATATCTGATATGTGACTCCCACAGGGGTGGTGACCCACAGGTTGAGAACTACTGCTCTATACTCATCAAGAACTTCCTAGGATGGAAGTCACAAGAATGCAGCCAAATCCTAGAGCTGGCAGACTTAAAAAAATCAATTTTAACCTTTTTTAATCATTAAAAAAAAGTGATAAACACCTCCCTCTTTAGAAAAACAACTGGTAAAATAAATACCCCATTCACCCAAGAACACATGGTATGGACAGTAAAGTGGTCATAACTAAGGGCAGAAGCAGACCTGAAGTCATGTATGGAATGTGTAAAGACAACAGGCACCGCCAATGTGAGATGGGGAGCGCACACCTAAAACCTGTCATTCCAGCACTCAGAAGGGCCAAGGCAAGAGGCTCCTGAGTTCCAGGGCAGCCCAGCTCCTTAGCAAGAGCCTATCTCTGAGAATGGGGAAAAAGAAAAGACAATCCTCCCATTATTCCTGGGGAAATTATTCAATGGAAGAGACAGTCTCCCAGACTCTGTGCCCTGAGGGATCACCAAGCATAGCTCCTTAGAGGCAAGGCACAGCTATGAGGTCACCAGCCTCTGGGGAATGATATGGACAGTACTGCCTCATACCCCTCACAGTCTGTTCCTACCCTCCATTCAGGCCCCTTCAAGGAGTGGTGCTTGGATCCTACCAAGTCTCCAAAGGGCAACTGCTGCTTCCTGTCTCTCCCAACCTAAGGCTACACAATGCCCACCCTCCACACCCCATTACAATGGCTTTAACCTCAATTGCAACAATGTCCTGAAAACTTCTATTGCCTGACTGGGCCCCAGTGAGCCTGTGAGCAGATGCTCTTCAGCTCTCCTCCCTGCCTAGCAGTCTCTGCCAGGCCCAATCTGAAGTCAAGCAGGGTGTGCAACTGTACCATCTACCCGGAAGCCTCTCCCTCTGACCTCCCCATGGGTCTCAGACTCCATTGCTTGATTCACAACTTTAGTTGAAAGGCTTTCTCTGACCTTTCTATCTAAATAGCCATATTACCTTTTCCATTCCTCCCTGACGTCACTAGCTGCTAGTAGATGTGCTTCAACTCCTTGATAACCAATGGGCACATTTGAGAGCTCTGATGTGATCCCCACCTCCTTAAGAGGGCCTACCACATGGACACTTAACACATGGTCACCTCTGTTGACAGAGGATTATCAAATGAACCCATCTAGATACACAGGAAGCATAACAGAGGAACATATTAAAATACAACCAGTTCTGTCAAGTCCATGGGTCATGGGACATTTAAGGGGAATGTTCTATTTTCCAAGCTTTAAGAATCTTGTTTGTAACAGATGCTGCTGTTCAAAGCCCTTCAGCCTTGTATGTCTCTATCCCTTTGTGGGAATAAGAACTGGAAAAAGAGCAGCCTTCCTGGGGCAATACACCTTACCTCCTCTGGCCCCTGAAGGTTCAAAGGACTTTTCAAAACAGGAGGCAGACAGACCTGAATGCAGTCATTACCCCAAAGCTGAGCAAGGAACACTGGAATCTCAGTACTAGGGAGGCTGAGGCAGAAGGCTGCTCACAAGTTTGAGGCTAGCCTGAGCTACAGGCTTCTTATCTAATAAGAACGTATGTAATAAATTCCAGGCCATACTGAGCTACAGGGTAAGACCCTGTTCTCCAGTCCAAATCACCCCAAAAGATTTCCATGTTGAAAAAGGAATCAAATCTGTGTACTCTCTCCCTCCCTGCTCCCTAACTGACACAAGCTAAAGCTATTTAGGAAGAAAAATCACAGTTGCAAAAATGCCTTCATTAGATTGCCTGTAGGTAAGTCTGTGGGGACATTTTCTTAATCTGCTGCTGTGGGAGGGCCCAGCTCACTGTGCACATACTATCACTAGACACATGGCCCTCCATGGCTTCTCGTCAGTTCCTGTTGTGACTTCACTCAGTGTTGGGTTGTGACCTAACTGAAGGCTGAAGTAAACCTTAGTAAGACAGAAATTAATAGCAGGGTATAGAACTGCTGTGGCAGACCTGACCTGGTTTGGGGGAGGACTGTGGAAGAGTCTGAAACTTAGGGCTAGAAAAGTTGTATGCTTAGAGCTCAGTGGGCTGGACTGTGGGCTCTGGGAACACAATGTTGAGAGCAATACAGATAATGCAGGCCAGGCTCCTTAAGGTTTAGAAGGAAGCAAAGACTCTACTGGTACCCTTGTGATATTTTTGTATTCAGAGTATGTGTTTCGATCAGCAGGGCTGATGAACTGGCTGTAGTTATCAGGAGACAGGACCACTGAAGTAACACCCTTGCTGTGCTGGGACAATCGATACTGGTGACACTGGTCAGCTAGGGCTGAAGAATCAGCTGTGGTTAGCTTGCTTCACTACACAAGGTTCATTCACATTGGTACAGGACTGCCTTTCTTTTAAAGACTGAAGAACATCCCACACCATTAATATCTATAGACTTTTATTACACTTGAAACTGGGACGTGTATATCACCAATTTTGTTTTTTTATTTGGCTGCTTGGCTCCAGGGTCCATTCTGATCAGTTGCTCTACACTGGACTACTTAGAGTAGTTGTAGCAAAAACTGAAGGACCTCAGCTCTAGGACACGGGCAAAGGTGGTCATACCTCATCCTTCATCCAGACCCCTAAAGATGAGGGTAGGAGCCCAAATGGTAAGATCCATATAGAGCATGCCCTCTTCTCCTGGGCTGGGAGAGGTTTCTTTTTTTTTTTTAATTTTTTTTTATCGAGACAGGGTTTCTCTGTATAGTCCTGGTTGTCCTGGAACTCACTCTGTAGACCAGGCTGGCCTTGAACTCAGAAATCCGCCAGTCTCTGCTTCCCAAGTGCTGGGATTAAAGGCGTGCACCACCACTGCCCTGCTGGGAGAGGTTTCTATGAGTACAGACTGACAGCACTGGACCTGACACCCTGGTGAAAAGTGTGACCCAGGACATGTGAGTCACTGTGGCTGTCTACACAAGTGATGGGCCCACAGTATAGCACATCAGAAGTTTTCCCTCATCTTCCTCATACAGCAAAATCAGTCTTGGATGGGAGGAGAGTCGCACATAGGCATCAAGGATCCCTCGGGGAAAAAAACCTAGCCCCTTGGCAACTCTGTTCCAGGCACAGTCCTCAGAAGGCCTTGTTTTTTTTTTTTTTTGGGGGGGGGGGTTGGTTTGTTTCTTTTTTTTTTGGTTTGTTTGTTTTTTGAGACAGGGTTTCTCTGTGTAGCCCTGGCTGTCCTGGAACTCACTCCGTAGGCCAGGCTGGCCTTGAACTCAGAAATCTGCCTGACTCTGCCTCCCAAGTACTGGGATTAAAGGCGTGCACCACCACCACCCGGCCAGAAGGCCTTGTCGCAGGGTGTGCGATGGGCAGGAGCTACAGAGATGCAAATAAGGGAGATGGGTCTGGCTAAGAGGAAAGGGCAGCCATTGTCCACCCACTGCCATTATCACAATAATTCTGTGCATCACCACCAGTTTCCTTCAACAAAACAGCCCTGAGCCTCCAAGAGTGCCCAGCCACAGTGCCTGGGTCTGTACCTAGGGGGCCAACGACTGTACCTAAAGGGACATGTCAAAGATCAAAGGGGTCAACAGCAGCTAACTGTCCAACCCAAGGAAGCTCTGCCTGTTGGATCCCAAAGTAGACAGACATTTGACATTCCAGTAGGCCACCAAGCCACACAACAGCAACAGGAAAATATCACTGCTAAGCCTATAGGGAAGATTTAAACAGCAACAACAAATACATAAATAAAAATAATTTAAAAACCAGATTGCTGTCAGAATACACATTGGAAAGTGTTTGTTACCAAACAGCCATGTGTAGAGAGAGGTCAATGCTTGTCAGCCAATGTCCCTGAATTAGTCAGCTACAGTGAGTTGTGTTCCATCATGGAAGAACCGGCAGAGTAGGCACCTAGGACTCATCCTCTAACAGAGGCTATGCCCTCAGCAGCAGGAAGGTATTAGTTCAAACACTGCGCAGAGCCTGGTGCTAATCTATCATTCAGGTTGTAGATGGCAACTGGTGTTTGGCAAAGGCCTGTCGATGAAGCTCACAAAGCTCCCCGAACAGCAGAGGCAGCCCAGGGACACGGTCAGGGTCCAGAGCATACCAGTCATCCTAGAAGCATTCAATGTACTCCTGGCTCTCTACAGTGTGGTCTCCACAGGATGTCTAACATTGAGAAGTGAGTATCTGCCCCAGTGGAGATCTCTCAGAATCGTGGCCAGCATGCCATTTCTAAAAATCAAGAAACCCAATCTAAAATTTGGCCAAGAAAAGAGCCAGCAGAAACTAATGGATATGGCTGGGTTGACTGGATCCATTGCATGATCCACTACAGAAAGACCCAAATGACCCAAATGACCCGGGGACCATGGTGGGCAGAGTACAGGGAGAACGCCACAGAGCGGGCCACACTGAGCCCTGAAGGACAATGGAGCTAACTGGGTCTTGGCAAAACCACAGGGCCTCTCTCACACTTGGTGCCATTAATCAGCCCTGGGAATCCAGAAGCCCAGGTTCCCAGATGCAAAGTAATAAGGCCTACAACCAAAGCCCCCAAATTAACATTATCTGTCCCCAGGAGTCAGAAGTAGTATCAGCCCTGAGAGGGTTTCTGACTTTAGAGTATGGAATTAGGTTTCTCTCCTCCCCCTCCCCTTCTCCCCTCTTCTGTGTCTTCTTTCCTTCCTCATCCCTCTGCTTCTCTCTGGCCTCAAACTCAAACTCGCTGTAACTAAGGATAGCCTTGATCTTGTAATACTCCTGCATCTACCTCTCCATGGTGCAGACAGCAGGAGTGCACCTCTGACCCTGCCTGTATTTACTTACATCTGACATAATCACGACTTTGAAATATCTATTTAACAACTGTCATCCAACAAAGGGGACGACATTATTCAACAACACCTGACACATGCTAAACACTACACACGCCAGCATCCTTAGCAGAAAGAAAGCCTTTAGTAGGACATAAAAGCTTGGTGGGGCCTGTATGACAACGCACTCTTCTCTGACACACATGCACCCTCTTTCTCTTTCCTTCCCTGGGGAACAATGCATGCCAACCATTCTGCACCCCACATGCTGTCTGAGCCGAGTATGGGCAGCAAGCTGGCTAGCAGGGACTATGGAGGGCTGATGACTACAATCTCCTACCAGGACTTTAGAGGCTCTGTACCCAGCTCTGCTGCTCCTCACAGAGGAAAGGGTTACCAGAAGTGGCTAAAGCAGTAAAGACAACAGCTAGGCCCCTGTGTACAGAAGTCTAGTGCATAGAGGTAAGATTCACTGCCGAAAGTAGGCCAGGTAGTGAGTGAGCCCAGCTTTTCTGAATGGGGTCAGCAGCACCGGCCAAGGGCAGCTAGGCAAGCCAGTCTACTGTTGTTTGATTTACAGAGACTGACAGTAATGATCCTCTCCCTCCACAGGTCGTCTGTCTAAGCTACATGAACACGTCAGTCACTGTAGGGACGAGGAATAAGCAGTGCCAAGCCAGGGTCTGTTTCCCTGGACAGCTACCCTCCCTACTTGGTTCTTCAATCATGCAGAACGTGGTGGGGCCCAGAACAGGGGCAGCAGTGACTCAGGACTCACAGCTAGACTGGAGAAACCACCCTGCTCACATGGTCCTGCTCACTCTCGCTGGCTCCCACCACACAGCCCTCTCCGGGGCTGCTGGTGAGGACTGGCAGCCTTTCCTTTCCTCCCTCAGGCCTTACCTGCCTCCACAGAGCTGCTGCAGCCCTCCACTGCTCTGCATCCTGCAAGCCTCTGTGTCGTGCTGGTCACAACAGAGCTCTTCTACTTGCTCGTGTGTATATTTTTAACCTGAGCATACCTCTGAAGGAACAGGCACCAGGGGCAGGGGACCTCTCCCCGTTACCTCTTGAATGAGGAGTGACTTATAAAAAAGGAGGTCACTCTGGTCCTTTCACCAGTGTTAAAAGCCAGAAGAAAGGGTCTGCCTGGAAAGCCCCTGGGAACACTGACAACTAGGGCACAGCTGTTGCTTTCCAAAAGAGCTGAGGGAGGCTCTCAGCACCCAACATCTGGGAAGCAGGGGCTTCAAAGGTGGATCTGGCAGCTGTACCCATGAGGGGAGCCCAGGGCAGGCGACAGCAAAGAGGCCTCTGTTCCAAGGAACACTGGACCACACTTTGGGTGGCCTCTGACTCTGTAGCTCTTCTTCCCATCCCTCCCAGATGAGTTACCCAAGCCCTGACCCCAAAGTTCCAATCTGTTTTGGTTCTGCTCATCATACCAACATCCCTCTCAGGGCCCTTCTTACCCGGTGAGTCTTGCTGTAGGTGTAGAGGAAGGCCAGCCGGTAGAGACTCTTGTAGTGCTGTGGGAAGCGGCTCAAGCACAGGCAGAAGGAGGAGATGCACTGCTCGGTAAGGAACTGGCGCTGCTCCTCAGCACCTGCTGGCAGCCCCTGGGGAAAAGCCACCGGCTCCCCTAGGGGATCACCCCTCTTCTTCCCATCCCACAAAGGAGGTGTGGATGCTGGGGGCTTACTGGGGATGTAAGCAGAGGCTGAGGAGTCTGCCACAGGCTTCTGGATGCTTTGCTCTACAACCCGGAAGGCCTCTGTGCTCTCCAAGGACTCCTCTGTTTTTCCTACAATTAAGAAGGAAGAGAAAGTCACTTGGTTTTGAGCTCTTTTTTTATGCAACAGTCTATCACAAATAATGGAACACCTTAGTAAGGTGACAGAGACAGCTGGGTTGATGTCCATGCTCGATGGGCAATGAACCCAGCAATGGGAGATACAGGGCCCCGTACTAGCTCTGGCTCTGCCTACTGGCTGCGGTCACATAGGCTCCTGCCCCAACAAACAGGAGGCACCAGCTGGCTTCTAGCAGAGGGCCCAGAGGCGACAGAGGAGGAGCTCCAAGCTAGGCTCTGGCTCCTACCTAGTGAGTGGTGGCATAGGTGCTATTCGGGATGGTCTAGGAACACAAGAAAGCAGCCCACAGAGGGGAGGCAATATCACCTCTGCTAGTCAAGCAGCTTGGGCTACCTATTCTACTGGTAGCAAGTACCTCAGCCTAGAGTCTACCTGACACGCCTCTCTGGGACTGCTGCAGGTATGCCAAGTGTTTATGTATAGCTCCTACTTGAGAAGCCCAATACCTGAACAGTCAACCCTGCTCCTCAGGCAGCATGGGGGAACCCAGGATCAGCCTCAAGATGGCAGAGCTGAATGACCTCATACCACCCCTTCTAAGGCACAGCCTAGTTGGCTGCCCATGGAGGAGGCTCTCTGGCCCAAGGAGCAGGAGACTGGGTGGCTTTTGGCCCATTGCCTTGGGGTATCCTGCATTTGGCATATCCTACATAGCCTGTCTGGAGAAGGAGCCAGTATTACCTATTCAGAAGGTATATTATACTGTGGGTGAAGCCTCAGCAGCCCTCCTGCTAATATGAGGGAGGCCAGACAATAGCTGAAACCTAATTTGGCAAAATCAAGAAGGACCAAGACTCCAAGTTATCTTCACAGCAAGTACCAGCATAACTAGGCAGACCTCAGGTATGTGGCAAGGCTGACAGTTGTTGTACTTTGGCGTCAAGGAAAGAATTGAGCAGTCTCTCTCTGTACCCATCAGGTCCCTGCTATCCCAGCTCCCCAGGACACCTCCTTCCCACTGCCACTGCAGTTGGACACGTGCTGACCTCTGCCTTGCCCGCTGACTCACTCGCTCACAGACCTCAGCACCCCACTCAGTGTTTCCTCTCTCGGGCCTTCACACCTAAGGTAGAATTTGTAGAGGACTGTTTCCCTCCCTGGAGCCCAGAGCTTACTTAGTAGGGCTGTTCTTGTTTTGCAGTGCTAGAGATAAAGCCCAGGGTATCAGCCCAGCTCCCAGCCCAGCATCTGAGGAGGACTGGATGAGGGTCTTTGCTGACGTGCTATCGTGCTGTCATCTCCTCTCTTGGGAGCTAAGGATGCGCTCTGGACCCCTAATTTCAAGCTGGCACCCATCTTGCCAGGGTTACCATCATCTTGCTCACAAGCACATCAAGTTTCTGTGTTCCAAATATGGCTCAACACAAGCAGTGGGAATAGCCGGAGGCTCTGGGAAGGCAAGGGAATCAGATGATGATCCAGCCCTTGGCCTAGGTCAGGGGTCAGGGGTGAGAGATGACACTAAATGCTCAGACATAAAGTCTCAGGAACAGTGTTTACAGAAAGCAGGCAGAGTGAGGAATTAATCCAGTTCAGTACACACATCCGAAGGACCAAAGAAAATGGCGATCTCTGACAGTTACAACTCAGCTGCTCAGACTTCTGGGTGGCCCAAGAGGTCTAGGAAAGATGAGGTGAGCTGCCTCACCCGAACATCCACTCCCTCTGCTAACTGGGCCTCCTCACAGATCACTGCAGAGGGTCAGAAATGGCTGTAAGTCCTCATGATGCTTCCCAGCTAGGATGTCAAGGAATAACCCAATACCAGCAGCACGAAGATGGTATGATACGGTCCTCCCACCCAAAGGTGAGAAAAATACACACTTTCACTCAGCCTAAACTAGGTCTTTATGGCAAGAACTAGTTTAGAATGCTTCTGGTACAGGTATTGAGGCTAGCAAGTGTGGGAGTTCTAGGAAGCATGTCAGCCTACCATGGTAAACTGGCTCTATCTAGTGGTTTCCTGGGAAGGGTGGAGGGGACACAGCTGAACACCAGGCACAGACCTGTCAACCACAGATAATGTCACTATCAACTAGAAAGTAGGCCATGTGTGGCCACAGTACGGCAAATCTTAAGAGTTCCCTGCATGGGCTACACTGGTTACTGACAATTTCTACTTCTGAGGTTACATACTACAGAGTGAGCCTGTGTTTAGGTACTGAAATTATAAGTACTGGTATTCTCCCCCTCCCTTCCTTGCTCCTCCCTCCTGGTTCAGGGCTAGGCAGGATAGGGAAAGCAGACCCCCACTCCCACCAGTACCCACTGCCTGGTGGACCTGCTCTTCAGTGGGCACCAAATGTATGTGCAAGGGCATGCATGGACTGGAGGAAGCAGCAGGTTGGTGGCAGGGCTGACCAGAGAATGGGCTTGGATTTCAGTGGACACTGGCCTGCGGCTCAGGCTTTCTCAGGGAGGCTGAGAGCTAGTTATGGGCTAAAAGGACAGCCCAGAGGCAGAGAACGAACCTAACCTAAGCTAGGCTGGGAGTGGGGAGGGACAGGGACAGAACATGTCATTTCAAGCCTGCTAGCCACTGTAATAGCCTCTGGTGCTATCCTAACATTCCTCACCAATGGCCAGCAATGCACTAAGAGAGGCAGGACTAGGCTAGGACACTCCTCAGTTTAGAAGGGCCCTGTCTCACACATGATGCAAAGAGGTTGGAGGGGAAACGTACCCCACTGGTCATTTGAACACTTGCTTCATAGCCATTCCAGGAAGTTGTGGAAGCTTTAAGATGCAGGGCCTAGCTGGAGGCATGTTGGGTACAGAGACCTTTTAGAGTGACAGCCAGGTCCCTATTCTGCCACAGCTTCCACTGCAAAGGACAGAACTCTATCTTCTGTAGACCATATCCTCTCAAACTGTGTGAAGTGAAAGACACTCTTCTTCCCTTAAGTTAGCCCTGTCAGGCGTCTCGGCCATAGCAAGGGAAGAGGTAACTAAGATTGACGTCTACAGGGACAGTTGCAAACAGTTCGCTGCTTGGCGGGCCACAGAACATCAATCAAGAGTCTCACTTGTTTAAGAGAAAAACTAGCAATGCTGTATTGCAGGGTATGTTACCTGTCTCCTTTCTATCCCAGATTTCCTACAGTATATTCATATCCATTACGGAATATAACCAAGAGGAAGGGGGTCAGCACAATGACTGCCCAGAAAGTGAGGCAGTGACTGCATTTCTTTTTCATTTCTGATTTTCAGGGACAAAATGTGCTCTGACGCTCACTCTGCTATCAAACCTGTGACCCACCCACCTCAGCCTGCTGAGCACTGGTTACTGGGATGTATCACCATACTTAGCTTTAACCTTAACCCCAGTCCCTTGTTATTCTTTAAGACAGAGTCCCACTGTATAGTCCTGACTGGCTTCAAACTCACAAAAATCCACCTTCCTCTGCTTCCTAAGTGCGGGGATAAAGGCATGCACCACCATAACCAGCTTTAACCTGTCTCTTGATGGGGACCAGGCACAGGTCAATCTATCTGATAAGAGTCCTATCCTCCTCCCGATGGCTTTGGCCCCACTACCACAGTTACAAGTGAGCCTTTAACTTGCATAGATTACATCCAAGCCCCCAGAGGATGCAGGCTATCCTCCATCTAGCCCACCCAGAAGGCAAGAGAGAGCAGTGACTAAGTCTGACCTCCTCACCCTTTCTCAGTCTCAGGTTTTTTGTCCAGGAAACAGGAAAGGCCCCGGTACTTCCCTACTCAAGCATCTGAGAAGGCAGTGTTGTTTGGCCTGGGACATCTGAATGTGGGACTGGGCTGTCTGGCAAATACACATATACATGGCTTTACCAAGAATGGGAAAGCTCTTGGGAAGAGTTTAATGAAGAAGGGACTTGCTGTGCAAGCATGAGGACCTGAACTCAGGTTTCCTAAAGCCAAGTAAAGCTGGACACAGCAGTACACACACCTGTATCCCAGAGCTCCCGTGGCGAGAGAGGAGGTGGACACAGGAGAATCTATGAAAACCCACAGGCCAGCTAGCCTGAGGGACAGCAGCAAGCAACAAAAAGACCCCTGCTCAGACAAGGCTGAAGGTGAAGACCCGTCCTCCGATCTCCACGTGTGTGCCATGCACATTCACACCAGCAAATCACACACCCACACACCACACACAAAACAGAAAGGGAAGCTTTCAGAATCTACAGCTAACTAGCCACAGTCTAGGAGTGGCAGCAGGGATGCCTCAGCCTGCCTATAACCGCACTACAAACTTAGAAGTGAGGCTCTGTAGATTGCCACACAGGAGACCCAGGGATCCCAAGGGAGCTGGGCATATCCCAGGCTTAGATCAGTGCTCTCTGCCCAAAAAAGGCAGATTTCCCAAGAAGCCTGATATGATTCAGTCGAAAAGGAAAACATATTTGTGACATTCAGAATCCCAAGCCTTTTTCTGATAACCACTCATTCACGAAGGCGGGGGCCGACATACTACACTGACATTGTGAACATGGCTTTCCCAAACAGGAAAATGTGTCATCACTGTGTGACGAGTGTCACAGAGCATCTTCAAAAGCTGCCTTATTTAATCCTCACAACTGCTGGGGTTTGGCGCTGGACCACTCCTCTCCCAGAGAGGTAAGTAACTTCTTGAGTTACAATCTGGGGGAAAAGCAGAAGCATGAAGATGGAAGCCAAGCCGAGTCGAGGCTTCTCCAGGACCCAGAGTCTCAGGTCTTCCTGGACTGCCCCAGGTGATCAAAGCAGGCCCAATCTAGCAAGTTAGACTTCTTACCTCTTTCTTCTGTGGGCCCTGGAAGGTCTTTACCAATTGGTCCTGCTTGAACACTAAGCCCAGACGGCCTCTTCTCTGGAAAGAGCTTTCGAGAACCGTCCAGCAAACTTGTAGGCTCGTTAAAGAAGTCCTGTGTTGAGCTGGAGTCTGACAGTGCCACGGCTGTGCTGTCCTGGCTTCGGTCTGAAGAAAGGAGGGAGGAGAAGGCAGGAACATGAACTCACACCATCCCTGGCAGAGAAGGTCTACCAGGGCTAGATTCCCCCACAGCCCAGGACTGTCCTGCAGCAGAGCATTCTTAGCGCACCACTCTAACCCTGCTGAGCCCAACCCAGCCGAGAGGCCAAGCCACTCACAAAAGGCACCAAACTCTATGGCCAACCTTCCAGAGTTTCTCCAAAGAGTAATCTGGCAAACTCAATAATTGGCTCCAGTGGGAAAAGCCCTAAAGTGCTTTGTATACTGTGGCATATGGATGAGTTCAAGTCACCAACGTGCTGCTGGGAGGTGCGCAGTTGAGAAGAGACACACTGGTCACCACTGGGTAGTGCTGCTGCCATATAGACTTAAGAGAAGGCCCAGTGGCCACAAAATAAAACAAAACGAACCAGCAAATATTTTTAGGCAGATGTATGTTCTGGAACAAAGAGTGTAGACTCCTTTGAGTCTTGGACACAAAGGCAGTTGGTACTCACTCCCTGGCTGTTCAGGCACTCTATCTAGGAGAAAGACTAGATGTAGGTCTAGGAGGAGCATACCGAACACAGGCCTCGGGAGGAGGGGCAGCTTAAAGGATGTGAAACTCGTCTGGACCCTTCATCCCTAAGGGACAAAACCTCCAGTTTCGGGGGTCAGGCAGCAAACTTTGCTGCCTCCAGGGTACAGGGCAAGGAAAAAGGGAGACACTTTGATATAAGAAAAAGCAGGAAACCTACCACCAGGGAGGGACAGGGTCACTAAGAAAGCTGTACCCGAGATGCAGGGACATAGAGCCTTCCTTAATCAACAGAAGAAAGCCACACTCAACTCTGCCCCACGACAGCCATCAAGTACCCACTAGCAAAACAAGCAGACCAGAGTCTGCTGCAGGGAAGAGGAGCGAAAGCAGAGAAGAGAGCTCGGAGGCTGAGCAAAGCGTCATCTGGAGAAAACACGAAGCTAGCAGCACAATGAAGGAGATCCCAGCAGCAGCAGACTGCGGCCTGCTCCGAGGCCCAGCTAGCAGCACAATGAAGGAGATCCCAGCAGCAGCAGACTGCGGCCTGCTCCGAGGCCCTAAGGCAGGACAGCACAGCTACTCCAGGTGTAAATGCTATTTATTTCAGTCAGTTTCTCTGGTCCTACATGTGGTATCTAGCTAGTATTCACTATAAAATTATAAGACATATACACACACGCATTAAGAAACAAACAAAAACTCATACTGTAAAGAGGCAAAATAACAGAACTAGAAATGGAGATGATCATTGACTATTTAAAATAGCAACAATCAATGTGATGCATAGCTATAATTAGGATGTTAAAGCTATAGTGGAAAATCTGTACACTACCCACGAACAGATGGTAAATTTCAGGAGTGAGCTGGAAATTATAAAGAAGAGTCAAATGCAGTTTCTAGAAATAAACAAACAGTGACCAGAAATGAGATGATGCTCTTGGCCAGGCTTCTCAGCAGACTTGACACAACTAGGATGAAGGCTCGAAACTTAAACTAGAGGGCTGAGAAGATGGCTCAGAGGTTCAGAGGAAGCACTGGTGGTTCTTACATAGGAGCTGAGTTTGGCTGCTAGCACCCACACAGTGGCTCAGAACCACCAGATCCAGGGAATCTAGCACCCTCTCTAGTCTCTGGGTATGAGGTGCTCACATACTGTACATATTTTATACATGCAAGCAAAATGCTCACACATGCAGAAAAAAAATAATTCTTGGTAAAACAAAACTTGAAACTAACTGAATATAAACAATCCAAATTGGAGGGGTGGGGTGGGAAAGCAGGGCAGAGCACATGAATGGCCTACCCACTGCTCAGTCACAGGAATGAGAGAGGGGCACTTGTCCAGCATATGCAAAGCCCTGGGTTTGCTCCCAGCACTGCAAGAATTAAAACACAGAATAACCAAGACTTTTCCAAAAATCATGAAACACAGAGCCATTAAGAACCTCAGAGAGCACAGGGAAAGGACCCTCTACACATGACAGAGGGATCTCACGGGGCCTGACACCGAAGGCCAGGCAGAACACGCACACACATAAATAAATCAATAAATCTTTTTAAAAGGTTAAGAAATTAAAACAATAATAATAATAACTTCTGATCAGAAAGCATGTACTAGATAATATCTTTGCATCAGGGCAGGAGGAGAAATCCAGATTTTTGAAACAATTTCCTACAAGGTAAGAGTAAATGAAGACCTGTTTGAAATAAGTAAATTTATTATCAGTATGTATGAGTCATGAAATGTTAAGGTAGAACAAATATGGACCCAGACAGAAAGCTGGACCTGTAAAATAAAAGTGAGCTCTCTAGAAATGGCTAGTGTGATACTAAACTTTTGGCCTTCTTCTACCAAGTGTGCTGCTACTCAGCCGTAAGGCCAGCACTGAGGAGGGAGAAGACAAGACTTGGTGTCAAAACTAAACTAAACCTAAACTAAAGTAACAGCAAAGTGTGTAGCCTTGTAAAACAGGCAAAATTAAAATGCATAAAAACCGCAAAAAGCCAGGAGACCCTTACAGAGCTGTGAAGAAGCGCAGTGACTTCAGAAGGTTGTGGTGACTAATGGTGTCACTGTTAGCCGGAAGATACAAACCACATTTGTGCAATCAGTGAGTAAGTGATAAAGTAGTTTGGGTATCGGAGGGTGAAGTAGGGATCTAGAGAGGCAAGTCCAAATTCACTCTGTCACTGACCAGCTATGCTGAGATGGGGCAGAGGCAGACACAGCCCCACTGTGGCCCTCCCAGTCCTCCTTCAGAACCTTAGAAATCAAACACTGGTGACTGTATCAGCAGGTAATCCCAGGGGCTCGTACGAGCTATTTGGTGGAAAAAATGGAAAACAAGGTGGGATTGTTTACAAAAAGTGGAAAGCCTGGAGTCTGGCAGGGCAGATTGTCAGTGCTGAAATCCTGCTCCTCCGTGTGAGCCTGGAAAACCTAACATCCGTGCCACAGTGATTTGCACTTTGGTTCCCCTCTATGTAAAACTAAGGAACAGTGACCATTTCCGAAAACTGTCATTATGATTACATAGGTCATTAAACACAGGTGCCTGTGCAACACCTGGCACCCATAAAAATGTCAGCCCAATTATCCATACCTAATACTTACAGAGACTAGGTACGACTTATCAGTAATGCCACACACTAACCATCAGACATTTTATTCTGAATAGTTTTGCTGAGCCACACTGCAGTGGGTGCAGGTGCCTTTTCTTAACCAGTGCCCAAACACTGGCCTCAAGCCGAGAGAGAGGCTTGCAGAGGAACACCAAGAACCAGCTCTGACCTCCAACACCCGCTCTGCTGCTATGGCCTCAAGATGGAGGTGTCAACACGGAGCACAGTAGAGATGGCTGTCAGGTCCTAAGTTCAGCTGGCCAGATATAATAAAAACAGAGGATTTGGGCCACAGAAGAGACCAAAGCTGTAATTGTCTTACTTGATAAAAAGCTCTTCCTTACTTTCAGGGTCAGGCATGGGGCTTCCTAAGTCCTGAGTGAGGGAGGGGTGAAAGCCAGGACTGCTACACTCAGAAGAAACTCCATCTTGGGTCTCCGCTATAAGGAATCACTGCTCCCTCTGCAGGACTGATAGCCCATTTGCTGTCTCCGTAGAAAGAGAATACTGAGAAATGGTGACCATTACCCTTACAGTAATCATATAAAAAGTCAGTACAGTGGATTCATGGGGAAGAAGCACAGCATTACAGAGGCCAGAGGCCAAAGCTGTGATCAGTCATCTCCTCCATCTTCATGAGTGCTCCAGGCACAGGCCTCGCGGAACAGGCTTGCTTAGCGAGTACCTTTACCTGCTCTATCTTGCTAGCCCTTGTTGAAGAAATTTGAACTAAAGGGTCTCTGGTGCACATTCCAATCTCATATCTGCTACTGACATGCTAGAGAAACATGGCTGAGTAAGCCTACTGCCTTAGGGCTCCCATTTCATGTTTCTTAACACAAGTTTTAGTATCCTTATTCCTGAACATGGGATCTCCACAGGCTCTATCCCCTGACACACGCTAATGACAGCATAATGACTTATCCCATCCTACAGCATTCACACTGGCCTAGACAGGAACATCAATAGCTTGGGCAATGCCAGAGAGGCCTGAAAGTCTCCAGAAGATGGCAGGCTATGCCCTTGCTGTTAGCATCTCCAAGAGAGCCAGGTCAGGGCCAGCTCATCTCAGGCAACAGGAAACACGCTGAGGGGACTGCAGACTGAGAAGCATAGCCAACCAACACTGAGCTTCAGGAAGCCAGCCTTGCCAGGATGATCTCACCACTGGCACAATGCCTCGCTAGCTCACTGGCTCTCAAGCTGTTAGGCTCACAGCCTAAAGGAATTGCCAGTTTGGTGGAATCCCAGCTGTGATCATTGTAAAAACAGAGGATTGACTTGAGCAAATGGGTATTTACTCCTAATGAGCTAATGCCTGCGCAATGCTTCAACACGAGGGGACCACGGATCCACAAGCAACGTGGGGAAGACAGCCAGACTATAACGGAAATGCTGTGGGCAAGAAGAGATGATGGAACGGAGGATTGTACTCCACTGAAAAGAACACCCCACAGAGAGAACACTCTTAAGCCTCTTAAAATAACATGAGAGCCACAGCAGCCACAGGGGAGGGGCCAAGGCTGGACAGGCCTGTGGATGCACTTCCCCAACCTCTCACATGCATGAGAAGCTCTGAGAGCTGACAGAGCACAGGCGCCACTGGTACTGAGGGTGTTGCGGTAGCTCCAGTTGTCTCCTCAGGGATGAGCACAGTATAAAGCAGCCCTAATAAAAAGCACAGCTGATGGAGCCAGAATCACCACAGTACTGTGGCAACAACTAAAGGTCACAGTGCTGGACAGAACTGGGGGTTAGAGGTTGTACACAACAAAGAGTGGGAAGCCGGAGGCAGCAGGGCAGGCTGGCAAGGCTGCTGCCTACTCAAGAGATGCTGGGGGCTTACATGCATTAGGAATAGAAGACGACAATGGCCATCGACATAAGTCAGTCGATGTAGGCCAGTCAGTAGGATTTCTGTCTGGTATGCATAAAGCCCTAGGCTCAATTCTCAGCACCACATAAACTCGTAACTCCCATACCCACTAGGAGAGGCAAGAGCATCAGAAACTAGCCAAGTCATCCTTGGCTAAAAAGAGGGTAAGTACCTTCTCCTGTCCTGCTTCTTTCAAGACTAAAAGCATGAAAGACTTGTTCTTTTTTTAATTGTGTGTAGATGCATCTGTGCACAGGTGCAGATGATCTCTCAGAGGCCAGAGGGTTGAATCCCTTGAAGCTGGAGCTAGAGGACGTTGTGAGCCACATAACACGGGTGCTGAGGATTGATCTAAGTCTCCTGGAAGAAAGGCAAGTGCTCTTAACCTCTGAGCCATCTTTTCTCCAGGCCCAAGATTAGAAACTTTAAATTGCAAATTTTCTCTTCATTGTGTACATGTATGCATGAGAGCACATGTGCCGCAGTGTGTACTTGGAAGGTCCCTCAGGCATGATATGTGTCTTTTCCTGATGAGTCCTCTGTCTTGCTGCCCCATCCCCTTCCTCCTTCTCCTCCTTTGCAGTAAGAATGTTACTCCACAGCCCTGGGACTTGGGATCCTCCTCTGCTCTCTGCTGCCTTGTCTCAGCCATCTGCTCCATCTCTGAGGGGGTCCTGGGACACAAACCGCAGGTGCCCTGGACTTGAGACAGAGCAAGAAATCTACAGAAATCCTTTCTGATTGACCTAGCAAGAGACGGACACATGAATGGGACCCCTAGGGACCACATACAGCCTACGTTAGCCCTGAGTCTCAGAAGCTAGGAGTGTCTTCTTCTGAAGAAGCGGCCTGGTGGTCAGCAGGAAAGACCAGCACTAGCAAGGAGGCTGCAGGCCAGGCCTGGTCTCTTCATTTACAATTGCTCTTTTAAGGTTTGCTTATATGGCAACTTTTCATTGGAATGACTACTTGGGGCAAGATTACAATATCTAATTCTCTTAATCACACAAAGGCACAGGCGCCACTCCAGCCTGCCCTCTCTGCATCCTGAGCGGGAAGAAAGCTCAGCTGGCAGTCACCTGTTGAAGCCCTGGCACTCTCCACTTCCAGGGTAGGATTCAAAGGATTAAGAGCTCACTACAAAGAAGGAAAAGGGCTGGCTTTGTGACAGAATGGCAGCCTGTCCCAACAGCTCTGAAAGGAGGTTCTCTTTTGAGTCTTTCTTCATCCAGGTTTCACCATGTTCAACACCACAGGATGCCCAGGCTGAGAGCTTCCTTAGGAGATGCAGGCTTCCAGGAGCTCCTTCAATGTGTTTGTGACACTTGCTAAAGCAGGAAGCCTTGTAACAGCTCTTGTTTATTCCCTCAGGTTAGACCAATGAATATGCAAAAAAAAGACTTGTCATCAGAGACTGTAGGGACTTTGACCAGACAACCTAGAAAGATCAGAATGTCTGCCAACCAGAAAACAAGTTTCTAAAAACCACGAACTCAAGTAGAACCAACATTCTGAGAAATTTCCAACTAGGCAAAATCCATTCCGGCTGGTCTTTGTTAGTCAGCTACCAGGAAATGATGGGTCCACCAGGAATGGGGCTGGCCACAGGAAACATGGGTGCCAATAGCAGGCTGAGGAGACTGCAAAGGCACCAAGGAGAGACTGCAGAAGCACAGACACCTTGAGAGAGAAGCAGCAGAAGGTAGGCAGCAGGGCATCACACTATGGGGAAACAGGCTGCATTCCTACCCTGTCAGTCAGCTTTCCTGGGTCAGTGAAGCAATGCCAGACACTGCAAGCTCCACCCTGCTCAGACGGTAGTGCCGGAATCTGGTAGTCACTGGGAATCAGTCTCTTTCACTCTAGCTCAGGTCAGGAGATATACCAGCCAGAGAGAATTCAACCTCTCTGAACTCAACTGCCAAGAACAGAGGACACAGGACAGCTGGCAGCCTACGGCTATCTGGTGTACTTTCCGGGAAGGTTCTTCCAATTAAAGACAAGGAGAATCTGCGTGTCTGGAGCCAAGCAGTAGTCTGTGGCCCTGTTACTCCATTGCTCTCCCGAGTCCTTTCCCCACAACATCCCTTTGTGCCCACTCCAACACACCGCAGGGCTCTGTAACTCACATTGTCAGTGTCCTTAGACTGATGGTACCACCATCTCAGGCACCACCTAGGGGCATGTAGGTTCAACCACAGCAGGGGTCAGGGCACTCCCAGCGTGGTGCCCTCCTCCATGCCTAGCACACAGCAGGAGCTGTTTAACTGCCATCATCAGCACTGGCCTGAGAGAGGGTCTCAGAAAGGTTAAGAGTAAGAGTGGGTGTGCAGAAAGATGTCAGCCGACTGTCCGTAACAGCAAGCACTGGGTGTGCAGAAAGATGTCAGCTGACTGTCCGTAAGAGCAAGCACTGGGTGTGCAGAAGGATGTCAGCCGCCTGTCCGTAACAGCATGCACTCCCCTGGGAGTCTCTCCCACTTTGGGCAGGTCTGTTTACAGGAAGATGGAGCTCCTACAGAAACCCACCTGCCCTTCTCCCTAGGAGAGGCAGGGTGAAGACCAGGTTCAGGCCCAACTCAAGCGTCACCTGCAACCCCTGGGCCTCGGCAGTCAGGGCACCGGGAACTACATAGGGCCCACTCAGAGCTTTGGCTACTGTACACAATCTGCAGTTTTACACTTGTCCTCATAAAAGGAATTTGGTATCTGGAGAGTCACCGTTTTCTTGTTGTTTTAAGAACGAATGAACAAAGCAATGGAAGTACAGGCCTGAACTACCTGCCAGGCAGGGAGGCAGGAGGACGGGGGAGAGGCTACCACTGCCTCTGCATCAGGCCAGAACTGGGCAACAGGCAGTTGGCAGAAGCCAAGCACAGCACATCAAACACACATTCTTGAAATCACAGGACCGGCAGACACGAAGGCGCTCCTGGTCACAGGGGAAGCAGGGAGCCGGACTGAGGGCTGAGCATGCGGTCTGCACTCTTCCCTGAAGCGAGCCGTGACAGTGCAAGCAGAGACAAAGCCTGGAGAACAGAGTGTGCTCAGGGTTAGGGGCAGCACGGGCAATACTGGTGGAGGCAGTGTGGGTGAGCAGGTGAGCATGGACACAAACAGCACAGTGCCACAGTGACAGGATGGTGGGTGAGGATGGATGGCCGTGAAGAGGGCATGCTACCTCAGCTTCCCTACAGAGCACCCCTCTACAGCTCTGCCCATGCTGGCAATGGGGCAGAGTGGACATCCCCTGCAACCACATATATTAGCTCCCAAGATACCTGCCATTCTTGTCCCCTCTGCCAATACAGACCACAGAACTTGGCTAAACATGGCCTTTTACCCCTAACCAAGGCAGGCCTCTAGGACATGCAATCTCACCTCTCCAGTGCTGACCTATGCTTCACCCCACTCCTCAGCTATGCAAGGCTACCTCCTCCGAGCTTACGGGGCTGCTCTCTCCATCTGGCATGTGCTGCCAGAAGTCCTGGATGAACTGGTTAAAGAATCCCAGACCATCCACAGGGCAAGCACTCTGACCTCTGAGGCCCTTCCTGGCTTTGACATTCTCAAGTGACATGGAGTGTGACAGGCAGACAAAAAGTAAGGCTCTTCATTCAATAAATATTGCTATAGACATATCCTGAAAATCAATTAGCCAGATCAAATGAAGGCAAAAGCCATTTAGGAATGGCCCTATTCCATGCACCCTTCATTGAGGCACCTCCAACCAGGACAGAAACATGGAACTATATCATCTGTAAAGTCAGCCTCATACCTGGCCTGGAAGAGACTTTAACCATACTCTCAGCTCTACCCTAACAAGCAGGAAGCCTGACTGCTCTCAGTTTCGTTTCTTTTAGGGAAGTGAAGCCACTGACAAGCCTGATGGTGGCTGTGAGGATGGTGGCTGTGAAGGTGGCTGTGCTCCTGCGGGCACCTGCCTGGAGCTTGGGACCAAGAGCATACAGTGAGTGCTGTGTGGAAAAGCCTAATTGTTCATACATGTACACATAGGCACACACCTGTATAACTAGCATGTAGGGCAAAATGAGAGAGTTTGCCATTTGACATGTACACACAGCAATAACTGGGAGCCCCTTAAAGTTTACAGAATATATGACACACTTCTCATGTCACTTTGCCTGGAGATGGGGTGTCTCAATACAAAGCACACAGGCCGATTCCAGGAGATACACTGGAAGAAACTTCCATCTCAACTAACTATCCCTCCCTCTCCCTTCCACCTCAGTGTGGTCCATCTGGGATGGCCTTGTGACCTTGGTAAGAAGAGCTGGATATGATGGCTGACTACTGTGGCCTCAAGGGCCAATCTCAAAGCAAGTGTGAGTCTGCAAGAAGTGTTCCCCTTCAGTGCAGGCAGCGCAGTTGCCAGGTCAGGACAGGTCAGACAGTGAAGCTGGGTCTTATCTTAGGAAGTAGCTTCCTATATCCGCCTGAGGAGTCACGTGGCAGGGCCAAACTCTAGCTAGAAAGTTTGGGTAAAAAAAAAAATCCAAGAATAATGGCATACCCCAGGACCTGGGCTTCTACTCTATGAGCTTCTAGTTCACAGATGACCTGAAGAACTGCATCTAGAAGTGGCAAGCTGTGCAAATCAATCAAGGCCCTTGTCTAAGGAAGCTGAGCAGGGAATCGGTAGAGTCAGTTTGGAACTCAGAGGTCTCTAAACTCCAGGGTACTGCCCATGCCCTTCCATCTGACCTCAACTCCCTAGTCTAAGTGGTATTAGGATAGAAACACACTAGTTACACTGGGAGGGTGCCTCTGACTTAAGAGCGAGTATTAATACCCTGTCTTGGGTCAGCTCGTGAAGCAGGAGTAGCGGTAAGCAGTATGGTTTCAAGCTGCCAGCAAATGCCTTACTGTGAAACATGCTTGTTTCTGCCTAAGGTCTGGCCCTTTCCCTAGGAACCAGAAATTGATGAAGAGTATATCACATCTGAAGAGTACAACTAATTTAGGGCTCTAATCATTTTCCTGTTACAGATATTTCTGTAGGGCTGCAGAGGGTGAAGAGGCTGGGGGTTCTCAAAGTGCTATGCTCTCTATGTACTGGGCCTGGACAGAAATGAGGTGTGGAAACCCAGAGGCTCCACAGTTAACATTTTGGAACTACTCAAAGTCTATCTGAACTTCCTTGTTCTGCAAACTTCCAGAACAACTAACTATTAGGTTAGCACCATACACTTACCTAGTGCCTGAACTCTGCAGCACTTCCCTAATAGCTCTATGGTCACACATGTGCCACATGGCTTAGCAAGCCCATCAGGGCCAAATGATGCCATGAACTCCTCTGAGGTACTCCTGCCTCCCTCTTTCCTGCTCCTAAAAGCATGATCAACCCTGTGGGCAGACAGGCAAGCCTGTGGTACCTGCAACCTGAGCTGTTTGGAGGGGCTGCAGAGCTGGTACAGGTCCTCCCCAGCCCAGGAACACAGGGCCGGTAGATGCACAACATGGCATGGAGGCTGCATCAGCACCAAGGGTATCTAGCAGAAATTCACAGAACAAGGGCCTACTTCTACTGTGTTTGCTCAGTGTCTTCAAAGGTCAATGGCTGGAACAGGGTGGGTCTCCCAAATAATATGAGTTAATAAAGGAGGGGAAGAGGCTCTTCCACAGAGAGAACTGCTGAGCTAGAGACAGGAGGAGCCAGGGGTTGGATCCTCTCATTTCTGCTCTAGAGAACTGTAAACACAGGGTCTTATCAAAGACACAGTCCACTGGGAAGTGGTGGAGACACAGGGCATGCAGAGATCCTCAGTCTCTTTTTCAACATATATGATGCAGGACCAAAGCAAACCTAGATGGATGCTCAAGTGTTCTGTTCTCCCAGGAGATCACTGAAACACCAGCCCCAGAGGAGCAGAGGGGCCCTAGCCACTGTGCCATGCTTCTCCAGGGCTTTTCTGAAATGGATCTCAAACAGCAATCTTGGAAGAGTTGCCCATGTTCCCCAGGAATCTGTATACAGGGCAGACCCCCATGGAGCCAGGATAGTGTAAGCCCTGCCCCCACAGCTTTCTACTAGACCTCCAAGTAAGAGCTACCATGGCACCCAGAGCATCCATTCTTCCCCTAAGAACCACCTGACATAGGAAGAGCCCTGGCACCAATCCTACCCCACCCAGGAGTGTCTCATCCCCATCACAGAAGGCAGAGCAACGGCCCAGATGAGATGAGTGACATGGAGTGAAGGTGTCTTTCAGCACTATCACCAGCTCTCTGGGGTTTCACTCTTATGACCCTCTAAGTTCACCAGTTTGCTTATGCCAAGTACACTGTCACCAGCTTGTTACTGTACAGGTGAGACCATGGAAAGATTAAGCTATAGGCCAGCATGCAAGCCTCCTACTGTTAGTAAGAAATGTGACGGAATAGTCGCCACCTGCCTCGTCCCACATGGAACAGCCTCTAGATGCCCAAGAATGACAGATTTAGTGTTAGTTATGGCCTACCTACCAAAGGACAGAGCCATGACAATGTGCTGCAGACAGGCGTAGGCCACATGGAGCTGACAGTGACAAGAATCACTCCAGGCAGCCTACAGGGCTTCCAAATGTCATTCAAAGATGCCAGCACCCCCATTTTGCGGGTAGGAAAATGCAATCTCAAAAGGAAGCTGCCTCCGCCAGACCTGCTCCTTCCCTGCCTCCCACGTGGGCGTAGGCAGATGGCGACCTGAGCCTGTCTTGGAAGCACAAGCACTGTGAATCCATGAGGTAAATGAGCAGCCGCAACATTGCCCGTGTCACCCCAGACCCAGCACCCCCCTCGCCAAAACAAAGCGACAAATGAAGTCGCTCAAGCACCCTCCCCACAGCTGGTGTGCCGCCCTTGGCACAGTAGGGAGAACAGGGACTATACCGTCCGGCGCCGCCTGCTGATGGGGTTTTTTACATTTGACGTAATCGTGGTCAATCGGAGTGGCTGTGTAAGGTGGGGATGTCAGACCTGGGCCAGAGGAGGAGGGAAGGGAGGCTCCGGGGCCCGGCAGTGTCCCAGCTGAAGAGTGGGAGTCCTCATCCACCAGGCAGGCCTTCTCCCTGTGGGGACAAAGCTGCACGTCAATGCCCACACTATAGGAAAGAAATGTTCCTATGGTCAGCACCCTTCCCCAGCGGGGCTGCTGCTCCACGTACCTTGAGTGGTCCCTGTCTCCAGTGGCTAATGCACTAAGGAGGAAGGGCTTCCCCCATATCACCCTCACAGCCTACAGCTTCTAAATGGATGCTGCCCAACCTCTCTGGCCAGAGGCCAACAGCATCTGGTTTTAGGCTCGGGAAATCTTGCAGGGGAAGTGGCAAGCATATCCTCAGCATGCACACCAAGTCAGAGCCTTTCTGCAAGACAGCTCAACACCGCCAATCCTCGACAAACAAGTGCACAACAGCGCAGGCTTGCACAAGTACAACATTGGGAACCCTGGACATCCTCACTATGCAGCAAAGGTATGAGGCAGGGAAAAGGTCTAAACAGGTCAGCACAGATGGTGTCCCAGGCCCACTGCTGAAAGGTGAGCAATTAAACACCTTCAGCTGTTCTTTGTTGAAGTTTGAGGACAATTTTATCAGAGTTTGAGAGAGGAAAAACAAACAGAACAGGAAAGTCACCCCGTAAACCTCCACAACTGCCAGGAGGAGAAATGGAGACGAGAGACAGCCTGCCGCTTGAGTCAGGGGCTGAGGAAGGGGGAAGTGCAGCAATGACTATGCAGACAGCTACGCGGCACTGCGCAAGGAAGGAAGCACGCTTACACTCTGGCCAGGCAGCATTGGAAATAAAACGGGACCCTGAGTTACTCTTTTCTCAGTTCCAACCCACAAAAGCGTGCACCCTACCCCGAGGGGCTCCTCTACAAGCAGCCTGTAGGTTACTTAGGTGTTGATGTTTTGTTTTTAATTAAGGAACCCAGGGAACTGGGGGGCTGGGGATGGGGTACCACAGTGGCTAAACACTTGCCTAGCATACACAGGCTCCTGGGTTCCATCTTTTAGTACTACAAAAGCAAAATAAAGCTTCAATTGCACAGGTGCAAACAAACTACATACAAATCCACAAGAAAATAAATTAAACGGAATAAAGGCCAATTCTGGTGTCAAGAGATCTGTTACAATTTAAGTCTAAGTATGTATGTCTGATTTCCTTAATTACAATGTATTCACATATTATTTATACAAGTCATGTTTTTCAGGGCAGAATGGTATCAGTAAAAACTTCCCTGTGCCCTGGAAACCTCTTGACCAGAGAACACCTATGTCTACTTGCCAAGCACACTGTACCAACCTAAGTCCTACGACCTAGGTGCTCATCTCTCCCACAGCAGACAACACTGCTTGTGCAGAGTCGAGCACTGCTCACTGGAGGCACAGGTTACATGACTAGCTAAAGCCATCAACAGACAGTTCTCGGGGACGGGGCCTGGGAGCAGCTTACTCTACTGGGGTCTGCACAATCCTCAGCCAAGTGAGGTCTCAGAGACGGGAGACGCTAAATCCAGCATCAGGGTAGAAACAATAAAGAAAAATGTGTCTGGGACACAAAGACAACTTACGTTAGGGGACAAGTAATCAGTCCCCAAGCAACTGAGGAGATGGTGCCAGAGTCCTACTCCCTGAGAACAGAGGCCTGCTCTCCCGGGCACTGAAGGAAGTGCCTCATTGGTCACCCAGCTGGAGTCTTGGGAAGAGGAAACAGGATAACCTAATCTTCTAGTATGTTCTGCACAGGACAAGGCTCTGTTCTACTGGAGCAGGAGGGAGAGGCTGGCTTCTTCCCAGGACTCCCTCTTGAAGGGAGGGCAGCACCAGCCAGTGCCACAGAGATGAGGGTAACAACAGACACCCTCCCACACATTCAACAGAAGTAGCTCAGCTCCACAAACAGAGACTCTTGAGTTCCAGTTTATCCAGTAGCCCTCCTCTGAACACTACCCAACAGTAAAATGAGCCACGCAGGGCCCCTATAAGCTGGTACTCACTTTTCGGAAGCTTTGGGCGTATTCTTCTCCTCGCCCCTGGCAAAAGGGCCTTCTGCTGCTTCCTTCATAAAGCTGACCAGGACCTCTGCACCAACCCCAGAGTCAGGTTTGCCCAGGAGCTTCAGGATGGATGCATGGAGCCGGAAGTACACCTACAACAATACCTCTGGCATAATAAAGCAGCCTTCTCCAATCTAAGGCCTGTCCCACAGGCGAAGCAGCCGTGCTAGAGGCAGGCTGCTACCCTGGGAGACAAGCTACCACACATTGCCTGTCTTTTTAGCTTTTAACACCCCACCCCAACTAAGCCCAGAAAGTTTAGATGGACACTGTCAGCATTCTAATTAAACATGACCCAGTCACCCAGGCACAGGATGGTGGGATACTGACTGAGAGTGGCAGCCAAGTGGGCACTGCCTAAGATGTAGCCCACACTAGACTCAGTCTTGCTATTTAGCTCAGGATGGTCTAGACCTCCCGACCCCTGCCTCAATTTCCCAAGTGCAGTATTTTTTGTTTGTTCACAAGATTGGCAAGTCTTAAAAGGAGGGTCTTAGACGGGGGAGGGAACCAACATGCTCACCGGTGTCATTCCCTAGCGTAACTGGGTGCCATGGTCAAAACTGTAGATAGTCTACAACACCATCTTTAAACTTCTGCCCCTGGAAGCACTCCTGAGAGCTCCCTGATACAAGACTAGGGGTGCGTACTTCCTCACGGTATCCCTGCAAAGCAGCCCCAGAGGCCAAGCCCATGAAGAGGCTTTTCAGGTAAGCAAGTGCTCTGAGCACCTGGGAAGCATGGGGCAGGCTGCAAAGCTCACCACACACACTTTCTACTACATCGTGCCCAAGGGAAGTGCGAGCTACAAAAGCCTACAACTGTGCTCCTGCCAACACACTGATGGCAAGGAAGGACAACCAGGCCTTCAAGAACACAGCCAAACTATTAGGACAGATGACGGCGTAGGGGCGACCAGGGTCATTGGGGACTTTCATGTCTTATATGCTTGAGAATTCTCTTAAAACAAACAAACACATTAACTGGCGAGGGGTGGCAGGGGAGGAAGAAACAAAAAACCTATGCCCTAGAAGCAGGAAAATAACAATAGCTTGAGGCCTCTGAGAAGGCCTCTTGGTCAGGGGTCTTGGGAAGCTTTGAACTCTGGGCTGAGTGGAGCAACCCTGGATTTCCACTTGGGTTTCTTGTTTGCACACCTCTAAGGGTGCTGGTCAGGACTGCTGTGAACAGCAGTGCCACCTTCATCAAACCTATTCTCGAAACCATAAAAAGGGATCCTGACCAACAAAGCACTGCTCTAGTTTTGAGCAGCAGCGGAAAAAACAAAACAGAACATAACACTCATTATCAAGAGCAGCCCACTCTTGTCTTGGCCTAACCCGCTAAGCTGGGAGGCCTCACTTGGCCTTAGGTACCTATCTGCACCTAGGAACACAGCAGACCAGATAACAGGTCTGAATGGCTGTGTGGCTATAGATGCGGCACTGTAGTATCTGTGAGAACAGGCATGCTGCAGAGGAAGGCTGCTTCCTCTGAGAAAGGAAAACAACATGGCCATTCTCTCCAAAAAGGACAGCAAGCACTCTTAGGGAAATAGAGAGCAGGCTGCTTTCTTCTGGGTGAGCTCGAAGCTGCTGAGCACAGCCTTGTTACCAGTGGGCTTGCAAGAGAATCACTGGAACTGTGAGTTCCAGCCCCAGGAGACAGAGCAGGGTGGACACTCCTGCCCCGACATCCTACTCTGGACCTGCAGGGTTACCTCCAGGGCTTCCATGGCCAGCTCCGGCGGGTTGTGGTAGTGAATCTTCTTAGGGTAACGGGCAGCTTCCTCGTGTAAGTAGTGGCCAGCCTGCCGGTAGTGCAGCAGGTACACGGTTGGCGGTTGCTGCTGCTTCTCAGCCACCTTGCCTAGCATGTAGTGAATGAGCCACTCCTCCTCATCACCATCACCCTCACAGCGGGCTGCAGACGTGAAACAGTGCCTGGCTGTCTCCAGCATGCTGTCTCGCCGATCCTCCATCTATAACAAGATCACAAGCCTGTAGACCGGCCTTAGGCACAAAGCCTGCACCTGCTCAGGGACTATGCTTCTCTTGGATGAAGCCGGCTGACTTGTTCACCTGAACCCCAGAACTGTTGCCACCATTTCACAGTTGTAGAAATGAGGTGTAGAACTTGGGAGTCCCTTAAAAGCACGCCAGGTGCAGGGCTGGACTTGGATCAGGTCATTTCTCGTTAACTCAAAGGTCTTTTCTTTTAGCTTCTTTCTGTAGCACCTTAAACAGTATGAGTTCCTACTGATATCTTTCTAGGGTTCCCAACTATAACCTGTATGGCCGTCGTAAGGACTGGTATCCCTCTGCCACACAGGTTACAATTGGAAGGAGGTTAAGGAGGAAGAAGGCTGATACAACTATGCCTCACTGGTCTCAAAAACCCAGGCATGCTTTACAGCGTGAAGCCCCAGTGCAGGGAATGAGCACCTTGCTCCCACACGCTCAGTGGGGCATACAAGCCTACTGTCACACTGCCTCGAAAACGAGGCCCTGCAGCCAGTCTGTTTAAGGGAAAGGCAGCTGCTAAATATAGTTCTTCTGCTTGCACTGCTTCATAGCTGT
This sequence comes from Mus minutoides, assembly GCA_902729485.2. Taxonomy (NCBI): domain Eukaryota; kingdom Metazoa; phylum Chordata; class Mammalia; order Rodentia; family Muridae; genus Mus; species Mus minutoides. Next base: position 1,162,349 of record LR749799.1, on the reverse strand, counting down.
GTGGCCCTGCCACTGTCAATAGTTTTGCTAAGTTCAGCGGGAACAATATCCCACTCAGGAGGAAGAGGGACAGTGGTCAGAAGCTATGCCATTTGACTCCATTCTGGCTTGTCACCCTCTGACAAAATGGATTCCCTTACGGCCCTTCAGCCTCCCTGTGTATTGGGTGCCTGTGCTGGCATCAAGGCTGACATCTCCCAGTACTGCTTGGGAGAAGGAATGGGTCATTTTCATATGTAGCATGAAGCACAGAAACAATGTCAAGTCACCCCCTTTGAGTCACTTGGTTAGGAAGTTCTGGTCCCCAATTATTTCCCCATGCCTTAAATCCAACATCATAGGAATATTTCCACTTCCCCACACCATCTCTGGCAAGTTTGCAGGCAAAAGTTAAAGACCATAGCAGTTCAGATATGGCAAACAGGCACAACAGTCTAGTTCTCAGACATGTTAAGAAAACACAGCTTAAGCAACCTGGGGACTATATCCTAGAAATCTGCCTCCCCAGGGGTGGAAGGAGCCCAGGGAACACAGAGCAGTCCTGCAGGGCAGTATGCACCCCAAATACTGAGGCCAAACCTCTCCCTTCCTCCAGGCCAGGGGATGTCAAGTCTGCCTGCTACCTGCAGGAGCTGGACAAATAAAGTTCGGCAAAAGGTCCTCTCGGCTCTCAGAACAAGTATTCCCTCGCAGGGAGGGACTTTAGGGAGGGACTACCTCACCTCAGTGTGTCTACCTGGAGGATCACTGTGTCCCTAATGTTATAAGGCCGCCCAATGAGTCAGGTTCTACAAGCAGTAAGGGGTTTCTGTATGGTCAGCTATAACAAAGTTGAGTTCACATTTAAAAGGATTGTATTTGAGCCGTAGAAAGTGACCCAAGTAGAGATCTACAGCACAGGCTGAGAAAAAAGGGAAGCCAGACACTGCATTTAGTGTGCCGGTATCCAGGGTGAAAGAAAACGTCCAACAGGCAAATCCTCCTAGACTTTTCTAAATGTATGTAAAAAGGCTTTCTTTCCTTTTATAGTCTAGAAAGATAAATTAAATAGCTTCTTAAAGGAGGTGATGCTTAGATGAGAGACATGCAGGCACTTCTCCACTCTGTTCTTGTCAGGACAAGGCCCTGCACAGCACTTGATATCTGCCCTGTTAGCAGTGGGCTGGGACCTCTAAGGACACTTCTCACACATACTCTCTGCTTCTGGGCTCAAGCCTATCCCTATGATGTCACATCTAAACTACTGGAGAAAAAAAAAGTTTAAAAAAATAATAAAGGAAAACATAATAACCACCCAGGAGCTTGCAAAAGCAGTTTCTGTCTGCAGGTCCCTAGTATGTTCTTTTAACAAGCTCCACACCTACCCAAAAGACCCAGCTAAGTATGGAGCACCTATTCTCACTTATCTATAGAGTTCATACAGTCTGTACACTGAGGAAGAAAAACATGAGGACCAAACTGCTGTGAGCCTAGAAGCCAGAGACGAGCTCCTAAACTGAGGGCCGTGGTGCCCGAGCACAGAGGAGGACAGCAGCATGTGAGGCCTCACACAACAGCAGGGAAGCCCAGGGTCGTGCTGCCCCTGGCAAGTGTGCAAACTCTGAGCCTTTGTGCTCCAGAACTCACAGTGAGCACAGTTGACCACTGCCTGCCAAGAACACCCCTGAAAGGCACAGAGGATTCAGAGAGTCCCAGGGAAAGGGAGGTAGCTCCCGAGTAGCTTTGGAAAAGGAGCTTTCTAAATTTAATGCTGCAAAGGTGAAAGGTGTGTGTTACAGCATCATACAACTGACAGAAAGCTGAGCTCTCCAAGAGTCAACTTCAGCTCTGTTCACCAAAGAAGAGCACATTCTTGGAACTGTCAAGTTCTAGTTACACAAGATTCAGGAGGCATTTTCACGACTAATTTTTTCATAGGGCCCATGACATCTTTTATTCACTATTACAGTAACTCAGTCCTCATTAAGTGGGTTCACTTCATGACTCTCTCGGGGCTGAGTTCCTCAAACAGTAGCCTTGTGCTCAGGGTAGACTGTTAGGGATGCAGCTCAGATTATAAAACTGGCAACCTCTAGTGGAGAAGTCTACTGCTGCATTCTTCCTCAGCCTTTCCAGTATCATCTGCAAAGTTCAGAGGCTCTGCAGGGTCCTAGAGGAAGTAGGGACCTCAGCACACTGTCAGCTTCCCATCAAGGCAACAAGGCTTCAGAGGAGGGCAGTGGCGAGTGCAGAGGGTCTCTTTCAGCCCTCCATCAGTCTCAACAGTGTTGGCAGTGTCATCATCTCCCTGGGGTTTTCATCACAGATGATCAGTGCAAAACCTGAAACCAAGTACTGTCTACCTGACTGGTCAGCTCCTTCAACACCTTCTTCCTCAGAGATCTTTCTGAGCTCCAGCCTCTTACTGCCCCGCTGGCCTGCATGACGTGGGGATGTAGCTCTACAGCAGTCTGTGCTCACCAGGTCTGATCTCCAGCACCCACCACTTGCTGCTAAGAAATGCGCAAGCAGCCGGGCATGGCAGAGGCAGGTGGATTTCTGAGTTCAAGGCCAGCCTAGTCTACAAAGTGAGTTCCAGGACAGCCAGGGCTATACAGAGAAATCCTGTCTCGAACCCCCCCACCAAAAAAAAAAAAAAATCCGCAAGCATGTCGGCGTGATTCCTTCACTTGCTTCTGAAGGAACCATGGGGCTCTGCAGAGCAGTGCTGTAGGTCAGACCTACATCCTGCCTGAGAGGAACACCACACTCGACAACTGAAAACCCTAATGCCAGGCCAAGCATGTTACCATGGCCCCCACGTCCTTCTCTGGAAAGAAGGAAGAGGTGCCTACTTCAGACGGCCTCATCCCTTCTCCACTACTCAACTCCGTTCAAACTGATGACAAGTCAGTCAGGTCATAAGAATCTACCTCTGAAATTGTTGTCAATGGACTAGGTGCCCAACGACCAAGAAACAACAATACTACTGCAGGAAACAGCTTGCATGTCCCAGAGAGCTGGGGTGTCAGAACAAAGAGCAGCAGGGACCTAGGCCAGCCTAGCTGGACAGAAAATGGCAGGCCCTCTGCAGCACCCTCCTCACCTGCTGTACAAGCTCAGGGGGCAGCTCGGTTCTCCACTGCTTCAGCTGACGCGATGCGAATGAGTGTAAAGCGTAGGACATGGTGCCATACTCAATCCACAAGGACAAATTAGAGCTGTCAATCTCAAGAGCCCTCCGGAAGCAGTTGAGAACAGGTGTGGCATGTTTCCAGATGGGTCCATCACTCTTTAGCTCATTTGAGTTCAGCTTGTCCTGGATTCGGCTGGCCCGGGCCAGAGCCATTCCTGCCCAGGAGTCAAACCTAGGGAAGTGAGAAAAGCAACAGCTACCAACACTGCTGTCTCGAAGAATGGACGGCAGACACTACAGTCTGACAGTCAGTCAGCAGACACTACAGTCTGACAGTCAGCAGACACTACAGTCTGACAGTCAGTCAGCAGACACTACAGTCTGACAGACAGTCCAGCAGACACTACAGTATGACAGTCAGTCAGCAGACACTACAGTCTGACAGACAGTCAGCAGACACTACAGTCTGACAGACAGTCAGCAGACACTACAGTCTGACAGTCAGTCCAGCAGACACTACAGTCTGACAGTCAGCAGACACTACAGTCTGACAGACAGTCCGGCACACACTACAGTCTGACAGTCAGCAGACACTACAGTCTGATAGACAGTCAGCAGACACTACAGTCTGATAGACAGTCAGCAGACACTACAGTCTGACAGACAGTCCGGCACACACTACAGTCTGACAGACAGTCCGGCACACACTACAGTCTGACAGACAGTCTGGCAGACACTACAGTCTGACAGTCAGCACACACTACAGTCTGACAGACAGTCAGCACACACTACAGTCTGACAGACAGTCAGCAGACACTACAGAAGCAGAGCTAATGCTGCCCCTCCTACACACCATCAGCTCAGCCCACCACACCTTAAAGCTGGCATGCGGAACTCTCTGATCACCCCAGGAGATGACAAAGGCAGAAGAAGCCAGGGAAACCCAGAGGTGCTTTTACTGCCCTCCAACAAGCACTGGTGACACCATGTAAGAGAGGAGCAGGAAAGACACCAAAGACACAATGGTGCAGAGGAGAGCAAGCATGGGAGAGGTTTCTCAGAGTAGCCTTTCTTCCTCAGGGGCCTGGGAGTTCTTCCCAGCTAAGCTCAGGTTACCCTAGAGAAGGGGACAGGGGGAGAAGGGTTAAAGGGGAAGATTCTTCTTTACCAGGGCCAATTTTACAAAAGGGACTTCTTTTCAATATCTACCAGTTCTAGTAGAAGCTGCCTTCACTTTGAGGAAAGGAAACATGTGACTGAGCCTATGTGTCTGCATAAGAACCACGTCCTCAATACACAGTAACCACAGCAGAAAAGCATCACTGTGAAAGCTAAGAAGCAGGCTGGAGGGCTGGTGAGACGGCTCAGCGGGTAAGAGCACTGACTGCTCTTCCAGAAGTCCTGAGTTCAAATCCCAGCAACCATATGATGGCTCACAACCATCTGTAATGAGATCTGACACCTTCTTCTGATGCACAGTGTATTCATGTATAAATGAACCTTTGCTCTTCCAGAAGTCCTGAGTTCAAATCCCAGCAACCATATGGTGGCTCACCACCATCTGTAATGAGATCTGACACCTTCTTCTGATGCAGTGTATTCATGTATAAATGAACCTTTGGGCTGGAACAAGCAGGGACTGAGCAAGCAGGGCTGACTGGAGCAAGTAGGGTTGACTGGAGCGAGCTGAGGACTTAAAAAAAAAATTCAATCCCTGACAACCACATGAAGGTTCACAACCCTCTGACCAGCTACCATGTACTCATATACATGGGATAAATAAATAAATCTAAAAAAAAAAAAAAAAAAAAAAAAAAAAAAAAAAAAAAAAAAAAAAAAAGAAGCAGCAGCAGCAAGCTGGAGAGATGCTCAGCAGTGAGGGGCACTGGTTGCTCTTCCAGAGAGCCTGGGCTTGGTTCACAGCACCCACACAGCAGCCCAGAGATATCAGTAATTCCATTTCCACGGATCTGATTCTCTCTTTCAGCTCTACATGTACCAGGCACGCACACGATGCGCAGATATACTTACAGGCAAAGCACCCATATACATTAAGAACAAACAAACAGCAAAAACGCACAGGGGAAAACCTACTGAGAGTGACCCCTCCTAATATGTGTCTAATCTGCTGGGCAGTGGTGGCACACGCCTTTAGTCCCAGCACTTGGTAGGCAGAGGCAGGTGGATTTCTGAGTTCGAGGCCAGCCTGGTCTACAGAGTGAGTTCCAGGACAGCCAGGGCTACACAGAGAAACCCTGTCTCGAAAAGCCAAAAAAAAAAAAAAAAAAAGTCTAATCCAGGTACATCTGCACACAACCCATATTCTAGGAGTACAGGCCTGCAGGGCTACCTGTGGCTCAGTAACAGTGTGACCCCAGGAGGAAGAAGTACCCATAGTCCATATTCTCGGCTCTTACTTATGCAGAGCAGCTTTAGTCCTGGTACCGGGCTCAGAACTTTTCCCAGAGCAGAAGTTCTGAGCCAACTAGGTCTTAGCCCCACCTCCATCCCAAAACACCTATCTAATTTGGTACCACTTGCAGTTCAGACAAAAGCAGGAAAGTGAAGGAAAGCTGCAAGATCCTCAAAGGACTTCTAACAGTGCAGCGAGGACCCTTCTGTCACCCAACCATCTATCATGGGTGTCAACCCTATCAAAAGGCTTTGAGGAAGAGGAAGATGAAGGAAGAAAAAAAGAACGAATGAACGAACCTTATATTATAGCTAGTACCAAGGAACAGATGGAGCCCAAGTCTCCACTGGTATCTGCCTGTGAAACTCAGAATGAAGGCGGCTCTGGAATGAGACCTAGCACCAAGCTGACAAAAGCCTTTCTACCCTGGGACCCATCCTCAGAGGAGATATTCCCAGCACCCCGTGGGCTAACATCCTCTAAACAGGTGAGAGCAGCTGTTCTCAACCTGTGGGTCGTGACCCCTTTGGGGTTACATTATCAGATATTTATATTACAATTCAAAAACAAAACAGTAGCAAAATTATAGTTATGAAGTAGTACTGAAATAACTTTATGGTTGGAGTCACCACAACATGAGGAACTGTATTAAAGGCTTGCAGCCTTAGGGAGGCTGAGGGCCACTGGACTAGAGGGAAGTCTAGTTGCAACTTTAGGACTCTGACTCCATTGACTGGACCAGGAGCTTACCACACCGCAGTGGCAGGTTTCATTATTCTCCCTTTTCAAATGGGGAAGCAGGTGATTCACAACGTCATACTGCAAAAGCTCAGCCAGTGTAAGTACTAGTCTATACTATCTCAACTGATGGAGCCACCTCAAAGACAACCAGGGCTTTAAGTACATGTCTCCCTGCCAGGAGCAAAACACAAGCTGAACAAAAGGGGCCTCTGAGGACTTTTCATACAGGTGATGCCTTAAAAACTTGATCTCTATTCAGATCCCAGCGCCTTCTTCCCTTGTCCCAGGTAGAATTGTAGAAAGGTTATTTCTGTCATTTCCTGAGGCAGGGCAGCTCTGTGCTCACCCATGTTCAAGGGCAGCCACTATGGTAGCCCTAAGTACTTCAGAAGAGTTTGTCTGCAGTGTTATACCTTCAGACATAGGCTGGCTACAGGGGTAACCTTATTTTGACCACACCCAGAGCCTAGTTTCCAGATACTCAAGTATGAGTTTCGGAAGCATAGCTGAGCCTTCAGAGTGCTGAGGTCTGAAAATCGGTCCATTTCAGAAGAGGCTCAACAGCGGTCTGCAGGGGAAGCCCAGAGCCCCACACAGCACCAGGACAAACCTCACTGCCAATGATCAGACATCACAGCAAGGGAAATAACCTCAGGCTCCAGATTTTCCAGTACGACTCTTCTGCTATGTAGTTTACATGTGTGGTTTGCAAGTATGTACGCATGTATGTGCAGCATGTGTGTGCCTGGGGCCTATGTAGACCAGAAAAAGGTGTTAGATCCTACAAAGGAAATTACAGTGGCCATGTGGGTTCTCTTAACCGCTGAGCCATCTCACACCCCAAGTACTCCCTCTTAACCCCCAAAAGCAATCCTATTAAAAGAGTGTTTACCCAAAACACACATTGGTTGTCCTGGTTTCTGCTACCAGGAAAAGCAGCAACACAAAAGCAACAATATGATCCTTGTCCCGCACATCTGAACCCAAAAGATCATCTGCTACTTTTACTGACACCAACACACCTCCCAGAGGACTTTGGAAAAGAAGTCTTCTCTCTCACTCAAGAATGCTAAAGCATTTTGTCATTTTCCCCTTATCTTGCTACAGACAAGGAAACTTACCCTGGCTCCCTGAACTGACTGAGCTAGAGTCAGAAGGCCTCCTGCAGCAGCATGGTTCTTCACCATACCACCCACCTGTTAGGGCAGATGCAGATATCATGCATGTAGAACTTGATGGCTTTAGACTGTTCTTTGTTCTTGAAATGATAATCAGCCAGGAGGTAGTAGAGCTCATTCAGCACTGGAGGGGTGGGGTCTGCTCCTTCTGGAAGGCAGGGTACCTAGCATGAGAGAAGACAAATTTAAGAGAAGAGGTGGAGTCAAGTATGCAGCCAAGTATGTAACCTGTCAGTTCATCTTCTGACGCCTGCAGGTGGTGCTGAGCAGACAGCGGTGCATGTGGGAAAGCCCATCACCCCACCATCCCATTTTCCCTGAGGCCCACCTCAGCTGAGGTTCCCTCAATGTAGGCAGAGACTTTTTCCATGCTCAGAGCTGGCTTCTCTGTTCGGGGCACGATGGTAGCAATTCTCTTCAACAGATTTGCCAAGTCAGCAGAAACAGTGCTTGTCTTGTAGCTATCAAATTCAGGGAGGGTCTTGGGCTTAAAATACTCAAACATAAACAGGGCATCCTCCCATATAAGATCCACCTTGAAAACAGACAGATGCAGACTCATAGTACGTGCAAGGCTGAGAAATAGGGACACACTCATCTCCAATGTGGTAAGATGGGACCAGCGGATGCTGGAGAAGACAAAGCACCTCCCCGTCCTACTTCTTAAATCCGCAGTGGAGGGTGGAAGCCTCCATTCCAGCCGCCTAAAAGGCCAAGCTCTTTTGATTTTTGGGTTGGCATAACATAATTTAACTTGGAATTAATTTCCAAAGGCTCAAACTCCCTGAGGATATCACTGCACAAAATTATATTATTAATGTTATGGATGCTGGAAACAAAACTCAGGTCCTGTGTGAGAGCAGCAGTGTTCTTAACTGCTAAGCCATCCACTCATCTCAGCACTTGGCTCTCATGGCGTCCAGGCTGACTGTGAGCTCACTCTCGAGTTCTAATGACCCTGCCTCCACCTCGCAAGGCTGTGCTCCACAATACCTGGTTCTGTGTAACACTAGTGACAAGCTAGGGCTTCATCCCTGCTGGGCAAGCACTCTACAAGCTCAACTACACTGCTAGTCTATGACATTACTCTTAGGACTCACGCCTGGCTGGAGCTGGTCTCTAAAACTGCAAATGTCAGAAACTAAAGGTTATAATTTGTGAAACCATGTGAATTTGGCCAGATATGTGTGTGTGTGTGTGTTCTCCTGGTGGGGTGGGAAACTGAGGCTCCACACCCTTAGACCATAGTGGATGTGCCATCCTAAGGAGCCTATACTTTAGGGTATAGAGTATCTAAGACTGGAGAATGGCTCATGGTATTAGCCATGACATAATATACCCAATGGTACTCTGGAAAAAACAAATCAAAAAGAAAAGTATCTATGGAAATTATGCAAGTGATCCAAACTACAAATAAACTTATGAACAACCGCCATGCCATGCTGCGTTTTGAATCAATTATGGGTTATATCTTCTAAGAAAACCCCTTTCCTCTGATCAATCATCAGACCACACCTGCTCCAGGTACAGCCTGTGTGGGTCTGCACAGTACAATGTCCTCTTAGGAGCTCGTGCTTTCCAACACTGCCTCTGCCCAGGCCTGGGGTAGCTGGCTCACCCTCACCTGCTGGGCTGAGTGCTCCTCCAGGTACCTGGCCTTGCTCTTCTTGCTGGGGAAGCTGTACAGGCAGTAGAAACACTGCTCCAAGGCCGTCTCCAGCTCCTCCTTGTAGGGGTGAGTGTCTTCAGAGGCTGATGCAGCAAGCTCCTTCTGGAGAACTTGCACCTGTGACAAGTGGAAAGAGATGCCTGAGGAAACAGATCTACAGGCTCAGGCTACCTGTCAAAGCAGGACCCCAGGGAGACCACCACTTCATTGACTCTTCTACCTGGAGGAGGCAATGTCTGGGGTCCTTGTATGGTTAGATTCCAAAGGTCCTGCTTCCTAGAAAGGACTTGATATCCCTACAGAACTGCTCTGGCTGGCTCTGGCAGTAGGATCCTTTGAAGCATGTGATTGATCCACCTGACTTTGGCACACCTAGCCAGCATTTGCACCACCATAAAATACTCTAGGTACATCTCCATCCATATACTAAATGTGCGTTTACTGAGCAGCAGCTTTTCTTAGGCACAGTTTGACATAGAACTTATTTTTTAAACGTTCAGATTCCAATGGAGGAGATGGTGCTAAATATGTGCAAACAACTCTAAATCCCATTAGGGTTGAGGATAACCTCTCAACAAACCATTACTGAGAACCAGAGAGACAGGAACAATACAGCAGAGCAGTCATAGCTCTGGATATGAAATGTTATGCCTAAATTTATTCCCAGGGAAGTTCAACTTTAATCTCCACAACTTCTGTTGTCTTTGTTCTATTGTGAGAGTCTGAGGAGTTGCAGAGACCCTCTTGCCCACAAACTCTCTCTTCTTTACAAAGTGTGACCATCCTGTGATGAGGCACTGACACAAGAGAGAGAAAAAGAGAGACTCATAAAGAGTGAAAAGAAAGGGGGAAGTGAAGATATCCACAGACTATAATCACTAATATAGAAATTCATCAAGTCCACAACCCATTATAATCAACTAAATAAGTTAAGAGACCATGTCTAAGAGAGATCTCTTTTTAAAATATTCCAATATGTTTGCAAAACAAGACAGAAATAAAAATTAATTTAAGCATATACTTGCAATAGGAAATTTTTAAAAGATTCCCAGGGTTGGAAGTATAGGACCCCAGCAGACCACATGCCTGGCACATACAAGGCCTTCTTGGACCCCCAGAAACACACACAAAAACTTAGTCTTCAAACAAAATGCACGTAACTTAAATAAGAAATGGGAACATGTAAGACTGAAATACATGGAGCGATATACTATTTTTGACTAAGGAGTTCAATGCAGCCACTTCTCTTCCATATTAATCAATAAGGCCACTGACTCTAATCAAAATTCCAGGGAGGGTACAATTTCTCAAAATTTTATGCACTTATCTTAAGAGCTAAGAATATCCAAAAGAATACAATGGGAAAAAAGGTAAGGACATGAATCCTAATAGTTATCAGACTATCTGTGGCACCAGCATAGGACTAGACAGGCTGCTTACATCAGTACAAACAGTGTCTAATGATAACCCCTGTGTACCCACAAGAGATGAAGGAGCCTCAGTTTCAGTAGGAAAATTCTTTAATAAAGAGCTCAAACCAACTGGCCATCCATATGGAATGTGAAACTGGGCCTGCCTTATCTTATAAGCAAAGATTGACATGGAACGAAGAATGCAGGTAACAATGTGTTTCATTGTTTACTGACAGGGTTTCAGGTGCCTGAGGCGACTCTGGACTCCTGATTATCCTGCCTCACCACCCAAGTGCTGGGTACACCCAGAAAACTTGATGCTCTGTCATTTGTCTGGCACTAACTGGCTTCCTAATCAGCAGAGACTGGTTCATGCTGCTTATCTCCACTAAACCCAGAGAGCGACCACCAATCAGTCACAGTGGGCAAGTTTAAGACTGTCCACAGTCAGTATAATAGCTCCTGATTGCACAATAAGGACCTGTGCTTTCACCATGGTGTATGCCCAAGGCTCAAGGATAACGGGGTCAACTAACTATGGACTAACGTCTTTGAAACCATGAGCCAAAAGGAACCTTCCTCCATTAAAGATATTACCTCTGGTATTTTGTCACAGTAACAATAAGAAAGAAAAAAGCCACAGGAACCAAGTTCAGACTTTCAGCAGTAAGTTTTAGAAATCAGAGATGTGCATTATTAGTCAAAGATGCGCAGTGGGGACCCCTACAGGCAGACAAAAACAAGCCCGAAGGAGTCCCTTTGGCTTTCCCACCTCTCTCCCCTGCCCCAGCCTTATACCAGGCACCCAAGGGTCACTCACATAGAATCGCAGCAGCGCTCCATCTGAGTTGCAGCACCAGGCTCTCCTGCCCAGGTACTCGTGCGCTGTGTTGAGCAGCATGAGGGAAGATGGGAGCATGGGCATCTCCGAGATCCCTGGGAAAAGACAGTAGTGCAAAACCACGCAGCAGCAGAGCATGGCGGGGATGCCTCTTCTTCAGGGACTCTTTTATGACCACAGAACTTTCTCTTTCCTCTTTCTGTCTTCTAAGTAATTACCTAGCTGGCTTTCATAAGCATTCTATGTTTATCAAAAATCAACTGAAATCATACATTTTTCTAAATGTAAATGAATACTTCATTCACATACACACACACACAAAGAAAAAAAAAAACCTACCCTGAGAACCAATACTGGCTTCCGGTGCACATCTCTCAAAGCACCTTCTGTGCTTTTCAAAGAGAAGTTACAGCAGTAGGGTCATACATGTTCCATTCACAACTCCATAAGACTCCTCCACTCAGGCTTACTTGATGACTGAATCGCCACTAAATGTCTGTGCATCACTAAATTATTACTAGTTCCCCCAAAAGCCCCAGGATTCTTGGAACTCTGGGCTATGCATAGACCATTAGCACAAGGGCAAGTGAATTAAAACAGTGGAGAGACATAGTGCCATGCCTGCCTGTCCACAGAACACGTCCGCTCTTCCCTGGGTGTGTTGCCCTAGCTGAGGGCACTAAACTACTTCCTCTTGCTTACTTACTTGCCCACAGCTTGCCTGCTTCTTTTCATGGAGAAAGACTCTCTCTGTCGCTCCGCCCACCCTGGACCTTGCTATCTAGACTAGGCTGGCCTTGAACTCACTCACAGAGATCCACCTGCCTCTACCTCCCAAGAGCTGGGATTAGGTGTATCTGCCACTATGTCCAGCTCTTGCCAGCAGCTTTTACAAAGCACTTAGGTATGGGTAATTTTCATTGTTATAAGAAAAATAATAAACACTTATGGTTACACGTTTCACTACTCAAGTCTTTTGTGAAAACAATTTAGTACAAATATGTCATGAGTCCTACAGACATTCATTACTAGACATTTATTCTTAAACAAAAATCACTAAGCAAAGGGTCTCCATGAGGTGAGGGTACCCTGAGATGTGCCTATGGCATGACCTCTAGGAAGTAAATCCCATAGTGCTGCAGAGGCTGAACAAGCTGGGCAGCTCACTAGCATAATCCTATTCACAATACCTGGGACAAGGCCACAGGGCCCCACAGAGCGGGACAGGAAAGGCCCATCCCTCCTAGCCTACAGACAGCACACACACCTTCTTCTGTTGGGTTCTGGAGCTGCTGCTGGTGACACAGGGAGCGGAAAGTGTCTTCCTCCTGCCAGATGATCCTGTGCAAGATGATCCAGGGCAGCACGGAGGAAACGTAGGGCTCCTTGGGTTCCTCTTGCACAGCCATGCTGCAGTCAATGACCTGGTAGAGGGCACCGGCACATCACAACATGGCAGCCTCCTCAGGCAGGCCTCTTGGCATGAGCCTAGGCTGTAACAACTTCCAGGGGAGATGAGGCATGCTATCTGCCTACCAGTATCCCAGTTTGTTATCAGACAGACTCCCAGAATGACCAATGACAGTCTCATGCCACATGCAGTTACTGACCATGGCAAGAGGACCTAACATCCAGGGGAAGTCAGGCATGGAGAAGCTATGAGCCGTGTGGGCACATATAGACACTACCATAAAAGCAGGAGTGCCAGTAGGGTTTCATGCACAGGGTGCACATAAGCTCTCAAGGTTTCCAGGTAAATGACTGTGGTATGCCTAACACCCAGAGAGGGTGGGCATGAGGGCATGAGGGCATAGGACACATTCACAAGCCAGGATCCCAGAGGTGGCCCAGAAAAGTTTCAGCTAAGAAAACAGAAGAGGAAAAGCTGGAGATCCGTGCACCTTGGCAAACGACCTAGACATTATGTGAAGAAGGGTTTAGGTAAGGGAAGAGACATTCGTATTTGTGGCAGGATGGTGACTGGACTAAAAATGTACAAGGTACAGGAAGGACTACTACAGGACTTCCACAGCTCATCAAAGCAATGGCAGGCAGGGACCTAGACTATGGCAGAACAAAATGGAGGATAAAATAAACCCAGAGGAGGGAAGCTGCGGCTCAGTAGGACTTACACATGGCCAAAGTATGAGTTTAGAAGATAGCAGAGGACACTCAATGAAGATTGCGAGCCCCAACGCTGGCCTGGGAAACACTGGGCACTGTGGCCAACCTAAGATGGAAGTACTACCTCTCAACCCGACGTTCTAGGGTAGCTAGTGTGAGGAGTAGGAAAGCCCGGGAAGTAGCCAAACCTGGACTCTAATGCCTCTTGGCACACTAAATGCAGACAGAACCTCCGCTCTAAGCCTACCTCCGCCCCCCTGGAACAGGATGTCTGAGGATCCTTGTTATACTAGTATTACATCAACTCTAACCTCTAGAGAAAGCAGCCCCCAGAAGGTCTGTATCTGTGGGCAGCTGCCTCCTCACACTCCACAGTCCTAGCCAGAGAAGCCAACATGTCCCTCAGGTACATAACCCGGTGAGTAGCTGTGACCCTCAGAAGGGCTATCAGAGACACGCCTGCTGAGACAGCACAGGATGAAGAAGAGCCGGGGTTACCTGAATGAGGTTGTTGGTGAGGCGGATAAGGCCAGTGGTCGAGGATGACTCCTTAAGGATACTGCCACTGCTGTCTGACGACAGCGCCTGCTCGATGCCTAGCAGCAGCTGGGTCACTGTGGCCACCCACTCTTCCTTGGCTGCAGATTCGCTTGAGTTCAGCATCTGCTGGACAGCTTCATTCAGAGCCACATCAGAACATTCAAAACACTGCCTGTGGTCCTTGAGCCGCAGCAATGAGTCCTGAGCACAGGAAGCAAAGCAAAACAAGGGGTGTGCTGTCCACGTGACACACCACACTGGGACCTCGGGTCTGAGACTGGGGGAAAACAAAGGACAGGACCAAAGACCCGGAGCAGCCGCCACACGAGCAGTTCCACACAGCCTTGAGGCAGGCACGAGCACTCTGACTTGGGAACAGTAGCAATACGGCAGGCCACCCGCCAGGGTGCTTCTAGAAAACTCTTTTACTTTTGTGCCTAATCTTCCCATTTATAAATCAGGGCCTCTGTGAATTGGACCATGGAGCTGACATGTAGCAGACCTGAGACCAAGTGACTAATTCTCCTTGTTACTAACCTAACCCTAACCCCTAAAACATAAGTATTTTATTGCTGTTCATACTGTCAATGTCCGATATGCAGGATATCTGACATGTGACTCGTGAGAAAGGGTCACTTGACCCCCAAATGCATCTTGAGGGTTGAGAACCACTGCTCTAACAGAACATAAGGCTCGAGGCCAGAAAGAACAAAAAAGCAGAAGGCTAGCTGCCAACTAGTGTTGAAACCAAACTACCACTCTCTGTGGACAATACTACCACATACCTAAACGAATAAACAAAAACCAGGAAAAAGAAGGAAGAACTTCATTAAGAGACTGAGTTCAAAATAAATAGACAAAAATCAATAGGATTCTTACAAACCAACAATGTACAATTAAAAAGTATAACTAACAACCCAAAATAGCAACATCTAAAAATTAACTGAACGAGAAGGAACTATTATTAGCTATACTGAGGAACATAAAAAGCAGCTTGCTAAATTGGGAGCTCATTCTTGCATCCTATCCCCTCACCGTGAGAAGGATTCCAACTTTGATGCTCAACCCCAGAAATGCCAAAGCAGCCAAGTTAAAATATGCAAGCCATTCAACATGGCCGCTGCTGTGGGTGAGCAAGGGCGGTATCCCTTCACGGCTGCTGCTGACAGTACGGCTCCCTCCTCCCCTCCACAGCCTTCCTGGCCACTGCAGCTGCCTGGCACACACTGTTCTGTCTGAGGAACGCCAGCCTCTGTGTGGAGAACCTGGGCAGATGAGCACTGTCCCAACCTAGGAACAATGACACAAAAGCACAGTGAAGAAACCACAGCCATCCAGCTGCGAGCCTGAACAGATCCTGATGACGTAAAAACTGAGAGCATTGCACATAAAAACAAAATGAGCCGGGCGTGGTGGCGCACGCCTTTAATCCCAGCACTTGGGAGGCAGAAGCAGGCAGATTTCTGAGTTTGAGGCCAGCCTGGTCTACAGAGTGAGTTCCAGGCCAGGACTATACAGAGAAAGCCTGTCTCGAAAAACCAAAAAAAAAAAAAAAAAAAAAGGTAACGATTAAAACACCAAATGAAGAAAGCCCAGAATATTTCTGTCCTCCTTCCGACCCAGATGGGAAAGAGACAAGAGATTAATGTCCAGGCGGTGTTAGTGCATAAACCAGAGGAGACAGAGTCCAGGCTGGCCATGTTGGTGCTAACGAGGACAGGATATCTTAACCATTCTTTCCTCCCGTGGCAAATCTGCAGTCAAGTGTGGGCTCACCTTGAGCCATACCTAATAATAAAATCTAAACTCCTCGGTTCTAACACTATCCCAATCTTGACCATGTCTTTGGCCTGGCATCATTTTCGGTGGCTGGCTAAGCTCCCACTTGTCTCTTCTGGTTACTGTTTTCATCAGTGAAGGCAATATAAACATGGATGGGACCCAAGTGTAAGCACATACCTGCAGCAGAAGCAGCTGGGCTGGCCTCTCAGGAATGGACGTCATAAACTCCAGGTGTTTGGCTTGGTCAAACCCACTGGTACACAAAGTGGGCCGGAGCAGATGCACCACAGCCTTGTAGTCACCTGCCTCAAACAGCCGCTGGATCTCCTCCAGGGACTGGCACCTTTCCAGAGACTTCAGGTTCTTATCAATCTGAAAAGGATCCAAAAGTGCTGCCTGGGGAAAGAGTCCCTCACCTCTTCCCCGAACTTAGCCATGGCCTGAGTCATCCCACCCCAACAGGAAAGACAAGCTAATTCTCCAGCACTCCATCTCACCCAAACAGTAGTCAAACATATCAGTGTCCACACAATGCGTACACACCTTCAAAAATGTTTACATTAATGCCAAGGTATATTTGAGTCTTTAAAACCCAACCCACAGCCACTGCAGAAGGAGAAGGGTTCTCTAATAGTATCAGTGTGAAAGCTTCATGGTCACAGTTCAGCAAACAAGACTTGAACCACCACGGACTGCCAGAGTGCCAGAGGGTTGACACACATTATTGACTCACAGGGCCCTTTCCCCACCAGAGGCCCAATGCATCCTGGCACACAGTCGGCAGAGTGCCTAAAACACTCAAAGGCAGAGGAATCTAAAGGCTACTTTGAACCATGTGATCCCATCACAGATGAGGAACTGCAGCAGGCAGAGGGAGCACATGAGAAGAGCAAGCACAGCGAGAAGGGGACCATCAGCAGCTGCCTGGCACACACTGTTCTTCCATCCCACAGCCAGGTCAGCACGGTCTGCACGGCTAGCATATCCCTCCATCTCTGCTAGGGCTGCTGCTGCTCGAAAGAGAGGGGAACAACTACTTCTACACCATGCTTGCTCGAAGCTTCCACACTTGATGGTGGACCAGCTCCTTGTCCTGCTTCACTCCCCTTCCAGGACCTTCTGCTCAGCACGTGGGCATCTCTTACTCCACAGGAGCAGATCAGGTCTGGTAGATCTGATAGAGCAACTCAGAATAAGGCTTCCACCAAGAAAATACCATTAGAAGCTTCCACTTACTTCCTCCAGAGAGACAACGGAGTCATTGTGAAGGTTGGGCAGCCGGATGACAATGTCCCCTTGCTCAGCCCCTGCCTGGGCTTGGATAGCACTGGAGCTCTGCAGTATTTCTGTGCAGATATCATAGTTCTCCAAGGCTTGTTCCATGTCTCCCTGCTCAGAAGAAAACCCAAGAAATGGGGGCAAAAAGTAGAGAACTAATTGTGCTATATTAGGTCCCACACATTCCTGATCTAGATACAGACACCCTTAAGTTGTTTTTTGCTCATTTGCTTAAAGACAGGGTCTCATAGTCCAGGCTGATCTGATACTAACTAATGCAGGGTGGCCTTAAACTCTATCCCTCTAAGTGCTGAGATTACAGACATGTGCCACAAAGCTAGATTTTATAACCCAGTACTGCTATCCTCTTCCTCCACCCCCACGAGGGCTTTCCAGAAAAGTGGGGCTAACGAAATATTTGTTGACTGAGTAAGTGAATGAGCGACCCATGCCTCTCAACACAGCCAGATGTCATGCAGACCTGGAGTTAAAACCAAGGTCTGTCCTAAGTGTAGAACTGATATCCTCCATCACATTAACTGTGTTGCTTCCCTCAGACCAAGCTGCTGCAGCTGCTGAGATCTGATTGTCTGTGACACAGTTTACCAGTGCACCAATTGATGGCACTGATGGGTACTGGGGAACTGCCAAGCCACTCCGGCCTTCCTAGATAGGCTCTAAGGAGAAACCTCCTCAAACCCTCAAACACAGATGAGTTGTTCCTTTTGGAGACCTCTGTTTCATTCCTGATACTTGCCTGAGCTTTCTCAGGAAAACAGAAAGGGTCAATGGAGGCAATCTTAAGTAGGGGTTGCTAGGAAGTACAGAATTCCTCCCAAAGCTCTGTGGTGGGCACTGAGGTGCTTTCCAGAATGGCAGTCATGTTTGGACTGCTGAAATGCTGGCATTCCCCACCATACCCCATGTCCTCAGACCATGCTCAGTAGGGCTATGAGTGTATATTTCCTCAATATGGCCAATTCTCTGCCCTTCCTCCCTGTCATGACATGGGACTAACCTGTAGTGCCAAGAAACGTGCCTTCAGCCAGTAAACACGGACAACAAACTCCAACCAGTCATCCTCAAACAGGTCCCGCTGAGATGATGCAAATGACAGCTGCAGGAGGTCACCCAGGCAGTGGGTGCCCGGGAAGTCAGGCCCAAACCTACCTGTCACCACACCGGCAGGGCAGTTCCGGGGAGACACTAAAAACCATCAGAGCACTGTGAGGCCCTCATGTACACCATCCCAACACCCTCCTGCCCCAGAGGCCACCTCCAGCCTTCCCATGACGAGGCACTCTGAGTCGTCCTGTGAGCAGCAGGACCGAGAGGAGCTCCGTCAGTACAGGTGCAGAGACCAGGAGAGCTGCGAGAAAGGGGGCCATTAACATCCCTGACTCAACTCTGAGCTCATGTGCACTCTGCCAGGTGGAATCCACTAGACAGATCTGAGACGCAGCCCTGAGTAGTCACTCCAAAGCCAGCACTTTAGCTCCTCAACTCCCAAATAACAGCAACAGCAGTGTGTGTCACACCTGCCTCTGTGCCACCTCCCAAGTGTTAGGGATTGACAGGAGATACTTAAAAGCCATCTCACACCGGGCATGGTGACACACGCCTTTAATCCCAGCACTCGGGAGGCAGAGGCAGGCGGATTTCTGAGTTTGAGGCCAGCCTGGTCTACAGAGTGAGTTCCAGGACAGCCAGGGCAATACAGAGAAACCCTGTCTCGAAAAACCAAAAAAGAAAGAAAGAAAGAAAGAAAGAAAGAAAGAGAGAGAGAGAGAGAGAGAGAGAGAGAGAGAGAGAGAAAGAAAGAGGGGCTGGTGAGATGGCTCAGCGGGTAAGAGCACCCGACTACTCTTCCGAAGGTGATAAGTTCAAATCCCAGCAACCACATGGTGGCTCACAACCATCCGTAACGAGATCTGGCTCCCTCTTCTGGAGTGTCTGAAGACAGCTACAGTGTACTTACATATAATAAATAAAATAAATCTTTAAAAAAGAAAGAAAGAAAGAAAGAAAGAAAGAACGAACGAACGAACGAAAGAAAGAAAGAAAGAAAGAAAGAAAGAAAGAAAGAAAGAAAGAAAAGAAAAGCCATCTCAGAGAAGACAGCCACACACATGACCCAGCACCCCACTTTAGCTTCCCTCAGCCTTCTGGGGTTCAGAAAATCCCCACACTAAGAAGCAGATGCCTCTTACCTGCGGAGCTTCTGCCTTTGGTCAGTAACCACTGGTCCAGTTGGAGCTCCATGCAGGAGAGCGACATCAGCATCATGTCCTGTAGGCCGAGAAGCACAGGGAGCGGTAAACTCACAAAGATTTGCCAAATAATGAAATGGCCGTATAAATTTAACTTTTTTTTAGGACAGGGTCTCATGTATCCCGAGCTTGGCCTTAGAATAACTCTGCGACCAACGGTTGACCTTGAATTTCTGTATCTCTTGTTTTCATCTCCTGAGTCCTGGGGTGACAGGCGTGGGCCACCATGTTTGTTCTAGGGCTCAGTCCCAGAGCTTTGTGCATGTTTCACAAACATTCTACTAACTGAGCTACACCACCAGCACTAATATTTACTGTTTACAAACCTGTTTAAAATGTACTTATTTATGTATTTTCCCTTTTTTAACAGAATTATTTATTTTATGTATATGAATACACTATGGCTGTCCTCAGACACACCAGGAGGGGACATCAGACCCAATTACAGATGGCTGCACCTTCATGTGGTTGCTGGGAATTGAACATTCAGTGATTTTTTACTGCTGAGCCATCTCTCCACTTGTGTTAGACTGTGTATGTGCATACGTGTGTGCTGTGTGTACGGTGTGGTGGCACGAGTGTGGAGGATCAGAGAACCTTTACGTGGGTTCCAGGATCATACTCAGGTTGTCAGGGGCTGTACACAAGCTCTTTTTACCCACTGAGCCATCTTTTGCAACGCCTAAATTTACGTTTGATTAAAACACAATTCTTCCACCTGTTACTGAACAACAATCAACGGCTACTTGCCAAGATGTTTAGATAAAACAAGGGATGGCTCCACCTAGGGAGGAAGCAACCTGCTGCCTCACTTGTGTAGCAGACCAGACACAGGCTGCCCACCTCTAACCACTCACAAGTACCAGCAGTGTGATGTGTCATCTCCAGAGCACTACAGAAGCTAAGACTCAGGGACAGGGCACTGCCAGCAAACACAGCTGGGAAAAGGTCAGCCTTTGGAGCCTCTGGAATCCAAAAGCTGGCTCTACTGGTTCATACTGTTGCTGGAGGGAACAAGGCCAGTGGGGAAAAGCTACTTGAAGGTATTTCAGTGAGCTTTGCTCTGCAAGGAAGGAATGGCTCTACAGCCATGTCAACTCCAGCCTGACTCTCAGCCAGAAATCTTACCTGGAATGGGCCCTGTGGCAGTTTGAATGAGAATGGCCTCACAGGCTCACAAGTTTAGATACTCATACCCAACTGGTTAAACAGTGTGTGAAGAATCAGAATGCATGGCCTTATGGGAGAAGGCGTGTCACTGGGGCAGGTTTAAGTTCCGGGCTCTCTGTGGAGATGCAAGTTCTCAGATGCTGCTTAGCACCTTCCCTGCCTGCCTGCCTGCTGCCCTTCTCCCTATCATGATGGTGATGTCCTCCTAGCCCTCTGGAATTGCAGGCCTCAAAGAAACCCTCCTTCCTATTAGCTTGCCTGGGTCATGATGTCTTATTACAGCAACAACAAAAATAACGAAAGCAGACAATGATGGCTCTTTCTTCCTACTTCAACATCTAGCATTCTACCTTCAAGAAGAAAAGTGGGCCAGGCATGGTAGCGCATACCTTTAATCCCAGCACTTGGGGGGGGGGGGGGGGCGCCAGGGCCAGCCTGGTCTACAGAGTGAGTTCCAGGACAGGCAGGGCTACACAGAGAAACCCTGTCTCGAAAAACAAAACAAAACAAAACAAAAAAAGTGGGCCTGACAGCCTATGTCTCCCTGAGCTCTAGAAAACACTACAGCAGGAGCCTGGGATAGAGAATGCAGCAGACAGGGCTGAGTAAGGACCAGCTCCCAACTGCTGGAGGCCCCATTACTCCCCTAAACGCCCAACTTAGCTTTTATACTCTGTTTTCCCAGCTGATAAATATATGCATAGGGCTGGAGAGATACAGTTCAGTGGTAGAGTGCTTACCCAGCATGGACAAGTCCCTCAATACCATGCAAGCACACAAAAACCTTTCTTTTTAAAATTAGTTAATAGATCCTAGCTTTTCAAATATAGCTAAAGGTTCCTTTTCTTTTCCCTGCCACCCCTCCCATCTCAGTAAACAACTCCAGAAGCCCTCCCCAAGGCTTCTTCCTTCTCATGTCCAGATGTCTTGGCAGCTGGGTTCAAGAATCTCAACTTTATTGCACTGCCACTAACGGAACCCTGGCTGTCAACAGAGTACTCCATCAGTCATTAGGGCTCTTCGGGGCACAAGACAGGCCATGCGATTCCTGCCTCAAACTACACAATGGCCAGGTTCTAGACTCGGATCAGCCCTGAACCTGTGGAAGCTCCCTGTCACTGGCTCCCTGTACCAGACACTAGCCTTAAGAGGAGCCCACCTTGGCCCGGTGATGGTGGCACACGCCTTTAATCCCAGCACTTGGGAGGCAGAAGCAGGCAGATTTCTGAGTTCAAGGCCAGCCTGGTCTACAGAGTTGAGTTCCAGGACAGCCAGGGCAATACAGAGAAACCCTGTCTCAAAAAACCAAAAACCAAAAACCAAAACAAAAAAAAAGAGGAGCCCACCTTGATGTGCTTGTTGCTGCAGTCCCTCAGCAATGGGTTGGGGAGGCTGGTGCTATGCCTCCTCCAGCTGTGGTAGACGCTAAGGACGACATCCGCCAGGCCTGGGGGCCACTTGAGCAGGAACTTGTGGCCCATGCTCTTCAGATAACGCATCATGAGCTCTAGGAGGCCCCCGTTGGTCAGGTTCTCCATCAGGAATGCATGCACATCCTGCTTCTCTGTCCACACAAGGAAAACAACCTCACCAAAATGAACAGGCCCTCCTGGGTCCAGTTTCTCTTCACTTTGGAAGAGGACAGCTTGTGTTCTGCTTCCCCCACTCAATCTACATGAAGCTAAAGTCACACTGAAGTACTGATGCCAGGCTACCAGGGTTCAATGCTGGCTCCAACCCTTGTCAGTGGTGAACAAGCCTCTCAAAGTTCACATGTCTAAGATGAACACCAAAAGAGCTGGCCAGAGCTGCATGTGCAGTGAATGAGATCATATGCACAAACAGTGTGTGTGGCATGGTACACACAGAACAGATGTGATCACACACATTAAACTTTCAAAGGCAAGCCTCTCAATCCAGTGTTAAGTTTACAGCCTCAGGAGCACAGCAAGTATGCACCTGGATCCCTCAGCTGACCTCAGGCAGCTCCTTCACCAATTTTTAAAAAAGATTTATTTATTTATTTATTTATTTATTTTATGTAAGTACACTGTAGCCGTCTTCAGACACACCAGAAGAGGGCATCAGCTCTCATTATGGATGGTTGTGGGCCACCATGTGGTTGCTGGGAATTGAACTCAGGACCTTCGGAAGAACAGTCAGAGTATTTAACCACTGAGCCGTCTCTCCAGCCCTTTCACCAACTCTCATGAAACCCCAGAACCACTCTGAAGAGCAAAGCCAGGCAGGTCCCAGGCAGGCTGATGGAAGGAAGACTAGACTGCCCAGCAGTGACTGAGCACACTGCCCATTCATTCCTACCAGATTCCATGAATGTGGCTGAGTCAAAGGACAGGCGATGAGGTCCCACATTGGAGAAGCTCTCCAGTTTGGCTTCTGACTGAACTTCATAGTTATTAAAAGGATCATCTTCCTCCTCAGGGTCCAGTTTTCTTAACCTACATGAAACATGCTAAAATCACGACAGCCATCCCGCTCCCTGTGACAGAGAATCCCAACTCCTCCTAGTAGAGCAACTAAATCAAGCCAAGATAGCATTGACTGAAACAGATGGTGAGAACATCCACACCCAGGCCCCAGGAGTCGCTGCATCTCTCCAGACCTCTGTGACTGATCGTTCCCACACTTGTTCATTTATACCACCAACAGATGGCTACTGAGCAAAGCCATGCACCAGGCACACAACCATAAATAAAGGGAGTTCATCTCCTAGTTGGAGAGGTGGTTCATGAGCAGGGAAAGACAAACAGCCCACATCAGGACCAGCACCAAGCATTTGCTTCAGACAGAGCCATGGGGACTCTGCGTTGGAGATCAGAATCAGAGGGAATGCTCTTCGGGCTGACAACAGGGAAGGGCTAAGCATGAGCAGAAGCTCAAGACCAGGTACAAAGGCAAACACAGAGGTGCTGAGGGGCCTCGGGAGCTCCTCACATTGCAGCACCACCCTACAGACTCTTCTAAGGACCATGTTTTGGCCACCCTTGTAGAACCTCTACAGCATAACACTCAGGGCATCTATAAACCCCACATTTACTGCATGTACACTCCAGCAAGCAAGCTGCTATACTGTTATAGGAACACCCAAAGTAATGAATACTTGTATCTCACAGAAACTGACTCAAATACAGTAGACACAGCTCCACATATACAAGGCAAGAAGCAAGAGCCAGGGTATGACAGCGGGGCGAAGAGGAAGACAGAGTCACCCATTCCATCACACTCCTTCACTCTTCCAAAGAGCAGCTGTTTCCTGTACTGCATCTCAGGAGAAACCAGCAGACGGTGCCCTACATCTCTGCCTTGGCCCTGCCTTAGCTGTACTAAACAGAGCCCTGGTTCTAAGAACTGGACCCTCACGGGAGAGATGGCGGGATGGGAACAAAGAGTAGTTAAGTGTATTGATATAAAATGGATGCATAAGTCTGCCAAAGCCTCTAGATCCCTCTTGCACTGTGAGAGTCAATACTGATATAAACTGACACTGGTCAAAATGACAACCCAAGACGGAGTACTGATGAAACCCTACTCAAGTAACAGTGGAGGGAGAAAGACGAAGAGAGAAGTCCTGGCAAGCCAAAAGTATGCCCTCAGATGCTGTGGAGGAGAATGATGGGCCAGAGTGCACTCCTGGGAAAGAAAAAGCAGGGCACCAAGAACCATGCCACCTGGCAAAATAAATCCTAGAAAGGCTCAGGAGAGAGCACCTGGGGCTCCTGGAGAACAGCAGGGCCAGAGCAGGAGCAGTAAAAACCCAAGACAGAAGTAGGGGTCCAGGTCCTCCTGTTTCAGAGAGCTGGCACCTTCTCCCCTGGAATTCTTGAGGAACATGAAGAACCAATAAAATGAAGGAGCATGCTCTCCCTCCGTCTTCTCAGAATGCAATGGAACTAATAGCAATATAAAGCCAGGCAGGCACACATACACTGCGACAGGTGGCTTCTTCCAGGGGTTTCCATAAGCATTTGCAGGGGTCCTGAAGTAGCCCCCCAAAAAGTGGGTATCATGACTACATGTTCCTGACTCATTCATATTGTGAGAATTAGGAAGCAGCCAGTCCCCAATGGATAAACCAGTCAGCTCCTGTATTCAGGAGGTGAGAAAAATCCAAGCAGTCAGTTCAGTAACACCCACACTGTGTATTCAAACAAACATCAAGGGGAACGAGGGAGGCACCGAGGGAGGCACCGAGGGAGGCACCCGAGGGAGGCACCCGAGGGGAGGGTGAGAATAGGCTGGAAAGCACTGCTGGGAGAAAGAAGAGCAGTGTGCAGGTTAAATCAGAGCAACCACAAAGTGTCCAGTACCTGGATGGCAGGAACTTTACTAGAAGCCCCTGGAAATCCACTTTCTCTTCTTTTTTGCACTTGGTGTTTCTGACACGGGCAGACCTCCGCTTTGCTGTCTCTCCACTTTCTTCTAAAGTCTTCTTACGCTTTACCCCTTTCTTAGATTTATCTCCTCCAGAAACATCACCTTCACAAAGAATGGCAATTAAACCATTGCACAATGGCAGGAAAGAGCCCATTGGTCTCCCTCTTTTACAACCCACCAACACTGACATCTTTCTTCAACATGCAGTCCTGAGTCCCTTAATGGTCCTACCCTTCTTGAGCTGAAAAGATCCCAGTCAGAGCTCAGGACCCTCCTATCTTCAGTACTAACCAGCTGCAAAGAGCCTCTGGGCCTGCAGTCCACTCCTGGGATGGGCAGAGTGAGTGGCACTGCCCACCAAATACCCCATGATAGGATTGGAGCAAGAGACCCATGAATTATATAAAGAACAAAGGGAACTTAGTCTCAGTCATGCAACTGAGAAAATCAAGCAACCGTGCTACAGTCCCTCTCTAACTGCCAGTGTTCTTTTGTACAGTGGCAGAAAAATCAGAAAAGTGCATGGGAACTTAGGGTACAAACTTTTTATAATTCCAGTAGTAATTAAAATGCACTACCACACATGGCAGTAACTTTAATGTTTTCTAAGGTCCAAGACCTAGGCATGCATATACCTAGCAAGACAGGAGGACCAACAGCAAGGACAATAACAAGGGGAGAGGCACCTTTTTTCTTTTGAGACAGGGTTTCTCGGTGTAACTTTGGCTATTCTGGAACTTGCTCTATAGACCAGACTGGCCTAGAACTCACTGCCTTAGAGATCTGACTGCCTTTGATTCCTGAGTGCTGGATTAACAGTGTGTGTCACCCTGACAGCTACCACCTGGCTAGGGGAAGAGGCAGGTCTATGCCCTGGGGCCAGGCTACAGTTTCTATGAGCTCTGGTTTCCACTCAGGCCACTCTCCACCTCATTTCTTGAGACAGTTTTTCCACTGGACCAGTGAGCTCCCTGGATCCGCCTCTCTCCACCTCCCCAGCACCAAGACTCTAGGCCTCTGTCACTGCACTCAGCTTTTTATATATGTACTGGGGATTTGAACTCGGTCCTTATGCTATTAAAGCAAGTGTTTTACCAACTGAGCCACCTGGAGGCTAGAGCTCCAGCAGGATGTATTTCCCCAGAGATGCCAAGGCCTCCCGCTCTTGCTCCTGCTGGGCTCACCATACGGGCTCTCAAGAATGTGAGGTCCCAAGGTCTGCTCACCCATAGGAGTGCCTGTGTCCAAGAGGCTGGGACTGTGTATTGGGAAGCTGGCTGTGGTCACAGAGGTGTAGGAGAGCACAGGCTCAGCTACGGCAACAGTCGGATTGGTGCAAACAGGACTTGGCTGGACCACACTGACAGGTGTAACCACTACAGAGGATGCTAGCAGCTGGCTGGGATCCTGGTAGTCAGACAGGTCAATCCTCTTCCCAAGGCTGGGCCTCGGGGGCTCACAGGTGGTGAGGTGATTGTACATGGCAAGCAAGCTCTCCCCAAGGCACTTCCACCTGCAGGGAAAGCAAGGGCCAGCATACCCGGTCAGCATCTGCATAGACTCAGCAGAATCGTTCACTCAGCTGTGACTGCAAAGAGCAGAGGAAAAGGCAGTCAACATTTTAACATCATTATAACCAACAAAATACTGACTCCAACATGTACTAAAATGGAGAAGCCCAAGCCAGAGCAGATGCAGAGAACGAATATCTTCCTGCTCCTCACCTCAGCAGAGAGCCCTGATATTCTATTTCATTACATCATCCCCTACGAAGCAGAGATGCTGTTACCAGCTTTTAAGAAACAGCATGTCCCCAGCATCAGACCTGCTATGAGGGCCGGGAGAGAAGCTCTATAACACAGTGGCAATGATCTGAGTATGGTGCCTACTGAGGGACAAGGGGTTTGGATTACAACACTGATGACAGGACATGCTAAACTTAAAGACTCAAAATGTAACGGCAGAACTGGTATGTATATAGTATGTATGCTTGAGAGAGTCTCATTGTGGTGGCCCAGTCAGTCTCAAACTACCTCTGCAGTACAATCTGGTCTGGAAACAGAGACCCGCCTGCTCCAGAGACCCACCTGCTCCAGACTCCCTAGTTCTGGGATTTTCCATAATGCCAGAATTTTTAAAACAAAAATTAAATGCCAAAGCTTACTACCCCAACTCCAGTGTAGCACCAATACCAGCCCCCCCTTTCAGGAAGGAGAGGGCCTTTTATACATTACCAAGCTCACAGAGGCTATGCTGAAACCCATCTTACAGAGGAACATCTCATCAGTTCTGATACGAGCACAGACTCAACAGTCAGGAAAGTCCACACTTGTGACAAACTCCAGGGTTCCAGGTTCCCACCTGGCTGGGGTCTGCAAAATGTTAATGTTCCTTCCCCTTCTCAACAGAGAAGACTGAGGAGCACAGGAGCATTCCCAGTGACTGGGTGAACAGCTTAGGCACTGGGCCTGCTTAAAAGAGCTAAGCTGGGGGCTGGTGAGATGGCTCAATGGTTAAGAGCACAGACTGCTCTTCCAAAGGTCCTGAGTTCAAATCCCAGCAACCACATGGTGGCTCACAACCATCCGTAACAAAATCTGATGCTCTCTTCTGAAGTGTCTGAAGACAGACTACAGTGTACTTACATATAATAAATAAATAAATAAATAAAAATGGAGGGTTCATTTAAAAAAAAAAAAAAAAAAAAAGAGCTAAGCTGCTTTTTAGGAGCCTACAAGCAGATACTGACTCCAGCTCTCCAGCCACTGTCTCCCTACCCCACCCACCAGCCCCAAGTCTGGCCTGGGGCCTCCCTCCTGTGCTGGGAGCATCTTACTAGCCAACCTAACATTTCAGAGAAACACTTACGACACTTACGTGAAGAAAGGGATGGGCTGCACTAGTTTCAAGTCTGGTTCCTTTTCTCGCACGATCAAGGCTTGCCTCTTCTTCCGCAGCCCCAGAGCCTCATCTACAATGGCCTGCGTCTCTGCTGCACTCACTGACACATCGTGAATTGACATGTCACTAAAAGTGTGTAAGATGGGGAAAAGTACAGTATTAAAGTCAGAGCCAATGCTAAAATTTTATAGACAGTGATACCCTTTAATCAGTAATTTGATATGTCCTGAACATAAATTACAACTTGACTCTGGCCACAGATGGATGGCTATCAGCATTCAAATACCTACATACACTGGAAATCACAAAAGCCCTTTGTTCCTTCCATAGTTTACAACAGGGCAAAGAATTTTCCTATGTATTAATAGTTGTCACCTTTGTGTCTGAAAAGCCACAGGAAAGAAAAGATTGCCTGTTCCAACAAAGCCATTAAACAAATTATGTTCACCAAAATCAATGGTATCTTCAAAATACAGAAAGATGGGGGTCTCAAGGTCTAAGGTGACCACTCACAGCCTAAGACAAGATAATACCTGTGCTCTTAGTACCCAGACAGTCCAGTGGTTCCAGCAGGACTACTTCATACAGCCACTCAAGAGACTTAACGATCTCACTGAAATATTAGTTCATTGAAGACATTAGTGAACACAGGGTCAGGCTTATCGAGAACACAGCTGAGAGGAGTAGCCACTAATCCCCAGCAGGTGAGCGCCAGGGGCCAGGGAACACCTGACCAACAAGAAGGGTTTTCTGGCTGGAGAGACTGAGGAGGAGCACAGAGCTCAGGAAGGGACAGAGGAACCATCAGAGAATTGCAATGTTAAGGAGAAACTGAAAAACAGGTAGAGTAGTGGGAACGTGGCAGGTGAGGTATCTGAGAAGTTTCTACTACTGCAATAAAACATGGCTGAAAATCAACATGGGGAAGAAAGAGTTTACTTCACTTAGAAACCCAGGTAATAGTCCATGACTGAGAGAACTCACACAGGGCAGGAACCTGGAGGCAGCAGCTGATGCAGAGCCCATTGAGGGCTGCTTACTGGCTTGCTCCTCATGGCTTGCTCAGCCTGCTTTCTTTCTTTCTTTCTTTTTTATTTTTTTTAAAGATTTATTTTATTTATTATACGTAAGTACACTGTAGCTGTCTTTGGACACTCCAGAAGAGGGAGCCAGATCGGATGGTTATGAGCCACCATGTGGTTGCTGGGATTTGAACTTATCACCTTCGGAAGAGCAGTCGGGTGCTCTTACCCGCTGAGCCATCTCACCAGCCCCCTCTTTCTTTCTTTTTTTAATTAAACAATTTTAATTACATATACTGCCCGCCTCCCGCGCTCCCCAACCCACCCACATCAGCTTCCTGACCCTGGCATTCCCCTGTACTGGGGCATATAATCTTTTCAAGACCAAGGGCCTCTCCTCACAATGATGGCCGACTAGGCCATCCTCTGCTACATATGCAGCTAGAGACACAAGCTCTGGGGGGCAACTGGTTAGTTCATATTGTTGTTCCTCCTATAGGGTTACAGACCCCTTCAGCTCCTTGGGTACTTTCTCTAGCTCCTCCATTGGGGGACCTGTGTTCCATTCAATAGATGACTGTGAGCATCCACTTCTGTATTTGTCAGGCACTGGCATAGCCTCACAAGCAGCCTGCTTTCTTATAGAACTCAGGATGACCAGTCCAGGGATGGACTGGCCAGCAACAGTGAGCTGAGCCCTCCCCCATCAATCACTAATGCCCCACAGCCTCACCTATAGCCTAATCTTAGGAAGACGTTTTCTCAATTGAGGTTCCCTTCCCTCCAATGACTAACTTATAAATATAAAGTAGACATAAGTAGACATAAAATCAGCAGCAAAGGAGGTTAATCCACTCAGAGCCAAACTGAAGACACAGGATGTTCACAACAGGGCCAGGGAGGAATGTGCCAAGGATCAGAAGCAGCTCTGACAAAAGGAACCTGAGAGGGAAAAGCAAGAGGTAAAGGGAAAGAGGGAGGGCCCAGGCTGCAGGGGCCTCTGGATGATACAGGTAGGAGGGAGCTTTGCTCTGGAGGCACAGCAGGGCTCGGCACATGATCAGGGTGTGTTGGAGATACTGAATTTGAGCAGTAATGATAAAAAAATCTTGGCAGGAGCTGTGACCCTGAGCTCAATCCCTATCACCTGACCCCACCAAACCACAAGCAAACAGGTTAAAACAAGCTCGTAGATGAGGGTGGCGAGGCAATGAAGGCCTGGCATTTAGGGCCTCCGATCACACACAGATCAGGACAGAGAAGGGGAGGACAGTTGCTCCTGATGCTTACTAACCACTCCTAGTGACAGGATGGAGGCCTTACCACTTGAGAAACATTCGGAGGGAGTCCTTTCGGAGACAAGGCTGCTCTTCAAAGATCTTCTCCTTGAGGACCAGGCCTTTGCTGTACCGGCAGTCTTTCTCCAGGGCTTTGCAGATGAAGTAAAGACATGCTAGCAGGAAAAAAAAAAAAAAAGGTTTAGGAGCTAAGACTGCTTTCAGAACTCTAGCCTTGCTAGTCAACACTAGGAAAATGTCTCCACATTGGAATCAAAGAATGCACAATAGTAATGGTGAGACAGCTATTAAAGACACAACAGATGGCCTGCAGCTGTGCCAGAAGCAAACAGACTGTATGACCTTCCTGTACAGCCTTGATCCCGAGATTTGAGATTTAATAACTGCTGCAAAAAAAAAAAAAAAAATCTAAAGCACTCACAGTGGTTACGTATTAACTGATGGGAAAACAGCCTTGAAAATATCTGGACATCTAAGCTATGACAGTGACACTGTCACCCAGTGAGCCTAGAGGACAGAGCATCAAATTACCCCTGAACCTACAGATAATGAGATTTGCCCTTCTTTTTTGGGGGGTGGGGGGTGGGGATGGGCTGGGGAGAGGAGTTTGAGACAGGGTTTCTCTGTGTAGCCTTGGGTCTCCTGGAACTCACTCTGTAGACCTGGCCTCGAACTCAGAAATCTGCCTGCTTCTGCCTCCGAAGTGCTGGGATTAAAGGCGTGCACCACCACCGCCAAGCATGAGATTTGCCTTCTTAAGTTCTGGATTTATCTGGAACTTTCCACTCCTTCTCTATATCTCACTTTTGGAATAACAAGGAAATGTTTATCCTACAGATGCCTACCTTTATATTTTAGAGCACATAAACTCTGTGGTTAACAAGCCCATGGGTAGAGAAGAGCTTTGCTCAGGATAAACTACACCTCTAGTATCACATACATGTGAAGTGTGTTCACCTTCCCTCTTCATTTCCAACCCCATCCATCCCCATCAAGTAAAGACACAGCAAGGAGGAGGCCAACCAAAAGTCAAGACCAGGCACCAACCTACCAGCACCCTGCTCTTAAGGCTTAGACGTAACCTTAGCCTCCAAAGCTATAAGAAATAAATGTCTCCCATAAGTCAAAAAAACAGCTGGGCATGGTGGCGCATGCCTTTAATCCCAGCACTTGGGAGGATTCAGGTGGATTTCTGAGTTCGAGGCCAGCCTGGTCTACAAAGTGAGTTCCAGGACAGCCAGGGCTATACAGAGAAACCCAGTCTTGAAAAACCAAAAAAAAAAAAAAAAAGAAGGACAACAGCCCAAAGGGACAACGCACAAAGGAAACCGAAGGAATCCTGGAGAGCACCACATCACTTACTGGTATCTCACTACTATACTTACAAGTACCTGCTAAATGGAGACTGGGAAAGAGAGCAAATCAAGTAGGTAAGAGCATCACCATCCTCCCCGGTCTGACAGAATGTCTACTAACACACCCAAGTCGGCCTCTCTCATCTGTCCCGCTTACTTGTGTAATCACTGAGGGTGTACAAAACAGTGATGAGATTGTCCAGGCAGGGCCAGTGGTCAGGATTACATCGAAGCCCTTCCTCAAAAGCATGGCGAGCCAGGGGAAGCCGGATGAGCCTCAGGGCCACGTGTCCAATTTTGTACCAAAGGTTGACGTCTGTGGAATCCAGCATCACTGCCTAGCAGCAGTGTAAGCAGAGGTACAGGTATGCACTTGATTAGATTTTTCACCGAACACACAAGGTGGGGATAAAAAGGACACAGCATTGTCTTAAAATACCCAGGAAAGTAGCAAGTCAATCTGGGCTACAAAGTCAGTTTCAGGACAGCAGAGGCTACATATGAAATCCTTCTCAAGAAATATAAGTTACAGAATAAGCCTGGCTTGATGACCCGTGTCTGTAATCCAAGCAGTTGGGAAGAGGAAGAGGATTAGAGTTCAAGGTCATTCTCCCTTCATAGCCCTGGAATACATGACAAAACTTATTGTTTTAAAAAAGTTACATGAGCTAATTTATTAAACTTAGGACATTTTCTCAACATACTGTACTAAGGGAAATATCTGTGTGTTGCTTACATATTTAATAAGGTAAGAAGGCAACAAGGACTCTGGGGGAAAGCTCTGTTGGTAAAGTGCTTGCCTAACAAATATACAACCCAAGTTTGACCCTGAAAACCCACAAGAATGCCAAGCATGCCTGTTCCCAGGGCTGGGACAGCAGGGACACGTGGATCCCTGAGACCTCCTCCAACTAGACTAGTTCCAAATGGCTGAGCTCAAGGCCAGTAAGAGACCCTGAACTAAAATAGATAGATGTGCTCCTGAGGCTGGCACCCAACACTAACCTCTGGCATGTGCACACATGCATACCTGGGAGGGGTGGAAGGAGCTGCTGAAAAGACGGCTCAGAGGTTAGGAGCACTTACTGCTCTTGCAGAGGATGGGAGCTTGGTTCCCAGCACCTGTATCAGCCAGCTCACAACCACCTCTAACTCCAGCTCTGGGAGGCTCTGAAGCCAAAGGCATTGACAAGTACCCACACTCACATACTCACAATGAAAAACATAATAAATCTTTAAAATACATCAAAAGAAGTAAAAGGAATAGAATTCAAAGAAAATCCAGGAGTCTAACAGGATTCTAGAAGAATCAGGCCTTAGTCCACATCACTGTTCCAACATTCATTAGCAGAATAACCTAAGCCTGAGTCTTCATCACTGAAATGAGGATAAACTCACCCTTCTTTCAAGATGGCGTAAGATTGCATGGCGAGCTCTTGGCACACTATCTGCTACATTAGAGAGACACACAGAAATACCAACAGAAATAGCACCCGTACCATTGTGACTAGAGTGCAACAAATTCAGCTGTCAGGCCCTGCTCTTCACACCTAAACATCACCAACTTGTTACCTGCTGTGTGAGTCTCCAGCCTCAGCTCTCCACTGATTGGCTTACAGACAGGTACCACCATGCCCAGGGTTACCATTTTTTTCCCCTCTCATTAGCTGGATGTTCAAATGCATTAAAATAAGCCACATGATGGTAGAAAACTTCACATATAGTCTCTGCACTGAGGCCCGCTTCAGTCCCTAACCCTGCCTTCCAGACCTTTCTGTTCGCAAGGCCTCGGGTACAAGAACCTGGCACGACACTACTACAAAGTCTCTTCAGTCAGCAAGACCACTTCATGTCCCTTCTTCAGCAATTTTCTATACAGGAATTTTGAGTACTACCAACTCTATACCTCCAAATAAAATTCCATGGCGGTCTCCAGGTCCTCTCGCTGGGCTGCCAGCTGGGCCAGGTTCTTATACGTAGAATATTTCAGTATCAGTCCAGGGTGCTTCAGCCCTTCCTTCTCATCTCCGGATGACACTGCCTGAGAGAAGACAGAGGCAAAAGTGACACCATGGCCCTACAGCTGCAGCAAGCAATAGATAGGATGCTGGTTTCCTGCTTGAGACAGCCCAGTCCTACCTCACCTGAGAAACTAGGGTGTTACAGATAGTCTAGGCAGACCCAATAGCTCTTTCACATAAAGAAAGACCAAACCACCAGGAAGCGCTCTGCAGAAATTGCTGACCAAGAAAGACAAGGGACCCTTCTCTATCACTGCTACCATATCTGAATGCGCACATGAAAACCCAGCCCAGCCAGTAACCCCGATTCAGGGACAAGTATTTTAAAAACAAAAGAAGTGGCTGGCTATGGCAGTATATATTTTTAATCACAGCATTCAGGAGGCAGACACAGGCAGAACTCTGCTAGCTTTTGGCCAGTCTGTGTACAGAGTTTCAGGAAAGCCAGCACTCAGCATGCAAGAGGTAAGGGTAGGACAAGCAATCAGTTCAAGGCTAGCCTTGGCTCCATAGCTAATTCAAGGCTAGCCTTGGCTCCATAGCTAGTTCAAGGCTAGCCTTGGCTCCATAGCTAGTTCAAGGCTAGCCTTGGCTCCATAGCTAGTTCAAGGCTAGCCTTGGCTCCATAGCTAGTTCAAGGCTAGCATGGACCACATGAAACCCTGTCTCAAGAAACAAAACAAAAACTATAACAAACATACACACCTATGTCCACATGTGTAAAACAGAGAGACAGACATTGAAAGGCACTGGGTAGGGAGTTACATGCCTGTAACCCAAGCTTCTAGGAGAACCCTGAGTGTCAGGCTAGCTTGGACTTCAAAGTTAAGACTTTGTCTCAAAAAAACAAACCCCATCCCAGCAGCCCAGTGCCTGCCTCACCTCCTGCAACAGGCGAGCCTCCAGGAGCTCATGGTAGGCCTTGGCAGACTCCTCAAACCTGTCATGTTTTTGTAGATCCAGGGCCTTGTGGTATAGGGCAAAAGCTTCGGCTTCCTGCAAACCAAGATGGAGATGTTTTCACACTACACAAAACCTGATCCTTTCAAATCAAAAATGTATGGAAAGGGAAGGCTATGAGTGAGTGCTAAGTTAATTGTCAGCTACAACCTCTATAATCAAAGAGAATCTACTCCTGAGTGTTCAGACCTCAGTACTGGAAAGAGTCCCATGCACATGCATACACACACACACACACACACACACACACACACACAAGGGGGAGGGCAGGTGGTAGGTAAAAGGCAACAACACAAAGAGCACTCAGTTCTTCAGCATGACCGTCTCCTGAGGGGAACAAGTCCGACCTGAGGTGGAGAGGCAGCCATCTGCAGCATGCCATCCCCCTTACAACTCCATGAGGACATGCAGGAATTCATTTAAACTGAGCAGCGGGAGCTCTCTCGGAAGCAGATCTCTCAGAGTGTATACCTGAGCCTCCTTTGTCTGGATTTTGTGACTTTTGAAGCTTCCTTCATGGTCATCCTCAATCGTGGAGCTGGCATTTAAGGCTGCAATTCGAATCTAGGAAGGAATTCAGAGGAATAGCAGCATAGTGCTCAGATGAATACAATTATGCTTCAGAATATATTCTAGGCTATGAAAAACTATGGAGGAAGAACCACCAACAACCATCTGAGGAAAAAACCAGGATGAGAATTGTCTATGGGACAATACCAAGCAGGAGTGGAAAGTATATCCTGGATACTGTCCACCTCAAAGGAACAGAGGCTGGGAGCCCCAGCTTCTACCCAACATAGAAGACCTGGGTATTAGAGTAACAATTCCAATAAAACATCAATTTTGTGTCTTTCCTACAAGTATGACTGAAGACTTACAAGCAACAGGCAGACCAGCGTCCTCACCACAGGTGTCACAGGAAAAATGCCCCAAGCTAGCCCCCAGGATCAGAGTGACAAACAACACTGTCACCAACAACTTAGGCAGGGATCAGCTCTTACCATATTCAGAGATTCAGCACCACCACGGAGGATCACTTCCCATTACTGGTGGAGGACGTGCCAGTCAACCGTCCCCTGCAGAGCAAACAGGACAAAGGGGTTCAGGAGGAGCCAGGAACTGAACAGTGCTCAGGCCCACCTGTGTCTGAGAAATATAAGGAAGGAAAAAACAAAACAGGAAAATAAACCAGTTTGAAGACTATAAAAGATGATGGGATTGGTAAGACAGTAGAGAAATTAGAACTTCCTATGTTGCTCCTGGAAATTAAAGCAGCCCCTAAGGAAAACATATTGGCACTTCCTCAAAATCCCAGACAGAAGTAGCATATGATCTGGAAATCCACTCCTATGCATCTACTCAGAGGAAAACATGTTCATACCAAAACGTGGTTATAAATAGACACAGCAGCATTATTCAAGAGCTAAGAGGTGGGGCCACACAATACCCATAAACTGATGAATAAAATGGGGAAAGTCTGTAAAGGAACAATGTCCATTCATAATGAATAATGTATGCTACAACACGATGGAACCTTAAAACCAAGCTAAATAGACAATGTCATATGCAAAACAGTCAATACTGTCTGCATCCAGATATGTCACGTAACTAGAATAGACAATCGTGATCCAGGTAAGAACGCTGGCATCAGGCTGTGTGCCCTGCTCCAAGTTCGTCTACACTGTGTAAAATATGGCTGTGCCTGGCCCTCAGAGACTCCGTTTCACAAGCAGCTTTGACTCCCACTTTGAGAATGGAGGATGGCTATTCATGGTGGACATGTGAACCACACATCTGTCTAGTACAACCACAAAACAGACAGATAAATGACAGAGTAGAAAGGTTGCCACCCTATAAATGTATGGAGTGACCTAGGACAGTAGGAGCACATGGGCATAGTAAAGTTTTACCAGGAAAGCTAGGCCCAAGAATGTAGCAGACATACCACACTAAGGGAAAAGGCTGGCACCTACCAAGTGCTGCACTGGCAAAGCCCCTACCAACCCATCGCCTGACCACCTGGTGTGTCTGGCAGGCCACTCCCAACTTTCCCAGGAGCTTCAGTTCATCTGTGTCCCAGCTACTGAGAACCTACTGAACTGCGACCTGCTCTCCTGTTTGTCTGGACTTTCTGTCCATATTTCCATTTGATCACCCAGACCCAGTACTGCCCTTTCCCCTCTCCCCTCTGCAGCTTCGCTCTCAAACCCAGGACAGCAGCCGTCTGACTCACAACAGCTTCCACAGAGGTACAGAGGTGGACTATTTGTGTTTTATCAACTTCCTTACTTCTCAGGAAACCTCTTAAACTCTGCTGTGGCCTCTTAACCCTTGACAGCAACCATGAAGCGTGTGTGAGCGTGTGTGTGTGTGTGTGTGTGTGTGTGTGTGTGTGAGTGTGTGTCCCCGTCCTATGTGTGTGCTCCTCTGGATGTTCTCCCACTCACCTGGATTCAGGGCACTTTAGGTGCTGTTTCCTCCAGGAGGAGCATTCTCCAGGAAGCCTGGCTTTCTGCCTACAGGCTGAGAGAGGGCAGTGAAGCAGCCAATGCCCAAGCTGCCCATGGCTAAAACCACGGTGATTTCCTAACAACCTGGACATGTCACATGCATGAAGCAGGAACTGGGGCTCTGCTCCAGGTGTTTGCTGCCTCTCTCCTCTGGAGAGGAGTGAAGGAAAGAGAGCCTTTGCCAGAGGCATGCTCCTGTATGGAGACAGTTACCATAGCAAAAGGGTCACTGTGTAATTCGTAATGTGTGCCCTAAAGTTAATATTAGTAACTAGCATTAGAAAAAAGAATCTGTGTTCACCTCAGCCAGGGTTATCAAGGAAAGTGGGAGCACCTGCCAAGCTGGTGCCATTGAAACCGCCATAACTTGTGAATTTATTGCTATTATCATTATTTTATTATTATTGTCTTTGGCATTATGAAAGAAAAACATTTGTTGTTGCAGGATATCTGCTCACACTGTGAACCCTAAGATTCTGTTATTCATTGGAAAAACCTGTTTCTAGTTGTGGTGTGGCTCAGCCCGAGCACACACTCTTAATCCAAGAGCTTTCTGATTTCTGTAAACACGATTAAATAAAGTCAACCATTGATCAAGAGGAGGAGCAAGCAACCAGCTGACAGGGAGTGAACATAGGAAAATCCAGAGAGAAAGTCAGGAAGACAGAGAGAGACACAGGAAGTAGAAGGGAGGGACCTTCAGTTTGAGAAATTTTGAGCCAGGGTGGAGAAGGAAAACTTGTTTTCTCTTTGGGACATCAGCTGTGGAGGAAGGTCAGCTGGGTGCTTTCTCTGCCTCTCTGGGCTAGCAGGCTTTCACCCTAGCACCTGGCTCCCAAGACTTTATTGGCAAAATCAAACGTTTGAGAGTTTATTAAAACAACAAATTTTCATGTCTGTTTTTTTTACACAGTATGCTCAAAACAAAAAGGGGTGACTAGAGAGTACTGTGGCTTGAGTGCTATTTATACCTTCCAAAACTAACCCTGAAATTTGTAACAGTGATGAGAGAGATAACGGGGCTGGGACCGGAGAGTTCAGTGCTAGAGTACTCAGCTCGGTTCCCATGTCAGGCAACTCACAACCACCTGTAACTCCAGCTCCAGAAGCTCTGACACCCTCTTCTGGCCTCCAGGGGCACCTGCACCCATTTGCACATACCCATATGCATAACTAAAAATCATAAACCTCAGGTCTGACACCAGTACTCCTGTAGCAAGACGGACAGACCCTGAGAACTTATAGGCCAGCCAGCCTAATAAACACAAAAACCTCGATTTCAAAACAAAGCAAAGGGTGAGTAAGATGACTCAGCCTGCAAATGTACAAGCTTTAACAACCCGAATCCAATCCCTAGATCCCATATAAATATGAAAAAGAAAACCTCCACACAGCTGTCCTCTGACCCCTGCATGTATACCGTGGCATGTGGCGCCCATCTGACTTAGTTTGGGTTTCATTATTGTGAAATTAACAACCATGGCAACTCTTATAAAGGCAAACATTTAATTGGGGCCGGCTTACAGTTTCAGAGGTTCAGTCCATTATCATCCTTGTGAGAAGCATGGAAGGGCAGGCAGACAAGGTGCTGGAGGAGCCAAGAATTCATTTTAGGGGCTGGAAAGATGGTTCAGCGGTTAAGAACACTGACTACTCTTCTGAAGGTCCTGAGTTCAAATCCCAGCAACCATCTGTAACGAGATCTGGCACCCTCTTCTGGAGTGTCTGAAGGCAACTACAGTGTACTCACATATAATAAATAAATAAATCTTAAAAAAGAAAAAAAAGAAAAAGAATTCATTTTGATCCACACGCAGTAGAAGGGGACTGTGTTAGTGGACATAGCTTAAGCACAGAAGACCCCAAAGCCCGCACACAGTGACACACTTCCTCCAACATGGCCACACCTCCTAATAGTGCCACTCCCTATGAGCCAAGCATTCAAACACATGAGTCTATGGGGGCCATACCTATTCAAACTACCACACCACACACACATACACAAGCACACACGAACACACACACACACACACACACACGAAAATTAAATAAAGTTTAGAAAAATCAAATCAAATAAATTGGAATGAAGAAATGGCTAAGCAGGTAAAGGTACTTGTCATTGTCATGCCTTACACCCCAAGTTAACTCCCTGGAACCCACAGAAATGGAATTCCCAAAAAGTATACTCTAACCTCCACAAGCAAACATCATACACACACAATAATATTTTAAATTCATATTTATATTATGTGTATAGATGTTTTGCCTGTATGTATGTATGTATGTATGTGTGCTACATGTGTGCTTCTGGTGTCTACAGATGCTAGAAGAAGGTGTCAGACCCTTTGAGACTAGAATTACAGACAGTTGTAAGCTGCGATGCTTTGAGTGCTGGGACTCTAATCTGGGACTTTTGGAAGAGCAGCCAATGCTCTTAACCAGTGAAGCATCTCTCTAGCCACAATAATTGTTTTAATTTTTAAAAAGGTGGGTGAAAGGCAAGGACCAACACCCAAGGTTGGATTCTAAGCTCCACATCTTTTCTATGGCAAGTATACATACATACATACAGATATGCACACACACACACACCTTTCCATAAACATTATTACAATCAAGAGAGTCCTAATCAAAGCCTAAGGGCTGGGACCTGCATTCAGAGCCCCAGCATGTATCTGTAAGCCTAGAACTAGGAGCAGAGACAAGAAGACCCTGGAGCTCTCAGGCCAACAAGTCCAGCTACTGATAAGTCAAGGTTCAGTGAGAGATCTGTCTTAAAAATGTGGAGCATGACTTCTAACATTCATCAATGACCTAAACATACACACACAGAAATATATACACAAACATGTATACACATGCAAACCATACACATATACACATATAAACACATATGTGTATGTGTGTACATGGTCTATTTATTATTCACTACCATCAGCAACAAGAAGGAAGAACAATCATTTAAAATTCAACTCTAGCAGGTATAGTGGCCAGCAAGCAGGAGGACTGAGCTATATAGAGACCCTGTCTAAATTAACAAAAAACTTCTAGGTAAAAGCGAGTCAATCTAAAATAAAAGAAATATAACAAAATATAAAAATTAAATCATCTAAGTGAAAAAAGTCATACAGTTATTTCCATAAACAGACAGCTTAGCATTTACAGATGTGGGCTGTGTTGGCTGCCCTGGCCAAGGACCAAGGTTTAGCTCACATATCAGATGGCTCACAAACTCATCTATAACCCAGTTCTACGGGATCCAGTGCCCTCTTCTGGCCTCTACAGGTACTATATGATCATGGTGCACATACAGACAAGTAGATACACATTAAGTTATTTTAAAATAAATTTACTTCTTTAGATTAAAGAAAAATGACCAAATTCAATAGCTATGAACAACAACCAAAAAAAATTGAAGAAAATGGGAAAAGAAGAATAACTTCTTGTCATG
Source organism: Mus minutoides (assembly GCA_902729485.2). NCBI lineage: Eukaryota > Metazoa > Chordata > Mammalia > Rodentia > Muridae > Mus > Mus minutoides. The sequence continues at coordinate 1,121,903 of LR749799.1, read as the reverse complement.
ATAAAATAGAAATAAATACCTTGGTCCTAAAGCCAAAATAGTATTTAATGGAAAAATACTACACACATTCCTACTGCTATCAGAAATAGTCAGGATGACCACTATCTCTGGTACTATCCATTACTGCACTAGGATGATCAGCCAATGCAATGAGAACAGGAAAAGCAAACTGAGGTTTAAGAATGGGTATAATAAGTCAAGCGTGGTGGCACACGCCTTTAATCCCAGCACTCAGGAGGCAGAGGCAGGTGGAATTCTGAGTTCGAGGCCAGCCTGGTCTACAGAGTGAGTTCCAGGACAGCCAGGGCTATACAGAGAAACCCTGTCTCAAAAAACCAAAAAAAAAAAAAAAGAATGGGTATAATAAAGGCTACATTTAATCTCACCACTGTAACCTCAACATTAGAAGGCTGAAGAAATAAACTGTGGGCTCCCAGCTAGCCTGGCCCACATGGCAAGATCCTATCTCAAAAAAAATAAAGAGTTGACTAGGGAGTAAAAGTGTTACTCATTAGGCCGTGGTGGCATACAGAGCTGGAACCTGGCTCAGCAACAAAGAGCATCAATTGCTCCAGCAGAGGATACGGTTTGGTTCCCAGCACCAACATCAAGTAGCTCTAGCCATCTTTACCTCCAGCTCCTGAGGAGCTGATGCACTCTTCAGACCTCCCTGGGCAACCACAACATGTGCACATACCCACACACATACATAATTTTAAAATTAAAATAATTTAAAGATTAATGTAAAAATTGATTCATACAAACCATAAATAGAAAATATGATTGTGCTGAAAATCCCATTGGCAAGACCAACAAGATAAAGTCCTTAGTAAGAGATCTGCAACATACACAGAAAATTGTAGAACACAACTCAAAGTGTGAACTCGAGTGTATTGCATCTCTTCTCCTCAGGTAGGACACAAGGTGTCAGTTCTCCCAAAGTTACCACATAATCCTCATGCAGTTACCCACAAAAACACCAAGATAACAGACAAGATGACATCAAGGACCATTTAGAAAAATTAAAATGTAAGACTACCTAAGTACAAAGTGAAAAAAAAAAAAACCTGCTAAGAAGGGGATAGCTTCATCCAATATTATAAACACAAAATATAACACATGCTACATAAAGCCTTAATGGTTGAAGCGAGAGGGGTACCAGTGCAGCAGCAACAGAGACGTGAGATCCAGAATGACACCCAAGTGTGTATGTGCTTTAGGGTCGATTTCAGGGTGGTCCCCAAAAGGTTCCTGGGCCTCAGTGGGGCAATGCTGGCAGACAACATGACCTTTAAGAAGTGATGCTTATAGCAAACGCCTTCACTACTGCAAGATGGCTAGGATGATAAAGGAACTGGAGCTGGGTCCCCGGAAACCACATGGACAAAGCTGTCCTCTGAGCTCCAATGGTGCTGCTGCGGCACTCAGGCCCCACACGCTTCTCATACACAAGATAATCTATCAGTTAATCAAACACTTTTTTTTAAAAAAAAGCTGGGATTGGAGGCCTGTCATCCCAGCATTCAGAAGAAAGAGGAACCTGAAGGATAGTTCAAGTTCAAGGGCATCCTGGTTTCACAACACTTACTTCATCATATACTTTATGCATACAGCCTGAAGATAATTTTACATAAAATGTTTAGTAATTTGTACGTGGAACAAAGTATCATGGTACAGGATTTCCACAGTCATCTCTGCACTCAAAAGTTGTGGATTTGGGGGAAATTAAGATTTTCAGACTGGGATGCGTAATCTATAATCACTTATCAATTCCCAGCCTAACTGTTGCAGTTTTCTAAGAATAACACATTTTAAATTCTCAAGTTTCCAACCCCCACCCCACCCCTTTTTTTCCCCTCCCTTCTTTTAAACACAGAATCTATGTAGCTGACTGGGCCTGGACTTGCTATATAGACCAGGCTGCCTTGAACTTAAGAGAAACACATGCCTTTGCCTCCTGAGTTCTGAGATTAAAAGCGCGCACTGACATGGCAGGTCTCTTTCCAAACTCTTTGAAGTTTCCATTGCTCAAGATCATAGTAAAGAAAAGCACTCGATGCCCCTCAGCACTGCCATCCACTTAGTGATATGCAACCAAGGGGCCTACTAGGGTCTAGGAGCCTGGCAATTTTTCTTGTGGGGGATAAGGGAGTTTTCAAGGTAGGGTCTCACTGTGTAGCTCTGACTATCCTGGAACTTGGCTCTGTTCCACCTGTCTCTGCCTCCAGAGTGCCTGGGATTAAAGGCACATGCCACTACACCCAGTGTGATGGTTTGCATATGCTTGGCCCAGGGACTGGCACTATTTGGCTGTGCGGACTTGTTGGAGTAGGAGTGTCACTGTGGGAATGAGATTTTATACCCTAGTCCTAGAAGTCAGTATTCCTGGAAGTCAGTCTTCTGCTAGCAGCCTTCTGATGAAGATGTAGAACTCTCCACTCCTCCTGCACCATGCCGGCCTGGATGCTGCCATGTTCTCGACTTGATGATAATAGACTGAACCTCTGAACCAGTAAGCCAGCCTCAATTAAATGTTGTCCTTTTGAGAGTTGCCTTGGTCATGGTGTCTGTTCACAGCAGTAAAACCCTAACTATGACACCCGACTTCTGGCAGTCTTGAGATTATGGTAGAGCTGTGTGTGAGAGGCTGATTTAACATAAATGCCCCTCTCTATGCCTGTTTCCTCTACGATGTGAAGCTTTGGTCTAGACATGGCCTGTAGGGTCACCATCCACTGCTATTATACAGCCCGAAAGGAAGATTTTTTTTACATTTCTAATGAGTAAAACAACCAACCAACCTCTTGATTCGTGATAATTACATAAAAATTATTTCCATTCAGCTTTCAGTATGTATAAATAAAATTATAGCGACACACTGTTTCATATATTGTCTTTGGCTTTATTCATGAAACATAATTGAACAGCCACCCCAAATCTAAAACACTTACCATTAAAAGTATTGTTTTTTAAATTAAATTTATAACATAATATAAAATATAAATGTATCTACAAGAGTTTGCCAACCCCTGAAGGAGATCATTCTAAATTCTGTTTCTAAGCAAATTAATCACATAGAAGGAACTTTACCCAGATGAGGTTCAATAGGCCACACTGATGACCCATTAAGAAGTCACGTCTTGAAGAGTTAAGCCGCAAGTCCACAAGTGCAGAAACCTGACAGCGCCAGGTGAAGTCTTTCCACCTGCTTCCTCCATGGAGGGCATTGAGCAGAATGGCTGCAGTCAGGGTAAGCCGCACCGGAACTTTAAAGTCGTTTAAAACCTTCCCTCGGCCTCAGTTTCCACCCCTGGGAATGGTACTCACATCACACTCACCTCGCTGGGCTGCGGTGAAGGTGAACGAAAGGACGCACCGACGGGGATGGCTTCGAGCTGCGGTCACTGTGACCCACCCTGGGCGCCACCGGGCGAGGCAGCGGGGCGCGCGGAGGAGCCAGCGTAGGCAGAAGGCCCACGCCCGCGCCTTCGGGTCTCGAGCCTGGCTTCGGCCTACCGCGCCCGTGAGGAAGGGGAGAGCCGGCCTTCTCGCGTGGTTCCACCTCCTCGCGTTCACGGGATCCGTGCGCACACCTATGAGACACACGCAAACCTCACTCCCCGGAACTCGCCCGGCGTCTCCCGGGCAACGGCCGGAGCACCCAGACTCCTGCGCGCGACGGACCAACAAAGAGCGCTCTCATTGGCTGAAGTGTCAGCCTTGTCAGCCAATCGGAGTGAGCCCCTGCTCCACTGGATGTTTGGGCAGACGCTCAGGTTTGCTGTGCGCTGTGGGTCTGACTCGCGCGCCCGGGATCGCTGCTGGCTGCTGACTGTTTGCTGCTGCTGCGCTCCGCTACCTGCAGGACTTAACAGTTTTGTTTTATTTTGCTTTGGTTTCGTTGTTGCTGTTGTGTTTTATTTTGGCTTGGTTTGTTTTGAGCAGTGTCTCACTAGTGCAGCCCGAACTAGCGTCGAACTCGTGGCTATCCTCCTGCTTCGGTCTCCGGCTGGCTATGGTTACTGGCCATCACATACTACCACTTGCACGCGCGCTTTATGAACGGGAGTTTACAAACTAGAACCTCCCGCATTCACTAAAACAAGCGCATTGCTACCGAAGACCTGGAGCTGGTGTTCTGAAGATAACGATTGGAAACCCAGGCGACACGCAAGCAGGACTAGATAGGGAGCTGGAACTTTCTCGCCCAGGCTCGCCTCTTCTGCCTGATCTGAAACTCCGTATTTATAGGCTATCCTCCGACTCACAATGATCAGCCTGCCTCTGTCTCCCAATGGCAGGGAATAGATGTATGAACTACTTAGAAACGCAAATGGTTTAAATACCAAAGGGCGGGGGAGCAGACCCGCTTAAGAAAGGTGTCAGAGAAGTTTACCAGTTTTTGAGCTGAAAAACCTGATAAGGAGAGGTTAATATCTTGGGAGTTAATGAAACCCTTTAGGGAGGAGCTCCACACTGCTGGAATGCCTGGTGGCAAAGTATCCACCAAGGATGATTTAAATAACAATAAGGGGCTTCAGAGACCGGTTGAGAGCACTGGCTTCTCTTCCAGGGGACCCTGGTTTGAAACCCAGCTTTCGCACCGCAGCTCACAATGGGCTATAATTTCAGTTCACTACGATCTCCAACACCCTCTTCTGGCTTCTGCAGTCACTGCACAATGTGGTACACAGCCATACATGCAGGCAAAACACTCAGACACATAAAGTTTTTTAAAAGATTTATTTATTTTACGTGTGTAAGTACTACACGGTAGCTGTCTTCAGACACACCAGAAGAGGGCATCGGATCTCACTACAGATGGTTGTGAGCCACCATGTGGTTGTTGGGAATTGAACTCAGGAACTCTGAAAGAACACGTAAAGTTTTTAACAATGAATGTTACAGCTTTTTCCCCCCATATTGTAAGAGTCGGCATGGTGGCGCACGCCTTTAATCCTAGCACTTGGGAGGCAGAGGCAGTTAGTTGATCAGGTGATCTCTGTGAGTTCAAGCCCAGCCTGGTCTACAGAGAGAGTTCCAAGACAGCCAGGGAAACATAAAGAAACCCTGTGTAGAAAAACAACAACAACAACAAAGAATCATAGTCTAGTCCAAAGAAAACAACCTTATTAATATGCCAGGAGGTTAAAAAATATATTACAGCACTTGGGAGGCAGAGGCAGGCGGATCTCTTGAGTTCGAGGCCAGCCTGGTCTACAGAGTGAGTTCCAGGACAGCCAGGGCTACACAGAGAAACCCTGTCTCGAAAAAAAAAAAAAAATACCAACTTTGACTTCAGAAAAGTATAGACTGGTTAGAGATATGGCTCAGCTGTTAAGAGCACCAACTGTTCTTCCAGAGGTCCTGAGTTCAATTTCCAGCAACCGCATGGTGGCTCACAACCATCTGTAATGGGATCCAATGTACTCTTCTGGTGTGTCTGAAGACAACTACAGTGTACTCACATACATAAAAGTATAGACTACAGGAGGGTAGAGGAACAGAAAGAAAAAATATTAAAATTGTGTAAACAGTGAGTCTTGGTGGTGAGACTTCTGCCTGTGCACACTCGGGAAGCTGGGGCAGGAGGATCACTTCAAGTTCAGGACTAGCCTGTTTTACACAGCAGATTCAGGCCAGTCAGGGCCACATAGAGCCATTCTCAAAAACACAAATATAGCACGAATAGTATAGTATGCCTATTGGATCCAGTTTCCATCACTCAGTTCTTGAAAACTAGGTTTAAGTGAAAAGTTTGATAAAAACCCCATGCGGGGATCTACAGGGCAAGGGTTCCAAGACAGAAATATTGGAAAGAAATATTGATCATGCCAGAGCCACAAACAGAACAGAATTAGCTGAGAGAAAGCTCAGAGCCAACTTGGGATGGGAAGAACATTTGAGAAGAGACCCTTCTATGCAAGCCGACAGGTAACATCAGTGTGTGCGGTAGGGTTGACAGATTCAATATGGTAAGACTGTCTGTCTTTCGGTCCGGCTGAGAGTTCCACGTCAGTGCCATCCTCAGGTCAGGTGTTGTGTATCTGTCCTCAGAATTCAAACACCCGCTGGTAGAGAGAAGAGGTTGGCTCCTCAGTCAGCCTCTGAAACTTAGAAGATGCACAGCTCTTTCCTCCTGGTTAGCTGCAATCTGCTTTGTTAGTGTGAGGCAAGCTAGAGTCACCTGGGAAGAGGAACCTCAGTTGAGACAGTGCCCTCATCAGATTCGTAACTAGGCAAAGTCTGTAGGGTATTTTATTTTGGGGTTTTTTTTGAGACAAGGTTTCTCTGTATCGCCCTGGCTGTCCTGGAACTCACTTTGTAGACCAGGCTGGCCTCAAACTCAGAAATCCACGTGCCTCTACCTCCCGAGTGCTGGGATTAAAGGTGTGCGCCACCACGCCTGGCTTATAGGGTATTTTCTTGATTAATAATTGGTGTTGGAGGACCCAGCCCATTGTGGGCAGTGCCACCATTAGTCAGATGGTCCTGAGTTGTGTATGAAAGCAGGCAGAAGAAGTTCTGTAAAGAAAGCCAGTGTCTTCTGCTGAGACTAGATGTCCCTGGATAGTGTGGTTCCCAGGAAGAGGGGAGAGGAGAAGGGGAGGAGCAAGGGAGGAGGGATTTGGGGTGGAACTGGGAGGAAAGAAGGAAGAGGACTGTGAAGTGAATTTAAAACAAAAAACAAAACAAAACAAAACAAAACTATTATTAGAAAAAAGAAAGCCAGTGTCTTAGTTAGGGTTTTATTGCTATGAAGAAACATCATGACCGCAGTAACTCTTATAAAAGATAACGTATGGGCTGGTGAGATGACTCCGTGATATAGCACTGACTGCTCTTCCTAAGGTCCTGAGTTCAAATCCCAACAACCACATGGTGGCTCACAACCACCCATAATCTGACACGCTCTTCTGGTGCGTCTGAAGTCAGCTACAGTGTACTTATGTATAATAATAAATAAATCTTTGGGCCGGAGCAGTCAGGGACTGAGCGAACAGGGCCGACAGGAGCAAGCAAAGGTCCTAAAAATTCAATTCCCAACAACCACATGAAGGCTCACAACCATCTGTACAGCTACAGTGTACTCATATACATTAAATAATAAATCTTTTTTTAAAAGATAATGTATAATTGGGACTTGCTTACAGTTTCAGTTCATTATCACAGTGGCAGGAAGCATGGCAGCATCCAGGCAGACATGATGCTGGAGAAGGAGCTGAGAGTTCTACATCTCGATCCACAGGCAGCAGGAGGAGACTGTGTATCACACTGGGCAGAGCTTGAACATAGGAGGCCTTCAAGCCCACCCCCAACAGTGACACACTACCTCCAACAAGGCCACACCTACCCCAACAAGGCCACACCTCCTAACAGTGACACTCCCAATGGGCCAAGCATTCAAACACATGAGTCTCTGGGGGACGATCTTATTCAAACCACCACAACCAGTAAACATCGTCTATGTTTACTATGCTACAATTCTTGCCTCCATGTTCCTGCCTTCGGTTTGTGGCCCAGACTTTTTATTTCATGATGGGCTACAACTGTAAGGTGTAAAGCAAAATTAACCCTTTCCAAGTTGCTTTTTGCCATGTTTTTCTTCTCAATCACAGCAATAGAAAAGCAGAGTGAGACACCTTCCCAAAGTTATATGAGGATTAACAGTGGCTAGGGAGAGAACTTTGTGTCAGCCAAGCAGCCTGTAAGTTGTTCAGGGAGCTCTGAGCATGCAGCTTCTCAAGTGGTCACCCACGCTGAGGTGGGCTTTCTGGTGCTGCATCTACATCTGAACCATTCCTGTTCTGTAAGGGACCCTCCCACCCATTCACACTCACATAAGTAACTTTCTTTGATCTGTTATACGTGCAGGATGAATAGACATCTGTTAACATCTCCCCGGGAAAACTCACGGGATGCCAGGTCTCTAGATGTTAACATTCAACCTGCAGACATCCCTTGAGCTACTGTAGGAATTGGGGCACCTTGACAGAAGTGCTGAGTGCAGTCTGTGGAACTTAGCACACAGATCCTACAGGAGGTGGTGTGGCACCTTGTTTCTGTGGCTTAGCTATAGTGGGATGTCAACGCTGGGGGAATATACATTGGAAAGAGAACACACCCTAGCTATTCTCCAGCCATTTGGGCAGGTATTTTCACTTTCCATATGGTACAGAGGAGCAGTGAGGTTGAAAGGTCAGGTGACCTGCCTGGGGTCAGACAGCCATGCACTGATCTCAGATGTCACAAAAGAAACCAAACCTCCGGAGTTTTAGGAGGCACAAGCTGAGGGAAGGCTTCCAAAGGATCCTTTGTGTATGTCTAGAAGAGCGAGAGTAAACTTAAGTCCATTCCTGACTTCCCTAGGACAGAGCTAGCAGCAGGGCCACCAGCCCCTCCAACTCTCCTGGGGTGAGATTATCCCCTCAGGTAACATAAAGGCACTACTACCTATCCTCTGCGAGCTTCTAGAAGCATCCCTCTTAGAGAGTCTAACGCCTCACATCTGGGCAGTGCAGCCTGCCTACAGCCTGCCACGTGGATGTTAGAATGTGCTGTGTGGATCAGACTCTCTGCCACAGGCCTGTGCAGTCTCAGTGAAGGATGCTGTCACTATCAGTCACAAACCTGGAGGCTGACTTTGCCTCCCATCATCTCTCACATCCTTGGGCACTCCGTCTACAAACCCTGTACCCAGCGCCATGTTTCCTGTTGTTCAGCCAGCTGCCCTCATCCAGTACTGCACATTAATAACCACCTTACCCCAGCCTTGGAAATGTGTGAAAACGCAAGGGAGATTGAAGGGTTTCCAAGGTGGAGCTTTGAATGTGAGACCCCACAGGAGGCCTGAGTTAATGCTACTGGAAACTAACCTTATTAGCTTGTAGACTATACAGAATAAAAGAAAAAGGGAAAAAAAAACTTAACTTGACAGTTCATAGACGTCTTAAAGATGAAGATGAACAACCATCTAACTATGGAGGGAACCAGTACCAACCAGTGCCTGTGCGTTTCATGCTATAAACTCTGCATATAACATCTGGGAAAGGGAGAGAAAACCCGTTTGGGCTCCTCACCTCACCCGTAGAGTCTGAAATACACAGCCACATAGATGGGGAGTGGGAATATCGGCAGTTCAGTTTCCGGTGGAAGGAATTACATTTCCATACTTGGCGTGCTAGCAGGCATTACATTCCCCGTGGTTGGCATGGTTTCTGCCATGTGCACAGGTCCAGTGAGGTAACAAGAGGCACGGAGCACAGTGAAGACCCAGGTATGGTCCTTACTCTCCAGGCCAAGCTTGGCAGTCAACACCGCTAACCCAGGCCAACTCTTTACACCAGGCTAGACCAGTTGCTCTCATGACCCCAGTGGTCTGCACATGGGTGTAGAAAGCAGGCCTTCCAGGATGAACCCTCTGCCCCAGATTTATTTATTTATTCCTTTCTTTCTTTTTTTTAAGATTTATTTATTTATTTTATGTATATGAGTACACTGTAACTGTCTTCAGACACACCAGAAGAGACCAGGGCGTCAGAGCCTATTGTAGATGGTTGTGAGCCACCATGTGGTTGCTGGGAATTGAACTCATGACCTCTGGAAGAGCAGTAGGTGCTCTTAACCGCTGAGCCATCTTTCCAGCCCTCCAACCCAGATCTCAATAAACATCAAACGACAGCCCCACAAACAGGCGACATGGCACCCCTTTGCCCTCATGAACAAATCCCATCTCTAGGGTTTCAAGGATGCCAGAGAGGGGGTTACAGAGGCAAAGAAGTCATGTTTGAATGATATTCTCTTCATTTATTTGCTCTCTTTTACTTATTCACGAGGCTGGGGAAGAGAAAAACAGACCACAGAAGTGGCAGCCGTTTAGGCAAAAGAGGGATTTGCTGTCGTATCTACCAGGCCACGATTTTGCAGGGGGCATCTCTGGAAGGGCTCTGGCTGGGCTCAAGCAAACGTCCTGGGTTCTTTGTTTCCATCACAGAAAGGTCATGACAGTTCCTTTCTTTCCGATCTGCCAGGCCTCCACGGGGTAGAAGCGGATAACGATCCTTTAGGAGGCAGAAGGAGAGATGTCAACTCCTGCGCACACCCCTCATTTGTCAAGAACCCTGCCAGACAGGCCAGAATAAACGCTCAGGCCAGCCCATATCAGCCCAAGGGATATTTTGCCAATCTGCCCACCCCAGCTAATGATCCTTGCACCAAGGACAAGTCAGGAGAAAGGTGTTAGCTATGCCGGGCCCAGTGCAATGACTTCAGTAAGTATGCTCTGTGCTCAAGTGTGCATGTCAGGCTGCTTATGGGCTAACAGTCCCCCTGCTTCTAACTAACTGCAGGCTCCAACGGGCATGCCCAGGGTACCAGTCACTTAGTTTTGAACCAAAGCCCAGCTCTAAGTGAGGAGCAGGTTCAAATCTGATTCAAATCTGTAGGATCAGTGATTCCTCAATCACAGTACTCAGAGGAAGCCCCTGGTGATCGTCTGGCACCAGGGCGGTTATGCAAAGGGCTGACACCCTCAGGTTTCCATCTGTAAAAACTGGCCTCATATATCTACCTCATGAAGCTACCAAATCTGCCTGTGAGGGCCCTAGAAAGCACCTGTAAGGATCAAATGGGATGATGAGTGTAGAAATCCTGGCACGTGCTGTGTGGACGAGCATTACTGTTAAGAAGTACTGTCCCTTCAACTTAAGGACAGAGTTTGAGCAGCCAACAAAAGCAAAGCAGCCATTACCAACTTTCCTGAGCCTACTAGGACTCCATTCTGGAAGGCTCTTTCAAACTTATCTCTGTAGTTCTTCACAGGCGCACTCCAGCCTCAGGAATATGAGACTCTAACTCTGCCTCAGAGTGTAAGAATTTGGGGGGAGGTGGGACCACCGTCTTGTGGGGGAGGGAAGTCATTTAGCCTGACCCACCACCTTTATGGGCCAATAGTCTTTTTATCACCCTGCAACTCTCCTAGAGCCTTATCTAGTTCAAAGGTTATCTGCCTCAGGGCATAACCAGATTCCCTCTAACAAGCCAGGAAAAGTTCTCCCTTAAAAACCAGAGAAACCCTGTCTCAAAAAAAAAAAAAAAACCAGACACCCCAGCCCGGCGTGGTGGCACACGCCTTTAATCCCAGCACTCGGGAGGCAGAGGCAGGCGGATTTCTGGGTTCGAGGCCAGCCTGGTCTACAAAGTGAGTTCCAGGACAGCCAGGGCTAGACAGAGAAACCCTGTCTCGAAAAACCGGAAAAAAAAAAAAAAAAAAAACAGACACCCTGGTTCAGTGATGGTGAGGAGGCCATCATCACAGTGGTTCAGAGGGTGCCTAAGTATATTCTCAATACACATACGGAAACACTGGGGCTTCCCAAACCATCCTTTCTCTGTGCTGTGGAGAGTCGAAGGAATCGAAATCTTGCAATCATTCTGATCACAGACCCACCATACCACCTCCTTGGACTAGGACACAGAGTGCTTTCTGGAACCAGCAAATAGTAAATTTCCCCCCTCCTCCCCAACCTCATACAGAGGGACTGAATCAGGATCCTGCTCCAGACGCACGCACAAATACGTTCCCTCACTGGCTCTACATACCGGTCCTGGTCCAGGGACAGCTCCTCGGTGAGGAACTTGAAGAAGCTGGCGCTGTGAGTGCGGTTCTGCTCCGCAGTGCCCACAACACCGATGGAAGAGACCAGAAGGTGGGCACAGGGCTCTGTGGATTTGTTCATCAACAAGGTCATGCCAGGTCGTATCGTAACGGTCACGCGCTGCAAGGAACATAAAAGTTAAATCCTGAAGCTTGGTCAGGGCAGGGCTGGTGTTCAGAAGCGGGCGCGCCAAAAGTCTTAACGTAGGGGTCCGAGAGATCAGGCTCTGAGACACTGCCCAGGAACCTTGGGAGTCAGTCACATCAGGGTCACACCTGGGAAAGGCAACCAGGAAGGGATCTGGGAAGGGAGGTTAGGACAAGGAAGGTCAGAGGTTAGCCGGAGAGTGAGGTCCCTGGGGATGGGAAAGGGTCATTGGGAGGTCCGACCCTAGCCCACAAGTTCTCGCCGACCCTCACTCACGTCTTCAGGTTTGCCCAGGATGTTGGCTGTGGCCGCACACAGCCGGTTCTCCAGCCCCGCGGGTATGCGGCTAGCCGGCAAGTTTGTTTCCAACTCAACGAATGGCATGTTAGCGGGAGAAGAGGGGGATCCCAACCGGTAACTGCACCGAGTGAGCAGTGGGAGCCAGTCAAGGTTCCAGAAAAGGAGTGCGGGGAGGGGCGGGGAGGAGACGAGGCAGGAGGGAGAACACAGCTCTGTTCCTCATTGGCCAGACAGACTCAGCCCTTCTAGATTGGCTATCGGAGATACGCCTCTTCCGCTATCACGTGTGCTCCAAATTACTGAAGTCCCAGGTTCACTACCTTTGGCCCTCCCAGTCGGCAGGCGGCTCTGTTTCCCTCTGAGCGTCCCAGCTAGTCGCCTGCAAGGCGTACATTTCTGTAGGAGACTTAAAGGGTTAAAGTTTCTTAAATGGTTGTGATCATTTTCAAACTCAATACGGGAACCGCACTTCTTTTGAACAATCTTGAGACCAAATAGCACGTGAGGTGTGCTTGGTCAAGACCCTAGGACAAGGGCATCTCCATCCAGTCCCTAAAGTACCTTATTTTGTAAACTCTTCTGTCAGGGAGAAATTGTTGTCCACTAGAGAGTGGTAGAGCTACTTAAAACAAGGCAATCTGGCCTGGCGATTGTGGAGCACACCTTTAAAACCAGAACTCTGGAGGTAGAGGTAGGCAGATCTCTTGAGTTCTAGGCCAGCCTGGTCTACAGACTGAGTTCTAGGACAGCCAGAGCTACACAGAGAAACTGTTACACACGCGCACACACACACACACACACAAACCCAACAAAGCAATCTGTCTAATTACACATAGGAAAGTGTGCATACTAAAGGAGCCAGAAACAAATGGACTGAGAGACTCAACCATCACTCTTCTGTTAATGATGTATTTATTAGGTAAGGCACATAAAAGACGTCCTATGCCACAAGATTAAGTAGCTTGACAGTTTGGAGCTGGAGACAGGTAGAAGGTAGCAGTCAGGGTTAGAATGCTTGGGACAAGAATTTGGAAAGTCAGGACATACCAAGCAACTTTCACTCCCTCAAAGGACCATCATGAACCAGCCCTGCACCCCATCTATGGCAGGGAGCAAAGATGCAGAGGATAAAGGCCTTTCACTAGTCAATCCCTGTCTCCCGCATGTATTCAACTGAGAAATCATAGATCCTGCATGCCAAAACTGAGGAAGGGAGGCACCATACACATATATGGTTTGGAGGGTGGGGGAAGGTTCAATGGTTTGTAAAGTTTCAAAGAAAAGAAATATGGCCAGGTACGTTTCTCCCAAGTATCTTCCTGGAGCTCTCTCCAGAAGTCAGATAAGAACTGATGTTACAGCCCAAGCCAGGTGGGGACACAGAGAGAACACAGGTGATGTAGAGAGGAAATTGTGGACCAGAGACCCTATGTCCTAGTGACAGCCAAAGAGCCAGACAGCTTCATCTCTTTGCTTGCACGCCCCCGAGTTTCCCTTGACCGTCGGTCTCCCAGTTCGAGCTATTCCCTCAGTATAACAAACACTGCACAGAGAGCTTCAGCTTCTCCTTCAAGGCAGGGTCCATCAAGGGAGGCATATCCTTGGCCTTCAGGACAACTTCATGGGCCTCCTGGAAGAGGCTCTCCCCCACTTCGGCTTCCACTCTCTGACGCCACGCAGCCAGTTTGGGTCGGCTCTCAAAGATTTTGCAGCCAGCACTGACAGGCTGTGGGGAGAAGGAGTCAGGTAGAGGGGATAAGTTCCACAATCTACAGGCAGCATGGCCGCTCAGTATTCCCCCCCCCACTATGTTGTCCCTCCTCCACCATGTGCGAAGTGCCTCTCAATAACCCCCCATAGAAAGGATTTATGAGAATTCACTTTGTAATGATATGAATAAGTGACTGTTCGAAGCTCAGTCACAAATCGGGCATTTTATGTCACCCCCTCCCAAGGCTTAGGAAATACTGGAGAAGACAAAGAAAGAATATACAAGCCTGAATAAAAGGGAAGGGAAACCTGTGGGAACCCTGGCTTCCAGGAATGGAAAGGCGTGGCATTTAAATATTATTGGGCCCATTAGCATCCTGTCCTGGAAGGATGAAGGACACATGAGGGTCTCATCCCCTTTTTGAGGATGATGGTCAGGAAGAGAGCACAGTTTCTTCAGTGGCCACTCAGTAAGGTGTCCATGCTCCTGAAAACAAGTCCTTATCCATCGCCCTGTAAGAAACCCTGGTGAAATTCTTTGGAAAACACACACACACACACACACACACACACACAGTAGAAGAGAAGTTAGTGGAAAGGAGACAAAGCAGTAGAAGGGGCCAAGAAATGATCAAAATACATTATGTGCATGTATGAAAGTATCATAATGACACCCATTATTATGTGCAATTGACATATGCTAATAAAACAGTTTAAAGGTTACTTTAGAGATGAGGAAGACAAAGGTGCCGAGGGAGGAGTGACTGATCCAAGGCCCCAGAGCCAGAAAAGACAGCCAGAACAAGGCTCCCTCCCAGGACTCTCTATCATTCAGCAAGCCATCCAACTCCACGGACACTCACATGCATCAGCTCTGTGATGGCCACCAAGTCAGCCACGGAGATATGGGATCCTGTAAGGAAGGCCTGGTTCTGCAGGAACTTGTCCTCTAGCACCTGCAGGCACCCATCCAGTTCAGCCAAGGTGGATGCCAGCATCTCAGGAGGTACGGGCTGTCCCAGGAACATAGGGAACATCATCTGATGGACCAGCAAGAAGAAAGATTCAGCTCTGTCCAGTTTTCATCTCTTTGTCCCACTCTTATCCATCCATCCATCCATCCATCCATCTATCCATCCATCCATCCATCCATCTCAGTTCTTAAGATCTTTCCTTTTCCTTTCCCCATATAAAATCATGCATGACTCTCCATTGCCCTTAAGACCAAGAACTCAACCAGAAACCCTCCCCAGTGTAGATCCTGCCATCACATCCTCATTCGACACCCCCCTTGATTATAAGTGGGACTTCTCAAGAGAGACATGGTAGTTGATACACTGTGGAAGGAATTGCTGAGCTTTTAAAGCCAGTACTCAGGAGGGGCACCGGCATGAAATGCTGACAATCTGGGCTGGAATTCTAAGATCGCCAAGGTGAAACATTGAAACAGAACTATTAATTAAATATTTATTTGTTTGTTCGTTTTTTGATTCGTGTGAATGAGTGCACACATGATTTCATATGTGCATTGCATGCCTTCTATCACCACAGCATGCTTATGGAGGTCAGAAGACGACCTGCAGGAGGAGTTGGTTCTCTCCTCCTACTGTATCGGATCGCAGGGATTGAACTCAGGTTGTTAGACTTGGTGCCGAGTGCCTTTACACCCTGAGGCTTGTCACTGGCCCAAGAACTTTTCTTTTTAACAGGGAACACCATCTCTGATGCACCCTGGGAGCATCCCCACGGCTCACCTTCTGCCACATGGCCCTGGTGCAGCAACTCCGCAGGGCTGTGTGCTGCCATGCCAGGTATTCATCTACACGAGCTCGAGTCTGCAGGTCCTGAGGGTACCAGTGGTCAGGGGCCTTGTACTTTCTACTCAGATACAGCAAGATGGCCACACTGGAGGAATGCAGAGGGATGGAGAACACTCCCTGGTCATTCTTAAGCCACCCTGGTCTAGGACTAGGGTGTCTTGTGCCTGAATTTCTGCAATCATTTCTTACCCAGCCTGGGGACACAAGGGAAATGGGAGCTCTCCTCTGCTCAGATTTCCCTGGGGTCCTTCCTTCCCACAGGACCGGTCAGAGCCTTTCTCTATTCCCTACCACCCCTCTCACTGCTGTGCTTGCCTGCTTCACCCCAGCAGTGCTGGCTGGCCTCAGCTCTTCAGCCCATACCTGCAAATGATCTAATTTCACAGCCTTCACCTTTGTCCTTCCAGCTAGAACACACCTCCCACAAACCTGGGACATCAGTACAGGAAGTCCTTGCTCACTTACCACCTCCACAGCCAGCTTCTCTTTCATGTCTCACTTGAAATCACTAACCCTGACCTCCCCAACCTGTCTTGTCCCCGCTGTACTCTCCGCCTGTCACGTTACTGTCACTCCCCCCTCCGAAATGCAAGTCCCATGGGGGCCCAGACTATGATCTGAGCAAGCTCCAAGGTCAAATGGCAACCTGGTGCTGATGGGTGCTCGGCGGAGGGCAACCAAGTTCAATGGATGATCCTTTGGCTTCTAGGGAAGTAGCTCCTCCCTCCAGGATCTGTGGTACTCCAAGATCTGGTGCAGCCACTCTCTCTTTGGCACTATCTTTCCTCCTGAGCACTGGTCTATCAGGGAAGGGGCCCGGAGGCAGATGGGGCTCCCCCATCTCCCTGCCTCAGTTTCCTCATCCATGAGATACAAGGGGGGGGGGGTGAGGCATCCCATCTCAGCCCCAGGTACCTGCTTGGGTGTTACCCTGGAGCAGACACAGAGGCCATAGTCTAAGTTGGCAGCATCAGGCCCAGAGGGGGGGCCTGCCCTACACAGCTTGGTTGCAAGCAGGGAACATGTTACCTCTCTGCCAAGACGAAGTCCCCATCCTTCAAAGCCGGCACCTTTCTTAAAGGGTTCACCTGGGCAAAGGAATCTGTGTACTGCTGACCTGCAGAGAGAGACCAGAGCACGGAGCTGAAAACTCAGAGACTTTTTAAGGTCTGCCCGTTTCCTTCTCTACACTCAATCACCAGTTTTCCACAAGAAGCCTCAGTGAAGAGGAAGCCAATATGCTGGCCAGCAGATCCTGTTACCAATCCATTTGCCTTTACTCCTGCGAAGCCTGGGGCAGAGTGTCTACTTAGGTCGGGGAAAGATTCCTTACTCGATTCTGTGCAGCTATGGCTCATACTCATCCTAATGCAAACACCCAGTCTCGTTCCTGGGCCCTGATCATTCTTTCTATCCCAGGCAAGAACTGGGTGAGTGTGGTGAGAATTTTGGTTTCTTTCTTTCTTTCTTTCTTTCTTTCTTTCTTTCTTTCTTCACAGAAATATTATGGAAATATATTTTTGTTTTAATCCCAGGTGTGGGAATATAGGGCTGCTTCCCAGCAGGTGACTATGATTTGCCTGGTGCTCTACCAAAGGTGTGGTTTTGCCAGTTGCAGAGAATTGTTGCAATTGTATGACATTTTGGAACTCTGGGGAGTTTTCAGGAA
Organism: Mus minutoides; assembly: GCA_902729485.2. Classification (NCBI taxonomy): domain Eukaryota; kingdom Metazoa; phylum Chordata; class Mammalia; order Rodentia; family Muridae; genus Mus; species Mus minutoides. The sequence continues at coordinate 1,104,600 of LR749799.1, read as the reverse complement.
GATATATAAATGCTTGAGCCCTAATGGAAAGGGCTGGTTGGCCGGCCGTTGGTTGGGTGCTGTTGGCTGTGCTTTGTCCAGTAGTCATGTGTGAAGAGATGAAAAGAAGAAATTTGATATCCTGACAGTGAAGATCAAACTTGCCCAGAGGAACTGACAGATCAAACTTGCCCAGAGGAACAGGAAGTAATCTAATGATACAACATTTCTCTCTTTTCCCTCCATCCTTCCCCCCCCCTTTTATCTAGTGTTAGGGGGTTGAAAGGGTAGAAAAAGAGGGGTGGAGAATGGCAAAAGAAAAAAGGATCCCCAGGGTTGGAGAGATGGTTCAGTGGTTAAGAACACCCCTTCCAGAGGTCCTGAGTTCAATTCCCAGCAACCACATGTTGGCCCACAGCCATTTGTAATGGAATCTGATGACCTCTTCTGGTGTGTTCGAAGACAGTGACAGTGTATTCATATACATAAAATAAATAATTTTTTAAAAAGAGAAAAAAGGAACCCAAAAAGTAGTCAAAAGTCCCATTACAGGTGGGTTCTTCTATCCAGACTAGGTGACCTGTGTACACCCCAGAGCTCTGACCTCCTTTTTCTCGGTTCTTAGCTCAGCATAGCTCTTGCCAGAACAAGTTTCCAATTCTGCCACTAGGAATCCAGCACCTCAACACTTCTTTCTTTTCCGTGCCAAGCCCTCCTCGGAGCTCCCTCTTCACTTGGGATTCCCAGACAGAACCAAACCCCATGCCTAAGCCAGATCTGACTACAAGGTAGGTTGCCTGGTCCGTGTGAATGGAGTCATTTGGGGAAGTCAGGTTCTAGATCCATCTGTGGATCTGTCTTTCCTCCCACTGAATGAACTCCATTGCCCATTCTCCTTTCGCAAACTGTCCATGCACGGCCCCTGTCTTGCAACCCAAGCTGGATGTACCGAAGAGGTACTTGAGCTAAATAAGACTCAGCTAAATAAGACGTTCTAGATTCTCTGCTTGCCCCTCCCCCACTGACTCTTGATGCTCTGCTCCGGTTGTAACTCTGCCTCTACTGAAACCTACTTCAGTAGCTAGGTTTCTGCCCCACTCCCCCTGACCCCCAAGGCTAATCAGAGCAGTGATATTCCAACTCAAGGCAGAGTGGCCCCTCCCACTGTCCTTTCACCCAACCATTGAGCTGCCTGGCAGCTTCCATAGAGGAAACATCTAGAAGCAGATGTGTTTGTGTGTGATCTGGGGAAGGAGGGGAGGGGGGAGGTGCAGTTGTTCTTACTGCGACTTTGTCTCAAAATGACAAGTAGAAAGAGCTTTGGGAGCATGGCTCAGAGGTGGTATATATAATAGATATCCTGGTTCGGTCCCCAATAGAACACACACACACACACACACACACACACACATAACACACTAATGGCTCCGAACTCCTAAGCCTGGACACTGGAGGGGACTTGCTCTGGTGGATAGAAACACACAAGAGTCCTGAGTGGAAGATCACACACCCAAGTAAAACAACCCTTTTCTAGCCCAGCATGCAGAAATGCAAGATGAGGATCCCTCACTTAGGAAAGGAGTTGGTTCAACTTTTTTTCTCTCCAAAGTCTTTAAGAAGGCTCCCCATTCTTAAATCTCCAAACGTTAGGTTTTCAACCTCTCCCCTCCTCTCGCCGCAGCTTCCAGGGCACCTTTGCATCTGGTATTGGGACGGATGTTATTCACCAGGAAAGGGTTCTTTAAAAATTCACAGCTGATAACAGATACAACTGCTTTCTCTCGGGAGCGGCTTTTGCACACCTGGCCTGGCCGGTCACCCACCCGCTGCAGAGGTCGGAGGTGCTCGGTACAAAAAGCTGCAAACTTCCCAGCCTGCCAACTGAGCCCACCTTTAAGCAGCTCTATGGTACGCAGCTGGAAGGGGATGCCGTTCTTCTTGGCGAAGATGTAGACAGCACGGCAGGGTTGGGACATCAGGTCCAGGTAGAGCTCCAGACCCATGGCGGAGGCTGTGGGAGTAGCCGCTGGCAGACCTCGGAGACTAGCCTCGGGTGAACAGCCTCCAGGGACAGAGGCCAGAGCAGCCGCAACGGCGAGCAGAAACGGCTGGGTCCCAGCCCCTCAGTGCGTCTTAGCCTCGATCGGAACTCGATCCTAATCTTCCCTCCCATTGGATGCTAACTAGAACTTTGGGCCAATCAGCGGCGGACTGCAAGTTAACCCCCGAACAGATGAACCTGAACTATGAGCCCGGGTCTTGATTTGGGGCCAAACTGGCCCCCGTACCTCCGTGCTTCAGCCAAATGGAGAGCGGAACCCAGGAAAGGAAAAAGTGACATGACGGGCGTCTTTATAGGTGAATTTAGGGGCAGATTAGCCGTGCTATCTGCCCTCAAGTTCACTTTCTTTCCCTCCACTCACATAAAAGGCTAAGGGAGGAGTGGCTTCTGAGACCCCTGACACAGAAAAGGAAAAAGGAGTGCGACTAACAACACCATCCAGTTCCTGGGGTCCTGGACTCAGGTTGGTTATAATGAGTAACCAAGTGTGCAAATGCTAGGTCCACACCCCGTGAGGGAAATGATCCGGCCTCCTTTCCTCATTCTTATTTATTTTACCCAGCTAATCCCTCTTGCAGACATGCCTAGGATTGGATAAAACTTCACCCAATGCAAAAAAAAAAAAAAAAAAAAAAAAAAAAAAAAAAAAAAAAAAAAAAAAAAAAAAAAAAAAAAAAAACCTTCCGTGAGCCAGGGGCACCTAAGGCCTATATGACATCATCATTTCCCCAATTCTCCAAATAATGGGGAAAAACCAACCAACTAAACAACAACAACAACAACAACAACAACAACAACAGCAACAACAAGGGCTGGAGAGATGGCTCAGCGGTTAAGAGCATTGACTGCTCTTCCAGAGGTCCTGAACCATCTGTAATGGGATCTGACATTCTCTTCCGTTGTATCTGAAGAGAGTGACAGTGTATTCATAAACATAAAATAAACAAATAATTCTTTTTAAAAAACGTGTCTTGGCACAACAGGTCATTGGGAAACTTGAGGATGGCTTTGTCTTCCTGGTCCCAGACATTCTTTTTTTTTTTTTTTTTTTTTTTTTTTTTTTTTTTTTTTTTTTTTAATTCTTTAACCCCTTTTTTCAGTTTTTACAGTCTTAATCCCCCTCCCGGTCAACCACCACCACCACCACTCCCCATCTCCTATCTCCTCCACCCACCCTCTCCAAGAGGATTTCCCCACTCTACACCCACCTTACAAGACCTCCTCACTCCCTGGGGTCTCAAGTCTCTCATCTCTCACGGAGGCCAGACCAGGCAGTCCTCTGCTGTATATGTGTCAGGGGCCTCGAACCAGCTAGTGTATGCTGCCTGGTTGGTGGATCAGTGTCTGAGAGATCTCAGAGGTCCAGGTCAGTTGAGACTGCCAGCCTTCCCATGGGGCTGCCCCTCCTCCTTAGCTTCTTCTAGCTTTGCCCTAATTCAACCACAGGGGGCCCAAGCTTCTGTCCATTGGTTGAGTGCTTGTGTCTGCATCTGACTCTTTCAGCTGCTTGTTTGGCCTCTCAGAGGGCAGCCATGCTGGGCTTCTGTCTGCAAGCACACCACAGCATCAGTAATAATGTCAGACCCTGGGGCCTCTCCTTGAGCTGGATCCCAAGTTGGGCCTGTCACTGGACTTCCTTTCTCTCAGGCTCTTCTCCATTTTTGTCCCTGCAGTTCCTTCAGACTGCAAGAATTCTGGGTCAGAACTTTTGACTATGGGATGGGAATCCCATCCCTCCACTTAATGTCCTGTCCTGACTCTACCAGTTTCCCCTCCCCACTGTAGAGTCTTCATCCAAAGTCCCTCCCTTTTCAGTCCCGAGAGTCTCTCACCTCCCAGGTCTCCAGTTCATTCTAGAGTGTTCCCCCCACCTTCGACCTCCCCACCAGACATTCTCTCTAAGGAATACCTATCCCTGTCTATAAACTGGAAAGGAGAGGCCCCTTCATTTCCCCACCTCTTCCCTTTGGTGGGTAACAGTTCTCCACAAGTCACCTTTGTCTACCTCTCCCCATCCCCACCCCCAACTATAGCAACATCCAGTCTCTCAGCTTCCTTCCTGGCTGCCTTCCAGGCCACTCCCTCACTCCCAACTAGAATATTATCCCAGAACGCAATCTGAGCCCTTCATTCCTTTTTTCCTGAGACAGGGTTTCTCTGTAGACCAGGCTGGCCTCGAACTCAGAAATCTGCCTGCCTCTGCCTCCCAAGTGCTGGGGCTAAAGACCACTGCCTGGCGAGCCCTTCATTCCTAATCAGTTTGTACCCAAGAGTTTTGAGCACGACCTCTGACCAGGATTGCGCGACTGGAGGTATTTTCTCCTCTTGACCAATTCTGCAGGTCAGGAAGGTTTGATGATCCTATGAGGGGACCATGTTCAAGAGGCTGGTCTGGCCAAATAATGGATTCCCATGCCTGCAGCTAAGGCATCTGCTGGTTCCATTCTCTCAGAACCAGAAGTCTGAAAGACGATTGTGATTTAGCTTGCTGTCTGTTTTTGTTCTGTTTCGTTGAGATACAATCTCACGCTGTATCCCAGGCTAGCATGGATCTCAATATGTAGCCCAGGCTGGCCCTGAGTTCTCAGTGACTCTCCTCCTCCTCCCTTGTTTCATCCTTGCTGAGTGCTGGATCACATGCAAGAGCTATCACGCCTAACTATGACTTCATTGCTGGTGGCAACCATGAGAGGGTAAACGATCCCGAAAGCCTGGGAAATGGAGCTGTCTTTCGGAAAGACAACTGAACGGGATTAGAGGAAGAAGGTTAAAGAAACAACACGGAGAAATTAAAGCCCAAATCAAGCCCCAGTTTATTGCCCAGACTCAAGGGGAAAGTAGTGATTATAGCTGAGGTCATGTGTGGTTATCACAGAAAAGGGGTGAAGACGGAGTTGAGCCTGTGAGTCATCATGGTGTGAGGGGTGGGTTGCATCACCAGTGTCACGCAAGAGAGTTGTGAATTGCCGCAGCTGGTGCAGGTATGAAGCGTCTGACGTCACTGGATCATGGCCAGCACTCTGGGCTTCAGCTTCTGCTTTATGATGAGGTCAGCAGGGGGACAGTCCTTCACCTTCAGGATGATTTCATGGGCTTCCTGGAAGAGGTCCTTCCCCACAGCTGCTTCCACTCGCTGGTACCACGCAGCCAGCCTGGGATGCCCTTCAAAGACTGGGCAGCCACCACCTACAGGCTATATCAAGAAGGGAACAGAATTGACTGCTAATTTTGCTTCTTAACTTGACACACATAGAAAGAACTCAACTGAGGGATTGCCTCCATCAGATTGGCTTGTAGGAATGCCTATATGGCTTATTGTTATTATTATTATCATTACTATTAATGGTTGTGAGAGGGCTTAGTCCACTGTGGTGGTGTTAATTCTGGAAAGATGGACTTAGACTATGTAAGAGAGCTCAATGTGAAGCTAGAAGTAAGCCAGTATGCAGAGTTTTCCCACTGATATCTCTGCTTCAGCTCCTGCCTCTAAGTTCTTGCCTGGAGCTCCTACCCTGGTTTCCCTTGATAATGGATGGTAGCCAGTACACTGAAGTAACTTATTTCCTCCCCTAAGTTGTGTTTATCATAATATTTATCACAACAACAGGAAAGCAAACTAGAATAACAAATTGGTGCCAGAGGTATAGGGTTGCTGTAACTGACCTGACCATGTTGTTTAGTAGGGAAGGGTTGGAAAAGCATTTGGAACTTTGGGCCTATAAAAATCATTGAGTAGTCAAGAGATCAATGAGCTGTCCTATGATAGCTTGAAAGATGCAAATGTTGAAAGACACACAGATGGTGGAGACCTGGTTTGTAACGTGTCAAAGGGAAGTTTGAGAGTCCCTAAAGATTCTGTGAGGGCCTCTAGTATGGCATATTAATAATCTGCAGAAGTGAAACAGTCTAAGCTTCCGTGGGACAATGGCTACTGGTTAATTAGGACTGAAAATGCAGCTGTAGTTTATCAGACCAGTGTCGTTGAGAGAATGTCTTCTGGGAAGTATTTCCCTCAGGGTCAATACATAGAAGCTATGGCCCAGTAGTGTGGGTGGGCCAAGGCTGTCTGCAAAGCTGGCAGCAGAACTTGGCAAATAATGTGTAGGAGTCTCTCACATGGTACTAGTTCTGAAGGCGTGAAGTGGTCATTGGGAACAACTGAGGCTTGTCACTCTATGGAACCAGAAAAGGCCATTGGTGAGAGTGTAGATTTAGTGGTAACAGAATGTTGAAGATGGCAGGACTATGGGGTGACTGTCAAGGACAGTGACAGATATGGCATGATTCCTGCCCAAGCCAACAAGACAAGCTATATGGTATATATATATATATATATATATATATATATATATATATATATATATATATATA
>LR749799.1:1080294-1091641 GCA_902729485.2 Mus minutoides | reverse complement strand
ACTACCTTGTGTGTTTGCATCAAGACGGGTCTTGTGTGATTCCTTGTGTGCACGAACTCCCGAGACTTGGGGAGACCCCCCCAGTTAGGGGTCTTACAATAACAACTACCGAAACGTTTAAACAAAGGTCATTCAATTTTCTTCCCCCTCTCTCTCCCTCTCCCCCTCCCCTCTCCCCCTCCTCACTGAAGTGGGGAAATTGCTCTGTTCCTGTAACATTTCCCAAATCACAAACAACTCCAGACTTCCCATGTAGAGGTTAATAATTTTTCTGTTAGCTTGCCAGGCTAAGAAGGAAAACAGCATTGCTTCTCAGGTTTGAATTGCTAAAGCAAAGAGATTGCTCTAAAGCCTGGAGACGCATGGGCTATACCGTGCCTTGTACACGATTGATCAGCACTGCCTTCCTGTCAGTCCTGCAGAGAATCAAACGTGACCTGTTAAAGTCAGACCATTTGTCATCCTATCCCCTCTAAGGGGAGAGGAAAGAGGGCAGCAAGCTCCAGGCAGTGACAAGAGAGGATAACGTGGGCACCAGGCAGGCTGGAGGGACAATCCCAGGATCTGGGAAGCAACATGCTTCCTGGGCTCTTGCTTTTCTGCTCTTGCTTAGGGGGTCATACTTTCCTGGGTAGCCTGAGCTACATAGAGTTCATAATAAAAAAAAAAATCCATCTCCAAATGCTGAGTGCTGAGGATAATACAGCTCAGGGTGAGAATATGAATAAGGAAAGAGAGGTAAGAAGGAGGTGAGGGAGAGGAAAGAGGAGATGATGACGACGATGGTGATGGTGATGAAAAGGAAAAGGAGGAAGAACAATAACTATCTGAGGGCCGGGCTGACCTCAAGCTCACAACCATCCTCCTGCCTCAGTTCTGAATGCTGGGATTACAGGCTTCCACCACTATACCCAGCTCTTGAAGGCTCCTCTTTCACCACCTCTGCCAACCTCATCTTGTTTGACTTTGACGTCAGCAATTCCAAGTTTCACAGCATGTATTTCAAAGCACACAGCTCGGTGCACAAAGCTAAGGGTGCACACACTACCCACCAGCCATCCCTAGCGTCCATCTCCAGCCTGTCTCCATCACACACTAGCTCCTCGCTCTTAGCAGGGTGACCTAACCTTCCTGCCCAGGTTCTCTTTAGAACACTCGCTAAGATAGCTGTTGAGGATGCCCTCAGAGAGAACTTCAGATGTAGGGGTTAAATACATGGACTTTCTAAAAGTGAAAAATCCATGTCTCAAAAAAAAAAAGGATTATTAAATGAGGTTAACAATAACCTAGACACAACCGAAGAACCAGCAAGGTCAAAGCTAAGACAGTGGGAAATGCCAAAATTAAAAAGGAGATTTCAAAGACCTGCTGGTGAGAGTTGGTGAGCCAATCCTACCTTCTTGAAGGTAGGATTGAGTTCTTTGACTTTAAGAAAAAGATTCCTTTGTATTACTTTCAGCTGTGCAAGTCTGTGATCTCCGAGTCTGCCATCTCCGGCATGGAGCAATAACTCAGGAAACATGTGAGGGAGGAGAAAAACGTGGCCCACAATAAGCAGCAGGAAAAACAAGCACTAGAAACAGACCCACAGAGGTCCTGGGTGCTGAAATGAGTGGACAAAGGATGCACACATACACACACACTCAAACACACACAGTCAGGCACATACACACTCAGGCATACACACACACACACACACACTCACACACACACATAATCACACTCAGGCATACACACAGTCAGGCATTCACACACACACACATACTCAGACATCTCACACACTCAGACACACACTCAGACACACATTCTGACACACACACACTTAGACACACATTCTGATACACACACACAGACACACACACAGTCAGGCATACACACACACACATACTCAGACACACACTCAGATATACATTCTGACACACATTCTGATGCACACAAACACACACACACACATACACACATGCACAGAGACATACGCACACACCCTGGCGCTGAGACTTGAACAACTAGGACGCTGTGATTGTTACACAAGTACTCTGCCGCTCAGCTACAATACCAGCCAAGCTGAAGAGGACAGTTATGTAATGGTAAGAGAACCTGGAAGATGGCTCAGAAAGTGCAAGTCCTAGCTGGGCAAGCCTGACAAATCTGAGCACCGCAGCTCAACCCCCAGAACCCACAGGAGGAGCCAGGCATGGGGCACGCCCAGCTTTCCTACCCCCAGAACCCACAGGAGGAGCCAGGCATGGGGCACGCCCAGCTTTCCTACCCCCAGAACCCACAGGAGGAGCCAGGCATGGGGCACGCCCAGCTTTCCTACCCCCAGAACCCACAGGAGGAGCCAGGCATGGAGCACGCCCAGCTTTCCTACCGAGAGATGGGAGACAGAGATAGGAGAAGTCCGAGACAGGAACTCAAAGGTCAGACAGCACAGCAGCAGAAACAAAAGACGTTCTGCCTCACCAAGATGGACGGTGAGAACCTGTTTCCTGAAGTTGTTCACCTAGCTTCATGTGCACAAGGTGGCCTGATTGTATACACAGTTAACAAATGGGGTAACAGTAACAAATGTATGGCAAACTTAAAATACAAGAAGACCGAAGTGCATGCATATGGGCTGAGATTGTATGTCTCAAATACATTCTGTTTTGAGCAACAATCTGGATTAAGTTGAAGGCAAAACATTGGGCAATACCAAACTGAAAATAACTTGCTGCGGCCTGAGTGTCCCTGGGGTGACACTTCCTACCACCCCTCCCCATGCTCCCATTTCCGGTCTTACCTTGTGCCACAGGGCCCTGAGGCAGCTTCTCCGAAGGCCTGTATGCTGCCATGCCAGGTACTCATCTACACGAGCACGGGCCTGCAGGTCTTGGGGGTACCAGTGGTCAGGAACCTTATACTTATGTGCCAGGTAGAGCAGGATAGCCACACTGTGTGCGCAGGAGAGCAAGGCAGGCAGTTAAAGATCACTGGGTCTGCTCAATGCCCTGTACCTTCTTTCCCTTTTTATTTACGGATTTATTTATGTATATATTTTATGTACATGAGTGCTCTGTCTGCATGTACACCTGAGAGGGCATCTGATCTCATTATAGATAGTTGCCATATGATTTGCTGGGAACTGAACTCAGGAGCTCTAGAAAAACAGCCAATACTCTTAACCACTGAGCCACCTCTCCAGTCCCTACCTTTTCTGATCTTTCTGACAGTGAGCCAGTCTGAGCCTCTTTTTCAAGACATGGAAAGTAGTCTCAGAAAAATAGCCTTGCCTTGCCTTCAGGGGCACAGAGCTCTCTCTTAGTGTCAGAATTGGGTCTTGTTCCCCGAGGTCACACCGAGGCTATCCCACAACTCAGTGTCCCGTCCAGGGTTGCGTTTCTGAGTATAGGGCCAGACAGCCTCCCGGAGGAGGGGCATCTAAGCTGAACTTTGAGGAAGCTTGCTTTTCTTCAATCTATATCCACTCTCATGCTTTGACAGACAGCCTTAGGTGGCCTGATAATTCAAAAAGGCTTTCCCAATCTTCCCTTTGTTCTTTGAGACAGCCTAGGCTAGCCTCAAATCCACAATCCTCTTGTTTCTGCCTCTGGAACTCTAGGGTTGCAGGTGTGAGCATTACACCTGGCCCCTCTGTCCCTCGTGTCACTCCTGCTAAGGGTCAGCTTGGATCTTCCAAGTCTTACTCAGACACTTGGGGCGCTGTTGAGGGGCCCTAGCAGGCGTGGCAAGGAGGCATAGCAAGCTCTGGCAGGCTTTGCCCTTCTCCCATCCCCCCTCTGCTTTGCTAAATCATTAAACAACATTCCTAAAGCTAGCTGCCAAGGTCCATTTCCCTTATTTGGCCACTTCCTCCTCCTGAGGCTGAATACCAGGGTCCAGCTCTCAAAGAACTGAAGTCTATCAATTGAAAGCCACCTTTTGGCTGCCCTCATTAATACGCCCAATCAAAACAACTCAATCAACACAGATCAACTCATCTTAACTCGGGGAAAGGGGGCTGGGGGAGAGATAGAAGCTGGTCCCCCTTTTCCTTTATAAACTGCTATTTGCCCACAGCCATGTCTGTCTCCTCTCTATCCAAAAGCAATCCTTTGTCTCTCTGGTACAGATACTCTTTCCCTTCTCCCCTGTTCTCTCCGCTTCTTCCACGTCCTCTGTCTCCTGTCCTTGTTTCTTATCCCCTGCCTGTTTTCCCTCTGGGACAAATATATCTCCTTTATGCTGAGAACTTGATCTTGGGGGCATCCTGACACCAGTCCTTCCCACTGTAAGATCCTAGAACCACAAAACAAACAAGGCTCCCTGGGACTCTCTTCCAGCCTTGGATTATGCCCGCTACTCGGGAGGTGGAGACGGACCTTAGAGGACACTGGATATGCCTGTTGTGGTCATGTGAAAACTTTCAAGAATTCAGAACACTCTGGGATTTTCTTACAGTGACCAGGGAGGGTGGGATGGATATGTTTTCCTATCCTAACAGGAAGCTAGTTAAATACTAAAGTAAACAATTCAAAATTGTTGAGGTTTGGTCTTTTGCTGTGTATTGTAATGCTAAGTGCAGGACCCCCAAGACCTGGTTGCCCCACAGAGAGTCTGCATGTAGAACCAAGTGAAGCTATGTGGCCTTGCTTCAAGTTATTTCTGATTGGTAAATAATGATACTGTCAGCCAATAGCTGGGCAGAAAAGACATAGGCAGGTTTTAGGGTTTCTGGGCCCAAAGGGGATGGATGGAAGGGAATGGTCAAGAGAGAACCAGACAGGGGAGAAGAAGAGGAGGAGGAGGAAGAAGAAGATGCCATGGGTTAGGTGAGTTCAGGAAAACCTGGCCCTGAGGGTTGGCCAACTGGAGTTAAGAGCAGCCCAGATAAAACATAGTAAGTAATAACTCAGGGTTATTGATATGTAAGTAGATTCTAATAGCATAGAGGGTAGATATCTGCCCATCTCTTGTGCTGTTTAAGGCTATTATAAATAATAAAACTTGTGTGTCTTTTATTTGGGAACTCAATGATCAAGGCTGGGTAGAAATCCCAGATTGGGATTAAAAATGTCTATAACATGAGGGCTGGAGAGATAGCTCAGTGGTTAAGTACACTGACTGCTCTTCCAGAGGTCATGAGTTCAATTCCCAGCACCCACATGGTGGCTCACAACCATCTGTAATAGTATTGGGTGCCCTCTTCTGATGTGTCTGAAGACAGTTATAATGTACTTATATAAATAAAATAAAAATGAATCTTTAGAGAGAAAGAATATAATCTCCATACACACAAACATAATAATAATTTTAAAAAATTCTACAACACAAAATAGCTCCAGAAAGTCCCTGAAATTGAGCAGATTCCCTCCTTCCCAGACTAAACAACAAAGATTACAGTTAGGAAGTGGCAACAAAAATAATTTTATGTTCCAGGACAGCTAGGGCTATACAGAGAAACCCTGTCTCAAAAAACCAATAATAATAATAATAATAATAATAATAATAATAATAATAATAATTTTATGGTTAGGGGTCACCACAACACGAGGAACTGCATTAAAGAGTCACAGCTTTAGGAAGGATGAGGACCACTGCTTTAAGTTGCATATATATGTGTATCTACATGAGTTCATGTGCCCAAGATGCTAAGAGGGCAGTGGGTCTCTAGAACTGGAGTTATAAGTGTTTGGGAGCCACCTCGTATGGTTGCTGGGACCAAATCCAAGTCTTCTATAAGAGCATAAGTACTCTTAACCACGGAGCCATCTCCCCTCCCCCTCCTCCCAGTGCCAGCTTCCTAGTTTATAACACATAGGGTTAGAAAGGCTGGTTTCCAGTAAAACTTAGCAAAAGCCCCCAGGCCCTCTTACCTCTCACACAAGGTGAAGCCACCATCCATCATGGCTGGTACCTTCTTCATGGGGTTCACCCGGGCAAACGCATCGCTGAGGTGCTCACCTGCAGGTAGTCCAGCATGAGGGAGGAGAACACTGGGCCTCTCTGATAGCCTGGGCCAAGGTCCCAGGAGGCTGAACACTAAATTTATGGTTCTTCTTGGGACTGGACTATTCCTTAAATGGGGAGCGCAGGCAGGGCTCCTGTGAGAGAAGAGGGGGCGGTCCCTTGCCCTTGATACAAAATAGGTATCATACACTTAACAGGTCCTTCTGGGACTTGCCCACTGGCAGCCCTCGAAAGGGCCCCCAAAGTACCCTGGGACCCTTGCTTCTGCTTGAACTGTGGTCTGGATTGGTTTTCTTCCTGTTGATGCACTCCAGGTAGGTTTCTAAGTTTGTCTCCTTGCGCTCGGCCCCACAGTCCTCAGTGTCTCCCATTGCCCCCGATCAAGTGAGGGATTCTCACCCTCTCTTTGTTTCCTGGTGGAAACCTGTCTCCCTCGACAGGCTTATTTTCAACAGCCTACTTGAACATCTTTTTATCAGTCCTGCGTTCCCACCCCATCCCCACCGGATCACACCCCCCCCCCCGTCCCCCACCTGCCTACACCATACTCTGCAAGGGCAGGACCTGTAGGGGTTAATTAAGTACGCTGTACCTAGAGGTGACCGTGAAGAAAGACTTGAGGTTTCAGACAGAGCCGGACAAGCAGTGAGACAGTATGGAGATGGCCACAGCCCATTATGCAACGCTTTCATTTTGCTACAACCCTGTCTTTCCAGAGCGCAGGGCTCTCTCAGCGGCCAGCAGGGAGGAAGCTCCAGGTTCCTCAGGCATACCCCCTACGCAGCAGCCTCTCTCCGCAGCACAAAGAGAGACAGAGAGCACCGAAGAAAGGGAAAACAGAAAGTCAAGAAAAGGAACGACAAAAAGGAATTCCAACAGACCATGATGGCAGAGAGAGCCTGTTGCAAAGGCAAGGTACTTGCAGGGATGGCTCTGTGTAGCACTACCCATCTCAGCATTGGGGGAAACGATCCGAGGAGTGACTGCCCAGATCTCCACATTTGTTCTCCTAGCTACGCCCCACACCCACTACTCTTCTGGAGGTCCGTGTAGCTAGGCCCAAACTGCGTGCCCGTTTCTGTTGCTAGGTCTGCACGCTATTCGGTTTCAGCAGGTCCTGGCTGGAGTCTATTCCTCGGGACAGAAGAGTTGGCGGGAGTCCTGAACCCTGGTTCTCTCTGGTGTCTTTCTATTGTGGTCTCTAGACCAGAAAAAGCCTGGGAAGGGGAGAGTACAGAGAGAGATCCCCTAAGTTCGCCTTGCCTCCCCTGTTTCTCAGATCCCCAAAGCCTTGGCCCTGCCCACCCTTGCGCAGCTCCACCGTATGCATCTGGAACGGGATATTGTTCTTCTTGGCGAAGATATAAATGGCGCGACAGGGCTGCGACAGCAGATCCAGGTACAGCTCCAGGACCATGGCATAGGCGGCGGCAACCACTTCTGTAACTGGCCAGACTCTCAAAAAAAACCCAGGCTGGATAGTAGAGATCCTTACCAAGCTACGTGTGGCCACGCCCCCACTGGGCGGATACTGCAGCCTGGCCCTTCTTTCTAAAGGGGGAGCTGGCTTGTGTTCCAAGAGCCCTGCAACTGGAGAGCACGTAATGAGCCAGAGGAAACAACTGGCCTCCTCTGAGTGGGCAAAGGAGGTGTTAGAAGGCCTAGCTGCTAGTCCTCTTGTGGCCGGTTTAGTTGAAGACAAAATGTCTTCAAAGGTATGCCCGCCCTATCTAGTGTGTTAGAATTGCCAATCGTCCCCACTTCCCAGACGGGAAAACCAAGGTATTCCTCCTGGGCCTACAAGCCAAAGATATGGACCAGCACCACCAGCAAGAAGCAAAGGATGCTGTGGGCCTGTGATGTCACTCCCATCTCAGCTCTGCCACTTGACAAGGTTGCCCTTCCTGTACCTGAGAGCATTAGCTTCTCCAGCCTCTGACATTTGGCTCCCTTTGGACTGTGATAGAGAAGTTCCTTAGATGTAATTTTTGAACAGAAATGTACCGTTAGTCCCAGGCCAAGGTTCCCACAGATTCCGTATCTGATGAAGGGTAGCTCTTTGTAAGGTGGGAAATTCCTTGCTGTTCATACACATAGTGAAAGAAACGTGTGGAGTCCGGCCGGGTGTGGTGGCGCACGCCTTTAATCCCAACACTTGGGAGGCAGAGGCAGGTGGATTTCTGAGTTCGAGGCCAGCCTGGTCTACAGAGTGAGTTCCAGGACAGCCAGGGCTACACAGAGAAACCCTGTGGGGAGTGGAGGGGGGGGGGAACGAAAGGTAAAGTCCCCTGATTTAATCCTTTCCCGAAAGCTCCGCCTCTTCATACTGTTCTCAGCCAATGAATTTAGAGTTGTCAGCAATATGCAAATCATCATGCCAACTTTGTGTCTTCCCAGTTTCTCCATCTTTAAAACGTTTGGGAGAGGCCAGAGTCCTTGGAAAGCCTAGCACTCTGGGCTCATCTGATGATGCATGAGCCAAACACTGCACCTTGTCGTTAAAGGACCCCTCAGAGCCTACCACCCACGTGGGCAAATAGTGTCGCTGTTAGCCACTATCTTAAAACAAGGGCAACTGACGTTGTCAGCAGGAGCGTGGCCTTTTCAATAGCACAAGGAAGATTTCTTGGGGCTGGAAGGATGACTCAGCTGTTTAAAATGTTTATTGCTCTTGGAGAGGACCAGGAGTTCAGTTCCCAGCACCCATATTGGGTGGGTGGCTGGCAACCCCCCCAAACTCCAGCTCTAAGGAACCCAATGTCTTCTGGACTCTTGCAGATACCAGCATGCACATGGGCATACACCCATATACACATGCACATAGATAGAAAATAAAATATTTTTTAAATACTAAAAACTAAAAAAATAGTATTATGCAAAGAGCGTGGAAATTAGTAATAATGATTTGTTTTGTATGCTTGTTAACTCCCTAACTAGTACTCTGGGCTCTTCCTGGCTCCTTTTCTAAAGTTCCCCTCCCAAACCTGTGGCTCCCTGATGTCAAGTGACTGGCTCCATGCCTCCTCAATGCAAGCACTATGATATTTATTCTTTCTCCTTCTTTCTTCCAGGCAGCTGTGAGACTTAGAGCTTGCCTGCCCTTGGGGGTTTCTTTTAACCTCTAATCATGTGGTCCTCAGAGCAAAGTAATGGGTCAAAGATTAAGAGTATTGGCTGCGGGCTGGAGAGATGGCTCCGTAGCTAAGACCACTGACTGCTCTTCCAGAGGTCCTAAGTTCAATTCCCAGCAACCACATGGTGGCTCATAACCATCTGTAAAGGGATCTGATGCCCTCTTCTGGTGTGTCTGAAGACAGTGACAGTATCATATACATAAATGAACTTTTAAAAAATTGTCCTTATGATTCTGAGTCTGTCCTTTGTCCCTGAGCTTAATATTGAAACTGAGTACTCCAAGACGGAGCCCCCATTTTGCCAGATATCATATGTCTCTGCAGGGAGTCTGCCACGATTCCTGTTGGAGAACTCTGTTATTAAGGGCCTCCATGTCCCCAGATAGCTCTCCAAGCTTGGTGCAAACTAGAGGACTCCATTTCTCAGTGAGGTTTCCCTTTCTCTCTATGGCCTTGGTGGGAGAGTATCTGAGCACAGATGCCCGACCTTGTTTGAAGGATGACCCTGTGCAGAGCTCTCTGCGAGGACTATGACAGGCCCTTGAATACGTGATCCTGGCCTAGTAAGATAACAGGAAATGAGTTGACTAACTGCTTATCTAGTTTCTGTAAACTGCTTGCACCATAGAAGGAAAAGATTACACACTGAAACTGCGATTTGCCGCACACACACCCCAGGAACCCGCGCAAATGCAGTCCTCCGAGGCTATAGGAAACTGACTGACCCCCGGAGCCTGGGCTTGATGATTTGCAATTATTGGCCTTGAAATTGTGGAGTGGTACAAATCGATTGGCCCGCACTGCTCAGGCTCTTGATACTATGAAATGATTGGTTTGCGAAGTGCAGGTTTTGTTGTAACCCCATAAAAGCTGTCCCAATTCTGCTCTCGGCTACCCCTGAGTGGTGTACGACTGTGGGCCCCAGAGGGCACCTGGAATAAAAAAGTCCTCTTGCAGTTTGCATCAAGGCCGGCCATTTCTTTTGAGTGATTTGGGGTGTCACCTCTCCTAAGTCAGAACGTGGGGGAGTCCTCACTTTGAGGGTCTTTCAGAAACACCGAGCAATGTTCCCAGAGATAGGTGCCTGAAACCACAGAGCCCCCAACTCCATAATTCAGTGACTATCAGTCACACAGACAATGTCCCAAGCTTCTGGCATTCTGGCTAGACTCCACCCCCACAGTGACCTGACTATAGGCAGGTATGCTCCTCCCCATAGCTTCCTGATAGCCCAGCCCACTATAAAAGAAGCTGCTTGGCACCTCCTCGTTCTCTTTAAGCTCTCACCTTTCTCTAGCCATTCCTCTCTCTCCCTTCCCCGTCCCCCACATGGCCATGGCCAGCCTTTCTCTCTTTCTACCTTCTTTCTCCCTGCCTTTCTACAACAAAGCTCTAAAACCACAAACTGTCTCTGCTCATCAAGGCCCACTGTGCTTAAATGATGGGATAAGCTTTCCCCTAACGAGCCGTGTCTAATCTCCTGCCAGAAGACCTAACTGCATTCCAGCCACAGAACAGACCAAGGTCTGTCTCCAGTGTGGGAACCATCCAGAGCCCCCTCTACCTCTGCCCTCTCCTCCCTTCGGCCCCAGGGCTGACTGAGCCGCTCCCTGGGCCCCCATTCTGTTCTCAGCTCTTCTGTAGTGTCCAGCGGTGTCTGGGATGCCTGAAGCTGAGAACCTGGTACCCCAGCCATCAAGCTGGGGTCCAGTGGCTTCACACAGCCAGACACCCACCTGGGGGCTGCTTGGAAAGTGTGCGGCAGTCTTCCATGTCCAGCCACCCAGAGCACCGAAACTCTGGAGGGACGCAGGTTTTCTCCCACTCCCTCCTTCCCCCACACCCACTGCCCTGCAAGAAGACCCACAGATTCTACTAAGACTTCTTTCCTAGCTTTTAATTATTTAGTTGGCAGAGAAAAATGAACCCATTTACGGGCTCCTGAAATTCTCAAGGTCTATACTTTTCAAGCCAACACAAGAGGAATCTGAGAGAAGATCCATCGATCTGCCCTGCCAGATTCTCTCTTAAGATAAATTTGAGGGGCTGGTTAGATGGCTCAGCGGGTAAGAGCACTGACTGCTCTTCCAAAGGTCCTGAGTTCAAATCCCAGCAACCACATGGTGGCTCACAACCATCCGTAATGAGATCTGATACCCTCTTCAGATAGTAGTGTCTGAAGACAGCTACAGTGTACTTACATATAATAAATAAATCTTAAAAAAAAAATAGTTACAAAGAGAGGCTTAAGAAAAAATCGTCTA